>LR750903.1:174190-260721 GCA_902729485.2 Mus minutoides | reverse complement strand
GAAGGTGCAAGAGGAGATGTGGAGAGAAGTATCAATACCATGGACCTCAGACACAAGACTGACCACTTCTCCAGAAGGACAGGCCTAACGTTTGAACATTTATTTATTTATTACCTTATATGACTGAATGTTTTTACCATATGTATACTATGTGTGTACCATCTGTGTACCTGGTGCCATCAGAGGCCAGAAGGTGGCGCTGGTTCTCCTGTAACTGGAGTGACAGATGATTGTGAATTGCCATATAGGTTCTGTGACACAAACCTGGGTTCTCTACAAGAGCAGCAAACACTTTTAACCACCGAACCAGCTCTGCAGTCCCAGATCCAGACTTTGAAATGATCAGTTGCCTTTGTTCCAGGTCTCTGTAAAATGTGCTAGCAGGAGGTGGTCTGGGGAAGGCAACTTTTCTGACTCTCCTCCATATTGACAGCTCTCGAAGCAGAGTGCGTTAAAAATTAAGTCCTGGAGCCAAGCATGGTGGTGCACGCCTTTAATTCCAGCACTCGGGAGGCAGAGGCAGGCGGATTTCTGAGTTCGAGGCCAGCCTGGTCTACAAAGTGAGTTCCAGGACAGCCAGGGCTATACAGAGAAACCTTGTCTCAAAAAAACTGAAAAACAAAATTAAGTTCCTGCCTCTGTTCGTTGGCTTCTGTACTGACAGATACTCTAACCTCTGATATTCCTGTTACACTTGGCTCACAGAGATAAAGCTCTAGGACTTTCAGTAAGTCATTCAGTTGCCTCAGAGAGCCCAAAGCCTGCCTGAGACTAGAAGGTCCTGGAGTCCACGGTGGAAAAACTTCCAAGAAGCCACCAAGTGATTCTATTTGGAGATTTCTCTTTTCCTGGCCCTGCCTCTTTCTGTCATCTTTGTGTAGCAAATTAAACTGTGGTACTTTCTGTTTTGATTTTCAGCTTAAGGCATGTCTGGCCTCTGCCTAAAAGGTCCTTTCTGTTTCTGCTTTCTGTTGTGTTTCTACTTCTTCCTAGCTTAGGGTTTATTTCTCCACTTAAAGCTTTTTCTACTGTGTTCTTTCTGGGTTTTGCAGAACTTGGACTATTAGAATGGGTGGGGCAGCCTCTATTTCTGGTGATAGCTTTTTGGAGTCTGTTGTAGCAAATTACTCCAACTATGCTTATGACTACACAAAAAGGAAAAGGAGACATATTATTTGAAATTATTATAATATAATTTGAGACACTCTGTGTATTTGGTTGTAGGGAAATGTGTTTGTAGAATGGATCTCTAAATTATGTAACTATTTTATACCTATTTTAGAATTGTTTGCAAGGGAGCAGGAAAGTGGAAAGAAATTCCTGATGCCCAGGCTTTAGTGGCAGTGCACAATCAGGCTGTGGTCTTGACTGAAGGAAAATCAGTGATACATACAGAAGTGCCAAAGTTGTTTTGGAAAAGCTATAGCCAGGAGGAGGAGAAGGAGGCAGCAGACACGAGTGGACATGTCACTGTCAGAGATAAGACCCTCAGCCCAAGCAAAGTTAGCCATAGAACCTGCTTTCCCACAACCAGGGAAAACCAAGGAAGTTGGGAAGAAAATGAGGGGAATCTGGAATGGTCTCCTCTTCTTGGACCCTGCAGGTACTCTCATTGGAAGCTACTCACCCCTACTAAGACTATCCCTCCACCCGTACTCCCCGCCCCCCCCCCTCCACCCTGCCTTGACATGGGAAATACTGGGCAGCTACTTGGCGACTACTAGGCACATACATCCTTTTTCACACTAGACATTATAAACTGGAAGTATACTGGGCAATCCTGTTGGGACGACCTTGTCAGACTATTTGAATCAGTCTCTAGGTTGGCATTCTAGCGGCCCTGCTCACGATCCTGATGGCTGATAGAGGGCTTATACTGCATAAGACTAGAGAGGCAGTGGGGAAAACACATCAGGGCAATCCAGTTGAAACTCTTACCTCTCCTGAGATAGTCCCAGGTGCAGAGCCAAACTGTAATGTTAATGAGATTAGAGTAGTAGAGTAAATTGCTAGCCATAAAGAGATAGCCCCTAGCCATAAAGAATAGCTTAGCCCCAGCCTGACCATTCAGCTCCACCCGCAGAAACAGTATGTTCAGGTATGGAAAGCACACTGCCCTGCTTCCAGTCAAACCATAAAAACTAGCTGTAACTTCCCGGT
This sequence comes from Mus minutoides, assembly GCA_902729485.2. Lineage (NCBI taxonomy): Eukaryota > Metazoa > Chordata > Mammalia > Rodentia > Muridae > Mus > Mus minutoides. The sequence continues at coordinate 258,561 of LR750903.1, read as the reverse complement.
AAAAACCCAAGGGTGCATGTGTGGTATGTGGTAAGGTGTATATGTGTGTGTGTGTGTGTGTGTGTGTGTGTGTGTGTGTGTGTGTGTGTGTAGTGTGTGTATGTGTGTGTGTTTATGTGTAGTGTGTGTATGTGTGTGTTTGTAGGTGGTGGTGGTGGTGTGTGTGTGTGTGTGTGTGTGTGTGTGTGGTATGTGTATGGTATACATATGTGTGTGTTTGTATGAATGGTGGTGGTGGTGGTGGTGGTGGTGGTGGTGGTGTGTGTGTGTGTGCATTTTCTCTTAAATGGGTCTTATGTAGTCCAATCTGGCCTCAAACTTGTTCACAGTCAAGGCTGGCCTTGAATTCTGAATCCTGCTGTCTCTACCTCTCAAGCACTGGAATTATAGGCATGTACCACCATGCCTGGTTGAGGAGACATAGTTTTGACTCACAAATTTCTCTTTCAGGTAGGGATCTCTAACTTAGCTGCAGGCATAAGTTACATTTTTTTTCCTAGAAGGCCAACAGTTTTACCTACAGCTTCCTCTGGAGCAGTGGTTCTCAACCTTCCTAATGCTGGGACCCTTTAATATAGTGCCTCATGTTATGGTGACCCAGCAACCACAAAATTATTTTTGTTGCTACTTTATAACTAATTTTGCTACTGTTGTAAACTGTAGTGTAAATATCTGTGCTTTCTTCTAGTATTAGGTGACCCTTGTGAAAGGGTCGTTGGACTTCCTAAGGGGTGGTGACCCACCAGTTGAGACGCACTACACTAGAGGAAACAGGTTGGCAGGCAATGCAGATTATGAACTTGCTAAAGCTCATTACATGATGACACTCATTCCCTGGTTGACTGGTCTAAATCTGAGCCTCAGAGTTCTGCTTCTGTTATAGAAAAGGCTATTGGCTGTTCGTCCTAGTTTGGTTTGTTGTTGTGATAAAAGGCTTACACTTCCAGATTACCGTCCATCATTGAAAAAGTCAGGACAGGAACTCAAGCAGGAATCACGGGCGAATGCTGCTTGCTGACTTGCTCTGACTTGCTCACAGGCTTACATTTACCTAGCATTCTTATCCATCTTAGGACCGACTACCTGCATAAGGAATAGTGTTGCCTACAGTGGGCTGGACCCTTCTGCATCTGTCAGCAATGAGCCTATATAGACATATCCACACCAAACCAATCTGATCTAAACAGTTTCTGAACTGAGGCTTCTCTCAGATGACTGTGTCAAGTTGACAATTAAGGCCTACCAGTATGCTGGAGAACTACTGAATCTGGATAAGAACAGGACAAGAAACGAGAGGAACAATATTCCTTCTGGCCTACTTGCTGGGACCAAATGTTAAGTAATTGCATGAGCATATTTTTGGAAAGATGCTCTGGTTAATTACAATAAACTGTGGGCTACAGGACTGGGGTTATTTGAAATCATATAAAGAACATCTGCCAGATATATAGTTTATTTTCACAATAAACCAAAGTCTGACCTCAACGAAAAAAAGATTTTACCCAATCAAGGTCAAGACCTATGCCAGGATTACTCAACTTTTACTCAAATGCCAAAGTGAAGAGTTCAAATACATGCTGATATGTATTGACACTTTTTTTTAATGATGTATTTTTTTAATAAAGATTTATTTTATTTATTATATGTAAGTACACTGTAGCTGTCTTCAGACACTCCAGAAGAGGGTGCCAGATCTCGTTACGGATGGCTGCGAGCCACCATGTGGATGCTAGGACTTGAACTTATCACCTTGGGAAGAGCAGTCGGGTGCTCTTACCCACTGAGCCATCTCACCAGCCCCGTATTGACACTTTTTAAAGGTTGGTTTAACTTTCAGGATTCAAATCCTTGTTCTTTAAATTCTATAGTGACTGATACACCATTCCTCAATCAGGAGACAGCTGAGATAAGTGCATATGAGTGTACTTGGCAAAAATACATTTTGGGTAGTTTCTTCATCCTGCGTGGGTGTTCACACACCTCTGGGGTATTCCAAATTATACTTAGAAATACTAAAACTGGTTCTGATACTTATGGGAACCTATTGTGACTGAAAGGAGGAACTGTTTGCCTTGATATTAGCAAATCTCCAGTGCTAAAATGTGTCATTTTCGTAGACTGCACTAGTCTGGCGAAGGGTAGACTATGATATGTAATGACACCTTCACCAGGTTCGATGCCACAAGTCAACAAGATACTAGAGGAATGGCTCCTGCCATTGTCAAAACAGCTTACTATTCTGTGTCTAAGAACTGCCCCAGGGGCTAGGGAGACTCACAGGCTAGGTGTCCCAGAAAGCCAATCTGACTTACAGGTATGATGATTGGCACCGGTTGTCAACTTTCAGGATCTAGAATCACATGGGATATGAGCCTCTAGGTATAGTGTGTGGAATTGCCTAGATGAGGTTAATTGAAGTGGGAATACCCACCGTAGGAATGGGCATCCTTGGTCTGGGATCCTGAACTGTATGCATGGAGGAAAGGGGCATCCTGAGCTTCTGTTCCTCTCTCTCGGCTCCTGTTCACACATGCCACCAAAGCATCTCTGATGTGATGGATTGTAAGCCCGGAACTGTGCGCTAAAGCAACCCGTTCCTTTCTTAAGTTGTTTCTGTCAGAATATTTTATCACAGCAATGAAAAAAATAACTACCTTACTGGGTTAAAAAAAAAAAAAAGAAGTGTGGGGGGGTAACATTTCCTACACACGGGTTCCTGAGTGCAAATCACACCATCGATAGATCATTTGTTCCCTGATGGCTACCTCTGTGACTGCTCCCCATGCCGTTCACTCCCGGACTCTTCCACAGAAGTTAATCATCTGACTTGATTTATGGTAAAAGCCTGCTGGGGCTATTGGACAGAAATCAGGTCAAGTTAGGAAAGCCATCCTAGGAAATGGGCTACAGTAGCTCGTTTGTTACTGACATATCACCATAAACAATGAAAAAGACCTCTGTTTTAACTTGACAGGCAAAGCTTAGTGGGTTGAACAGAAAGCTAAAGCAGTGGATGGAGCTGTCTCTGACATCAAGGATAGAGGGGAGCCTTCCCGTTGACCTGCTCTCTTGTGCCTCTTGGCTCCTGAGCCTTCCTGGCCCTGAGCAGCCTTCCACTTTTTCCACTTTCCGATTGTTTCTGCTCCTCTGTGTAGCTGGCTGCTGTTGTATATGACTTACACAGCTTCCCTTGCTGCTCAGATTCTGAGCTAGGCTGCAGATGCCATATTTCATGTGAGACCAATATGAGTTATTATGAACAGTAGGAAAGAATAGGAGTCAGATATGGGTACTTTGTATTCTAGGATGAGAACACATCCGTACTTCCTATCGAGCGTTAAAAGCAGCGCAGCCAAGCACACTGCTAATGCTTTGTTTGTTCTGAGTTAACCTTTAATGTAGATATAGCTCAGATGATGACTCAGGAAAAACGCAGGACTTGGAAGCCGTAGGTGTATGTAAGCTTCTCACTACAGAGAGTGCTGATAATGACGGGAAGGTGCAGGGAGCGATAAGAAAAGTACTAAGATCATGAATCTCAGGGACAGGCTGGCTCCCCAACTTGAAGCTCAAAACAAAACTTTGAAATGATTAATAGCCTCTGTCCGTGTTCCCTAGACAATACACCAGCAGGAGCCAGCTTGAGGCAGGTTCCCTGTGGCTTCCAATATTGCTGACTCTCTACATAAAATGAACTTTCAAGATTCTTGCTCTTTGGTTTCTATAGTGACAGATGTGCAGTATCTGGTGATCTGGTTAGACGTTCAATAGCCATTCACTGCTCACAATCTGTGTTTCACCAAACATCCTTGGTGAAACTTTTCTGAATGTGTTAACTTAGCCAACCACAAGATTCCACCATCCCCAAAGGAAGGAAGTTATCAGATAACATGTGAAAGCCCTAGCTGAGATTCCCTCACTTGGCTGTAACCTGCCCATTTAACAATCCTAGCAAGAGCCAGAAAAATGACTCAGTTTACAACTTTGTTTTGTTGCTTAGGTATGATAATGTCAAAATTTTTGACATTGAAGCATGTTATTTGGGGCAATCTAAATCCATGTTAAGTCACGGTAACTCATATTTGGGTAAAAATTAAACCGTTTTTTATATCTTTTGAATGAGAGGTGCGTTTGATGTCAATAGTCCCAAAAGCTTAGAGAGTTTAGAAAGGAGGAAATGATCAATGAGCTGAGCCTGGAGAAGAAGAAAATGGAAATGAAAAATGTTGTTTGGATTTAGCTAACACCAGGCCCCTGGCAACCCCGATCAGTGTACTTAAGGAGAATCAAGAGGGAGGGAGCCTGAATGGCATGAGTTGCTATTTAAGCAGGAATGGAGAGAGCAAAGGCCATGTTTATGAAGGCCAAGTGCATCGTTAGAAAACTTACAGAGCACAGCATAGATGTAAGGCAGTATGGGGCTGAGTGTAGACAGAAGCTCTCCTCTCGTCAAGGAAGCTGATGACACCGTAAAACAGAAGTAACAGACAACGCTCATCTCAGAGCATCTGTGAAATGTGGGGGTCTCCAACCACGGAGTCCTAAACTTTCTAATCCTGTAACTATGTTTCTATTAAAGAAATTATTCATAATTGACTTTTATCTTAAAAATTCAAGGGAAGTCTTAGGGTTGAGTTAAGAGGAAAGTTGCCATTTCCTTCTAGATGAAGAAACTAATTCTGTGGTGGAAGTATTTCCTCTAGGTGTGACTTGACCATTGGCCATCACGACTCAGCAAGTGCTGTGGTGACACATGGGAAATCTTGACCTCTACATGTAAGGAAATAAGGACAATACAACGAGGGGCGTGCCTATGGCAGAAAGCTATTACCAGTCCTTCCTAGGACAGGGCAGAGTCACTGGGCTCTCTGGTGAGACTCCAGTCACCACCCTCACCTCTCCTCCCATCCCTGTCTCAAGAGGAGCATGGTCTGAGAGAAAGGGATACCAGTAAATACAGAAGGTGGGAAGGTTGACAGGGTTAGGGCTCTTCAATAGTGTAGCTGCTGGAAGAGTGGCTTCCTGGGAGTATCCTGGCAATAGTCACCATGCTCCTATAGGTAACCTCTCGCCCATGTACATCTGTGGAAATAATCTGAGTGAATTTTTGATTCATCAAGCTAGACTTGGATGAAATCTTTCTTCTTGGTCTGTTAGTGCCCTATCTGGCTGGGTTGAGTTGCTATTCCTTCATGTCTCCCCAGGAAAGAAATGAAAAACCCTATCAACGTAAAAATATATTCATAAAAATGTATTTGTGAACCAGGTGTGACAGTGATTGTTTGGAGTCTCAGTTACCTGAGAAGATGAGCCAGAGGGATCTCCTGAAGCCAGGAGTTCAAGTTCAGTCTGGGCAATAAAGTAAGATTACACCTAAATATAGTGTGTGTGTGTATGTGAGTGTGTGTGAGTGTGTATGTGAGTGTGTATGTGAGTGTGTGTGAGAGTGTGTGTGTCTGAGTATGTGTGTTGAGGGTGTATACAGTGAATTATAAATTATTTATTATGCAAATTATCTCAACAGAAACAAAAATATTAAGATACCAGAAGGAGGAAGTGATTAATTAATAAATCACTACTTAATAGCACTCATTCATAAATAAAAGAAGTAATTATACTACACATAGCATTACCCATTAATTTACTTTCTTCATAGTTTATCATTGTTCCAAGAACAGGTGGTCTTAAATCTGACTTTTCAAGATCAGTTCTGGAGTTAGGCTTATATTTGAAAGACACAGACCTGGAAGAAATGAAAGTTGTGCTAAATCAAAATAATCAGAAAATTTACAAAACAGTTTTAAAATACAAATTTGGAGAAATATGAACACTCCTGTTTTGCAGACTGAAGGCAGAAGACTGAGACTGACTAGAAAAGGAGCCTGAAGTGTTGCTTATAGTCAGTGGGGTGGTGCTGCCAGGATAGGAACCCGTGTACATGGGATGCCAGTATTCACAAGCTGACCAGAACACACATTATAACTTATGTCCGTGAGATATTTGGGACAGATTTGAGTGGAAAGTGGTGATGTATGGGCTCAGGGGCAGTTCATCTAGTAGGGAGGATGATGGTATCTATGTAATACATGGACAACCTCACTCTTTTTCTAGGTATTGCAACTGTCCCAGCAGGAGCAAAGATAGTCTAAGGAGGGAAACTTGTATCAGAGTCCTTGAAATGATAGACTCCAAAAAAACTGAAATTTCTCAAAAAGTCCCACACTGAGCAAAGGAGAGGGCTGAAGTCTAGCACCAGCCAGAGGAGGAACTGGTTTCTGAGAAAGAGACTTCACCCAGTGCAGGTAGATTGTCAGTCCGCCTTTGGGGCTCTCTGGAGATGAGGCAGAAAGGATGGGCATGACCATACCTTAACTACGGATGCTTAGCAATGTACACCTCTTGTCCTCTATTTAAACTGAAACCCCATGTCGGAACCCTGAAAGTGTGTGTGTGTGTATGTGTGTGTGTGTGTGTGTGTGTGTTGGGAAGAACTGCCCCTGGACCCATTTATTTGTTTTCCCACTTAGTGTGGCCACAGTGAGTAACTCTGCTTTCTCAACCTTTTAATGTAATTTCTTTGTATGATGTATTATAGATGGGTGGCTGAGCCCAACTTGTTAAGGTTCCTGGGACCGAGTTCTGACCCTAACAACCCTGGTAAAAATATGGTGGTTCATTTAGGTGCCAGTTGACTGGATACAGGATTACCTAAAGAACTGGCAAACAATTCCTTCTGGATAGGTCTGTAGAGTGTTTCTAGACCAAGTAGGTGCAAGAATTACTGGACTGAAGGGGATCTGTCTGCAGATGGGTGAGTACCATCCAATCCTTTCAGAGTCTAAATAGAACAAACTCAGCTTCTGCTCTTCTCTGAAGAACATACTCACGCTGCCTGTTCTTGGATACCAGGATTCTAGATTCTTTGACCTTTGCGCTTCAAGACAAAAGTTCTCCCACCTTCCCTCAGGTTCTCAGGTCTTCAACCTCAGAGTGAAAATTGGATCAATAACTTCCCTTATGTGCTACTGTGGGGATGGTTTTTCTGAGAAATGCTGTTGAGAGCTTGCCTTTACAACTCAAACTCTCACCCAAACTGTGACCAAGTTAATGTGTGATTTGAGATCATTTATAACAATGTAAGTCATCCTGTTACATATTCAACCTGTGCAAAATTGATCAACCATAAAAGGAAGACCAAAAGCATTGCAACTGCTCTTCCTAAGCTTTGGACTCGCCCAGAGCATCACAAACCCCGCTTTCTTTCATCATCATTTAAGGCCTTGACTCAGAACCAGGTCTATGCGTAAGATGTGGTGACTAGACCCAAGGCCACTTACTGAGACGACAGAGTATTGAAAGCAATGTCTCGGCCTCCTCCAAATGTTGAAAACAGCACGTGGCTATAGACTGGTAGTACTTGCTAGTATCTGCTCTTGTCTTTGCGTGCTCTTCCGAGTCAATGGGCAAATGACACCAAGGGTTCCATTCTTTTATGTGGTGACGTGGCATCACACCAGCTTCCCAAGGTTTTCAGCCTGCAGAAGGCCTATCTGGGACTCCCCAGTCTCAACAATTCCACGAACCAATTCTCTTAGTTAGACCCCCCTTAACTCTCTCTCTCTCTCTCTCTCTCTCTCTCTCCCTCTCTCTCTCCCACCGAGTATCTCACAATTTCTGAGATGTGCTCCACTTAGTCAGAGAGGAGTTAAGACCTATTTATATAGTATTGATTTTTGTGTTAGTTTTCTATTACTGGAAAAGAAAGAGATAAAAAAAAGAAAAGTTTATTTTTTTCCCCATAGCATTGGAAGTTTCAGTCCATGACTTACTGACTGAATTACTTTTGGCCCTATAACAAAGCAGTTTATCATAGTAGGATTATGTATCAGAATAAAACTGCTCGCAGCATGATCCCATAGTCCACTTCTGAGGCTAACTCAGGAGGGCTACAGTGAGTTTGATTATAGCTTAGGCTATATCAAGTTCCAGGACAGCCTGGGCTACAGTGAGAATTCACACTGAAAGGCAGGCTTGGGAGATACTTTCTCAGGCAGGTCTCAGTGACCTAAGGCCCTTTCCAGAGGCCCTTCTTTCAAAGGGTTCTATTATCTTCCAATACTTCTTCTCTGGCAACCAAGATTAACTTTACCTTTTGCTACAAACTTTCAGTCCAGCTGACTTGGAAGTGTAAGGTGGAGGCAAAGTTAATCTAAGTCAGAAAGGCTGAAAGGCACTTATTTTGAAGATTCAGATCAAGTAAATGGTTTTTCCCTCAAACTCTTGGTGAACCTGTCTCTGGCTTCCAAATGCTCAGAGTACAGGTACCTGCCTCTATACCAGTTCACAAACTCCCTTTTCTTAACTTACAATCCCATAATGGAAACATTTTGATGTCTTGTTAAATATCATATAACAAAAGTCTGAGAAAGTGATAGTTGTATCACAATCAGAATGGAGACAAGGAGACCAATGGTCTAAACACCGTGTAACTTTAGATTTGGGCCTGCTTGTCCACCTGACTTCTACCTGCACTTGCAAGACTAATACACAGGACTCTAAAACAACCCCAACACACCCCAGTTTTTCTCACTGTAACCTCCATTATCCCTAAGCTCCTTGTTCTCACTTAAGTATAAAGTGCCACAGTTACACTGTACCTGGCCACCAAGCTCCAGGGCTCAGTCATTCTGCTGGACATGATTTCAATAAAACCCACAAAACTCCTGGGTCTGAGAGATAGTTCAGTGGTTAAGAGTATATGCTACTTTCCCAAAGGACCCTGGTTCGGTTCCCGGCACCCCCAGCAGGTGGCTCACTAGTGTTTGTAATTCCAGCTCTGGGGAATCTCTTTTGGCCTCTGTGCATATCTGAAAACATATGGACACAAACCACTCCACAGATACATGTGTGTGGTTGTGTAGTCAAAAATACAATGAAAAGTTTTAAAATTAAAGAACACAAAACAGAAATGGAGTGCTGGCTCTAATCCACCTTCTGCCTCTTGTGTGTGTGACCTTGGACACATTACTGAATATCATCAGGACACACTGTTTCCATGACTTCATACACTAGTTTCTTTCACTGAGTAAATGAAAAGGTTTACAATTTCCACACATCATCTAACTGATGCTGATGCTCCTCTGCTGTACATTTGGACTCTCCTCTGCATCTCTGATGCCAGTGACTCGTTATGGCATGTCCAGATACACCAGCTCCAAATAGGCAGGCACTGTCTCTGAGCTACACCCCCAGTTCAAAGTCTGTTCCTAAGAAACTAACTAAAAGATTTTAGGCAGTTTTTTTAAAAGTAAAATTCTAAACTTTTATATAAAATTTAACATTAAACAAGAGTAGTAGAATTGATTTTAAGAAAAGTCTTTTTTCCTTTACATTTCTTCTTTCTTTCTTTCTTTCTTTCTTTCTTTCTTTCTTTCTTTCCTTCCTTCCTTCCTTCCTTCCTTTCTTCCTTCCTTTCTTCCTTCCTTTCTTTCTTTTTTTTTTTTTTTTTTTTTTTAGAGGATTTCTCTGTGTAGCCTTTGCTGCTCTGGGATGCACTCTTACAAACTGGTCTTGAACTCAGAGAGATTGGCCTGTCCACTTCCTCTTGAGTGCTGGGATTAAAGGTGTATGCCACCACCTCCTNGCTAGGCCAGAGATCTCCCTGGATAGCCTCTGATACACAGACCATCAGGGAGGTGCAGCTATGTGCACCTTTGTGATGGATAATAAGACAGGCTACTGCGATTGATCCATCTGAGGGTGAAGCTTATTTTGCATACAATCCTGACATGATTTTCCTTCTTCATGTGGTATGAGATGTTGTGCTTCCATTCTCTCCCGATATGGGTGAGGCAACCAAGACTGAGCCACCTTAAAGTTCAGCATCCTTGTAAGATATACCAGAGTTAAGATAGCCAACCTTCCTTTATGTAGAATGTGGTGGCATTCTTCCTGGATGGCTGAAGTCTATGACATGAGAGAGGAGATGCTCTTCAACTAGCTAATGGACCAGATAATCTATCACATTCCCTGAATATGATAGTAAGCAGGCTAAGGCATTAATTGCATGGTCTTTGCTATAGGTGATAAGACATTGTACTGAGGTTCATCTGTCTGCCCAGAAAGAGCTTAACCATAAAAGGAAGGATTTCCCATAAGAAAAAGACATGCAGATGCAAACCTCTACTTTAGCCTCTGATTTGGAAGAAAGAATGAAGTAAAAACATGTGACATAGATGCTGATGTGGTATCTCTCACAGTGGGGAGGATTCTGCAGGAGCACTGTAGGAGCTGGATCTGTTAAAGAGCCCTTCTTGAGAACCAAAGATTTAGAACTTAGGAGGACAGTTTAAGAAGCAAGTGATGTAAAAGTGACAGAAGAGACGCCCACAGGTCTGAGTGTCATCACAGATGAAGGAAAGGCCACAGTTCAGCATGCAGATAGGACCCTAATAGGCATAGTGTAGGAAACTGCCACACGCAGGGATACGCAGTATTTGAACATCAACTGGGAGAGACATCTAGACATGGAGAAGAGCCTCTCACTTATGAGACTAAGTGTTGGGATAATCTTCTTATGCACTGTGCAAAGGTTGTCTTACTATTATTTAAACGTTGATTTCAGTAGCAGCGGAGAGCTGAGTACTGTTGGGATTTTGGTATTGTTATTTTTGTAAAACATCACCAGTATCAGTGTTTCGTAAACATTTTTCTCCTTCAACTTCTAATTGGTTTAAAAAAGAGCTGATGGGCCGGGCAGTGGTGGCACACACGCGTAATTCAAGCACTTGGGAGGCAGAGGCAGGTGGATTTCTGAGTTCGAGGCCAACCTGATCTACAAAGTGAGTTCCAGGACAGCCAGGGCTATACAGAGAAACCCTGTCTCGAAAACAAATAAACAGGAAAAACAAAAAACAAACAAAAAAGAGCTGATGGCCTATGTCAGAGCAGGAGAGGGAGGCTGGACATCCAGGCAGAGATAGGAACTCAGGGGAAAAAAATGGCAAGTGGCATTCACCAGCCGGAAACAGGTTGGAAGGATGAGGTGCCAGGACTCACTGTGTGTGAGAGATGTAGTGGGCCACGTGGTAAAGGTAGATTGGTATAAATGCGTTAAGTAAGTAATATGAGCTAATTGGGCAAGCTTTATGCCAGAAGCCATCAAGGAGAATCAAAGAACTAGCAGGTGATCTTCCTGACGTGCTTCTACCATGAACTGTTAAAGTTATTGACAGATTTGCTTTTCTAGGCAAGGCCAAGAAGATTACATTTTAGGAAAGATTCCTGCTATTAATATGCTTTTCTTGTATATATATATATATATATGTGTGTGTGTGTGTATTAGCCACTTTTCTGAACAGATCTCTGCAGAACAATGAAGATGTACTGTTTTGTAGTGATGCTATATAGACAAATAGATGATTTCTTAATTCTTAATGATGATAATATAAGAATTCCTAAAATTATATTAGTAATTATTAAGCTCTTTCATTATAGGACTGCTATTAAGTCCTCTCTGATAATCAAAACTGCAATGAGAACTCACATGTCATCAATTAATTGCTTCTGCGGAAGCAAGCAGGCATCTACAATTTAAAGCACATTCCAAGATGTTGCAAAACAATTAACCAAAGGTTATAAAAAGGGGACTAAGGACAGAAGATAAAATATTGACTGGGTTTATCTATACAAAACTTCACTAGCGCCTTAGTCACAAAAATTAAGGTTTTTAACTTTCAATGAACCTGTTGGACAAGTGACAGATAATGAATGTTTAGCTAGATAATCACTCTTAATGCAGATGCAAGTAGCATTCTCTGTAGTAAACTTCCTATTCAATTTACGATTTCAATTTATGTTTGAACTTCTAGTGAACTTTTGTTAAAAAAAAGAAAAGAAAAGAAAAGAAAAGAAAAGAAAAGAAAAGGAAGGGGATGGTTGGATAAACCATGTGATCTATTCTCCTAGAAAAGGTACAAAAGAGTAATAAAGATTACATTGGCATATATAGCAATTGGAAGTAAAAGCATTGGGAATAAGGAAATCAGAACGAGGGCATTGTTACATCAGAGATGGAGGAAAGGGCAAGGTTAAGAGAAGAGATCATCGAGAACTTTTAAAAACAGAAGTGAAGAAGAACCTTTTCAAAAAACTTTCCAAGAGAACTTTCATAGAAAACCTTTTAGAGAGAACTTAGAAATAACGATTAAAATTACCCCAGAAACCTAGACTACCCAAGATACAATTTACTAAACACATGATACTCAAGAAGAAGGAAGATCAAAATGTGGACACGTCACCCCTTCCTAGAATTAAGAACAAAGCACACATTGAAAGAGTTAAAGAGATCATGTGTGAAGCTGAATCCAAAGGATGGACCCAACGACTGCGGCTGCCAGGGATCCATCCCACAATNTCTAATAAAAGTTGAAAAAAAATTACTTTTCAAAGTGTCTCTCTTTTCTTCCTGTGACCTCAACTAGCAGGCTAGAAGTTAGAGTCGGGCAGGTCCTACTTTATTCAAACCCCTGCTAAGGTGCTCAAGGCTATTTTACTTAATCCCCTGATGAGGTGCTAACCACCAGACATTTCAGTTTCTTGGCCTTAGAGGAACTGAGGCAGGTCAGCTAAAGCAGAAAAGTGACTTAGACTTAACATAGGTAAACATTTTATTATTAAACAGCAACCCTAAATATCTTGCAGGACCAAGTCTTGCCTCAGCCGAAGCTTTTCCCCCTCAGAAAGAGGAACCACTGGAGCTAGACCCTGGCAGCTTTAATAAATAATAATAAGTCTCTTTGTCATTATTTGGGAGCTGGCGGGTCAGAGACAGTCCAGCAATAACTGAGTGCAGTAGAAGCAGAGAAACGGAGTGGTAGAACTGCCCACTCACCCTTCAGACAAGGCTGAAGATTCTGAGGAAATCAGAGGGATACAGGTTCCTGAGAGATTGCCACCTTCAAGTGGGTCAGTAGCAGCATGGATGTCTATATATCAGGGACAGGAAGACAACAGAGGATGGATAGGTGATTGAGGGAAATGTGGATCTGAGAGCCAGTGTTTGAGGCCCATTCCACAAAGCAGGATAGGAAGGGGCGTCAATACCGAAATGGGTCTTCAATGGCCTTGCTGAGCTCTATGGAGGGGTCTGATTTTTATGAGGAAGAAGAGCTTTGGCAGATCTGAAGGACTTACACTGACAGATGAGTTGGAATCAGAAGGTTCTACAACACCCAAGAGATGAAAAGGGTGATTGTAACTGTCCAAGTTACTTGAAAGCAAAGGTGGTAAGATTCCTGTCAAACCGCAGTTCCTGGTAGGAGATAAGGGGATTGCCAGAGATCCAAATAGTGCTTATGAGTCTCTAGAAGGTTTAAAGGTACAGCAGTTCACCAGTGTGAAAGGAGTAAAATACAAGGAGGGACCTGGCTTTCCTCCTTCAACTTCTTAGTGTGGAGGAAGGAAATACCCTTTGGTAGGGTACTCAAGGTTATTGGCAACTAGTGATTGCAGACTCCACATTGAACTGTAGACTTGTTGGCTCCTGAGTAATATGCAAAACACTTGTGTTTCAGTGAGTACTGGATATCAGTGTACTTTGAGATTCTCAAAGTACCAGGAGCAATGCCAGCAGTGGCTGGATATGGGGAAAGGACAGTATGCATAAAAAGGATTAAGCTTGTCCTGGGCAGGCAGTTATTTTCCACAGAGTATATTGTTTGTATTTCTTCACACAAAAGTACACCAGGGTGGAGAAAGTTCACCCAGTCTAGAGCTCTTTAACCAGTTAGGTATCACTGATGGAGAGGTGAGGCCTCAGGTCCTACATGGAGCTTGTTATCCTCAAGTGATAGATAGCCAACTCAAGGCAGGAAAATCCCAGGTCAATGCATTGGTGCCTTTGGCCCTGCACCCTGGAAATCAGGGTGAGCTGGCTTCACTGAACCATTGTGGATGGGAGATGTAAAGTGGACCCAGAGGGGTGCAGCACCCCAGGATGAAGAGGCCAGATTTATTACAGAAGATGGCAGTGGGTTAGGGGAAGTCAGATGAGGTAGTGTTTCTACCACACTGAAGTATTCAACATTGCCTTTTCGATAAGATAATCACTTCAAGTGATGGCATTTCTTTTCTCACCATATTCAACCTTGCTAACTTAAAATCCCATTACAGATGGTTGTGAGCCACCATGTGGTTGCTGGGAATTGAACTCAGGACCTCTGGAAGAGCAGTCAGTGCTCTTAACCACTGAGCCATCTCTCCAGCGCTGAGGTAGTACTTTTTGAAGCAGCTTTGATACACATGTGACCTAGCCCATGGTGGCTTCCTAGAAGTAATCTCATATAGTTAATTCTTATCATTGCTGTCTTGTTGTTGCTGTTGTTGGTTTGTTTTGGGATGCTGGGGTCCCCAGAATATTAGGCCAGCTCTCTACCACTGAGTTACACCCTTGATTAATGAATCTTTTTGTTATCTGCTTAGACATGGGACATTCAACTGATAAGTATTTGCTTCTTACAAGTTCGTTTATATCTTTATCTTAATGCATCATTAATTACAGAGTAAAAATCTTATCTGAAATGTTAATTTTGTTTGAGTACTTTATTTTTAGCTCCTACCTCACATACCTTGATGGCTTCAAGTATCCTTCCTTTCTCCTCCAGGGCATCAAGCTTTTCCAGGATTTTTTCTGTCATCCTTTGTCAATAAATACCTGTTTGAAATGGAGGGAGAAAGTAATATCCAATTCGATTCAGGTCAAAACACATGATGATTATTTAGGCATAAGGGGAGAGTCCCTTTCTATTACAGCTCCAGGTACATTTCAGAGCTGTGCTGGTCATGAAAGCAGTCACAGAATTATAAATGTACTCAGTTGGTTTTAAATAGGAAAAACAAACCAAAACCAAAACCAAAACCAAACCCAGAACTTCAAGCTTGTTACACGAAACCCAGGCGTGGCTCCTACTGGAAGAAAGGCTGCCTGACTGAACATCTGTTCTCTTCTGTCATGATATAATTTTATAATGAAAGGAATTCAAAGACCTCACCTTCATACAGTTAACTGAGTTTAAATTGGTCCATTGGGGCACAGCACTCAATAGGCACCTAGAAGCAGGCAATTTGAAAGTCCTCAGTGGAGGTCAAATGACGCATTGGAACTGGATGGACGTCAAGATCTGGTCTAATTTATCTCCATTTTCAGACGAGTAAACTGAAGGTCACACAGGACTTTGAATAGTTCAGTGCAAATGCTTCTGAGTGGGACAGAGGCAAGAACACCAGAGTCCTGGAGGTTGGAGAGATGGACTAGCTATTAAAGCGCTTGCCACACAAATATGAGGACCTGAGTTCAGACCCCAAGATCCCAGGTGAATGCTGGATAGGGTGGCTAAGCATCTGCAATTCTAAACCAGGAAGGGGAAAAGAGGTAATGCTCAGAGCAGGGTGGCCAGTGAGAGTAGCCATGCTAGAGTGGGCGGACTCTGATAATCACCAGGTTACATGTTGAACACTAGAGTTGAGGGTTTTTGAGTTCTGTTAGGAAGCTGGAAAGAACATTTTCATCTTGTTGGGGTAAGCTCTAAAAAAGTTGAACATGTAGCTGGTGGCCCAAGAGTTTGCACACACTGGTGTATGTGTGTGTGTGTATTATATATGTGTGATATATGCACAATATGTGCGTGAGTGCCAAAGGAGAGTGTTATGAGTCCTGCTTTGTCATGCCTTACACTATTCCCTTGATGTAGAAGCTCTCACTGCAAAATAAAAAAGCTAGGGAGTAGGCCCCGATGATATACCCTTGTCTCTCTCATGCCCCAGTGTGAGTACAACCATGCCTGACTTTTTATGTGCCAGAGATTTGAACTCAGGTTCTTACGCAAGAATGCAAGCATCCTTGTCATTGGCTGAGGCATCTTTCCAGCCCCCAAAACTTGATTTTTAAATGTTGAGCTTCTGGGCCTCATGTGGATCTGTTCTAGCCAAGAATGGGTATTTTATGTAGGCGGTTAAATCTTCTCTTCCTCTCCTACACTCTCATGATCCATCTCTTCTCTTCACATCCTCTCGGTTTGTGGAGCTTGCTTCCCTGCCTTAAAATACTTTCTATATATGAATTATTGATGCTTCCATTGTTTTCCCCCCATTTCCATCTCTAATTCTGTGCCACCCAATGGATCTTAGATGCCCTTCTGTTGCTGTAACAAAATACCCCAGACTGAATACTTTATGAAGAAGAGAGATAGTTACCTATGTACGTCATAGTTTTGGAGCTGAAGTCTAAGATTTGGATGTTCCATTTGTTCATCTCCAGGTGAGACCTTGTGACAAATGATAGTCAAATGGCAACAGAAGGTGCAAGAAGCATGATGTCAGACAGAAAGCCAGAGGGCAGACAGAATCCGGTTTTGTTCTCTTAGATCCACCCCATCGTGAGATCTGACTACTTCTAAGAGAACTATAAAAACTCCTTAGCCTGGAGAGATGACTCTGAGGTCGAGAGCATTGGCTGCTCTTCCAGAGATCCTGAGTTCAATTTCCAGCAACCACATGGTGGCTCACAAATATCTATAATGAGATCTGGTGCCCCTCTTTTGGCCTGCTGGCATACATGCAGGCAGAACGCTATATACACAATAAATAAATCTTTATAAAACAAAACAAACAAAAACCCTCCCTCTGTGGCAGCACTCCCTGCCCTGCCTCAATGACTTCAGTACCTCTCATATCACTGCACTAGGGACCAAGTTCTCGGTACGTGAACCTTTAGGAAGGATGCTCTTAGAGAAGAGACTATGTCCAAACCAAAGTAACAACATGACAAAGAACTTAGGCTGAGAAAATTCTGGACCATGAAGACACAGACAGACAGACAGACAGACAGCAGGCCTTCCCCATATACATTCATAACTGGAGGTGAGATAGGGAGCTCTCAGGGACCATGAGCCGAATGCATAAAAGTTTTGGCTACTGTGGGTGAGAGAGGGAGGTCTGGATCCAGGTGTCATCATGTATGGACACTACAAGCTTTGAGTGTCTCCAGCAGGAAGAGAAGGGAAGATTTTGGAGGAGACATATAGTTTATCTGGACAAGAGCTTCCTCTTGAAGCCAGGAACATTTTGTGTCTGAAATCCATGGAGAGCATTGCATTTCCTGTTTCCAGCATAGAAGTGGAGATGGAGATGCGAAATTGCCTTCTAGTGGAGACAAACTATTCCCAGTGAGAGATAAGATGAGCACACTGAAGAGAATAGGTTTCTCAAATGGGGGAAAGGTACAAATGATGCAAGAACATCAAGATCTGCTACTTATTTATGCTAAGGAGAAAAGCAGGTTGCTCTGGAAAAGTGGTCTCTCAACTGGTGGGTCCCAACACCCTTGGGGGGGGGTCACAAACCAGATAGCTGGCATATCAGATATTTACATTACAATTCATAACAGGAGCAAAGCTACAGTTACGAAGTAGAAACAGAAATAGTTTATTTGGGGGGGGACTGTATTAAAGGGTAGCAGCATTAGGAAGGTTGAGAGCCACTGACTTAGAGTGAAGTGTCCCCAAGTCACCCACCTTTAACATCCTCCCATCTTCAGCACCCCAATCAACATGATGAGGTACAAAATGTCTCCTCATTTTATACAAGCGCTGTGATATCAGGGAAAGATGCTCATGATGACCACACCTATTATTGTCTGTCTTAACTTTTCTTAATTGCAGTGTTTCTTTAAATTATAATCTGTAATTCAGGGCTCTAATTTACTACACCTCCTTTATTCCCAATCTACCATCATCTGGCTTCTATTTAAATCAGTCCCTATGTAATCAGGGTCATTGTCTTATGAATTAGTGAAGACCTTTTTCCTCTTACATTATTTGAATTTTTATAAATTTATGAATATTATGTCTCTTTTTAAAAAAGAAATTCTTGTCCCTTTCAGTTTCCATAGCATCAATCTCCCTACCTCTTTGGAAGATTCCTTACCAATGTCTTCAGGCTTATCTTCAAACACTAGTGTCCTCAGGGGCTACACCATGTTTCTGGTTGCTGCACATTCTCCCAAGACAGCCCTAAACCGATGGCTTCATCTACTGTTATCTGTTTCCAAATAAATTCTCCTTTCTGAGTTCCAAACCTATGTATACATCTCAGTTCATTATATGTTCCCCCAGTAGTGCAAGTGTGAGTTAAGAGGAAACTTCACCATCATTCTTGTCTTACAACCAAGGCTGTCTTGCAACCTGTGCTATCAGATGAGCATCTCTCAGGCTTCTGGCTCACACACTGGGGTGTCATAGCAGTTCTCCTTCACAGCCACATTACAGAATGAGTTGAAAACTTGGATCCCATCCGACCTCCAAAGTCAAAATCCAGGGGGTGGAGATTATGAATGTTCTGGCTTTCCTCATGAAATGAAATGTTAGGTAAGGTCTTGGCTGCCAAGTTTTCAGTCTAGGAATCAATCCGGGTGTGTGGGAAGTGCTGGCATCAAGCAATCTTGACCCACAGCTACATAGATTATTGACTCATAGACTCTGGTTATCTAGCTTTAAATGTTCTTCTAATGCAGGTACTTCCTAAACCTGGGTTTGGTCCCCATTTTGCTGGAGAAGCCCCTGACCTCTCATGTAAACATTCACAATCACGTTATCAGGTATAGGCTCTACCCTGAGTAGCTTCTTAGCTCTTCCTGTTTTATCCATGTGGCCTCAATTTAGGAGTCTGTAACTGGTTGCCTGGATTGCTGCAATAGTTTAAAACTTGCTCTCTATATTTCATGAATTCATTCTACTCTTTATAGACTTTAAATTTTTTTCAAGAAAAATATTATTTGTCTTCTTGTTTCAAGCTTCAATTCCTTCCAAAACATTAAACGCCAAACTCCTTGTTATGTTATGCAATAGTGCAACCTGTGAATTCAGCATCTGTGATCACACACACTCTATTTCCCAGTCACAAGGAACAACTGTGCCTTCTCATGTGCCATCTCATGTTCCTTTACTTGTTACTTCACCTTAATATTCACTGTTGATATAACCAGTCTTCCGCTCCCTGTATTCCCAAGTTTTCTTCATCAAGCACTGGTTCTACTGGAGATTCCTGTACACTCTGCTCTGGACAGCAAATAAAAGAAAGCCTGGTGGCGACCCCTTCTGCAACATGCATTCACTGAAGGCAAGAACCACGTCTAATTCACCTATGAGTTTCTAATACCCTCACGACTTGGTTAAGTGGTTAACTATAGAAAGAAAATTGACAGCTGTGGATTCCATGACTGCCTTTGGCTTCCAGCAAAGCCACTGCCTTTGACAATGCTCTCATAAGGTTCTTCAGAGTCAAGGGTGCTTCTCACCCTTCCTAATGTTGCAGCCCTCTAATATAGTTCCTCATGCTGTGGTGACGCGAAATCATAAAATTATTTTATTGCTACCTCATAACTATAATTTTACTACTGTTAATGATTGTAACGTTAGTGTCTGATATGCAAGATATCTGATTGAGACACCCAAAGGGGTCATGACACACAGGTAGAGATCGACTGAAAAGACAATGACAAGGAACACTGAAGGAACAATGAAAGGACCAGAGCCCATATTCAGCACACTTTAGCAAACGCTAAATGTGTATATTAGCAGCCCTAAATAGATTCAATAGGTTGTAGTTCACACAAATGCACACATACATATGCACACACACATGCACATACATGTGTATGCATGCACACACATACATGGACATGCACGTGCAAATACATATACATGCATACAACAGACAGATACAAATACATGCACACACATGTGAGGGCACACACACATGCACATCTATGTGAACATACATATCCAAGTACATATGCAATGACACACGTGCACACACGCTCTTGCATGCACATAAGCACACACATGCAAATATGCACACACATGTATGCATACACATGCATGCATTCAAGCACTCTTACACACACATAAATACACACACATACATGCATGCAAGCATTCACACACACACATAAACACACACACACACACAGACAGACACCACATGCACATGTACACACTTAACAGCAATAAGAAGTTAAGAATTTGAGGGGGAGTTAAGGGGCATGGGAGGAATTGGAAGGAAGAGGTGGTAGAAATGACAGCTGTATGATGGTGGGCTTGTGGCTTAATCTTTCTGAGTGGCCCATTTTAAAATCTGGGAAAAATATGGAACTCATGGGGTTGCTATAAAGTTTAACTGCAGATACAGGTGGGCAGATCATTGATACAGAAAATTAAGTAAGGACAAACTTACCAGTTAGAGGCCTGGTGAGTGTAACTCCTTTAATTTATTTTTATTTTATAATTGCAGCACAAAGGGTCTTCTCAGGCCACAGATCATTTCATCTTCTGCTGTTCTTGTCAAGATGTGATCAAAGGCTTGCATCTGTCTGTCGGTCTGTCCGTTTCTCTTAGCTAACTTTCTCAGATGTCAGCAACCAATCGGCTTCTCAGCCACTTAGTGTTTATTCTTCCCGAGCGACTCCAAGTCTTCTACACAACTCCAAGTCTTCTACACAACTCCAAGTCTTCTACACAACTCCAAGTCTTCTACACAACTCCAAGTCTTCTACACAACTCCAAGTCTTCTACACAACTCCAAGTCTTCTACACAACTCCAAGTCTTCTACACAACTCCAAGTCTTCTACACAACGGCTCCTCATGACTCTGCTTCTCTACCTCCTCGTCTTCCCCACTGACTTACTTATGCTGACATTTAGATCAAATTCTTGTTTATCTTTTTAGTGTTGGGAACTGAAAGTAAAGCGCTGGACTACAAGTTCCACAGGAAGGCCTCGGGTGCCCTGTCAGTGTTAAGGGAGAACAGCACCAAGTTCAGCATCCTCCTGCCTCCACATTGGAGTCTCAGCAGCTAATGGCAGTATTGTGGTCAGGAGTTTTTACCATGCTCCTTTCAGCTGATATAACTGGGGGCAGGAGGGGTGTACTCACTTCTGAAATCTGCAGAGGTCTGTCCAAAGCTCTCTGTTGTTCTTATATTTTGGGCATGATGACAGTTGGAATGCAGGATTCTTACGTGTCACAAAGCCAGCCTTCCAGACCCTTGGGATTAGAACAAAGCTGTCCCCCTGCTTTGGGAGTAGCTTTTGGGGCAGTGCTTTCACACAGGGGCAAATCCCCTTTCACCCTTTCTTTGACCCCATTGTCCTCTAGCCCTTCAGGTCTCTGCTTTCTCTCATCAGGCCACAGCAACGTTCCCAACCCTGGATCTGCCTACCTCTCACTGTGGTCCTCAACCTTTGAATGTTGATCATTCAGAAAGCTGCCATCTGAGCAGCCTTTCTTGTAGGACAATGGTCAGGTCCAACTCTAGCCCATGAACCATGGCTTGTTCCACTTTATCTTCAGAATGGGCCCTCAGGTTTTCAAGACGACAGGCAAGAAAAGGCACTGCAAGACGTGGCTCCATCTACCTTTCCTATGTATTCCTCTTCACTTAGTGAAAAAGCCGTTGTACAGAAGACGCTGAGTTGTTCAGTAAGAACAAACTTAGAGAAGGTTGTTGTTGTGACTCCATACCTCCTCATCTTCTGCCAGACGTGTCCCACACATTTCCAGCCATGTCTTTGCACTTAGCTCTTCCCTCTTGTCTGAACGCTCTCTTCTCAAGGTTCCCTGATCAGGAGCAAGAACTCTGAAATAAATCATTTCTACAGAAGTCATCAAGTTGGCGTCTTGTCAAAGGCAGAGTACCTGTTCCACAGTGGTGAATCCCCAGGTTCAATAACCCTTTGGCCAGCTAATAATAACCTTTAAAAGCTGTCCTAAAAGGGGGGTGGTGGAGAAAGGAAAATGGCTAGAGGTGGCTAGTCACTCATAGCCAATGAAAGAACACTACAGACTCAACTTATTCTACATAATTATCATACAAGAACCACGATAATAAAACATATGGGGGTGGTTTGACTCTACTATTTGTTAAACTACATACTGAAGACCAACGGCTTGATTGGAATCATTAACCAGAGTGTAGTTGGTAGCAATGATTTGCAAGATGCTGTCGCACATAAAGGAATTTTCGGCAAAGCTGAAAGTGTCCTCAGGAGTATAGTGTCGAGGGGGTATAGTTGGGACATTGGCAGATTTGGCAACGGGGTCCCCAAATAAACAGATGTATATATTTCTCTCTGTCTCTTCTCTCTCTGTCTCTCTGTCCTCCCCCATCATGTCCCTCCATCCTTCTGTGTGTGTCTTTGAGCACAAGCAAATGAAGTTTTTAAAAAGTATAAAAGCAGAAGGATCCGTTCTCTTAGAGAAGATCCCTCCACTTGGTGGCAGCATACTCAAGTTTACATGGCTGAAAATTAAAAACAATAGGACTCAAAACAGCACCAAACTTCTGAA
Organism: Mus minutoides; assembly: GCA_902729485.2. Taxonomy (NCBI): domain Eukaryota; kingdom Metazoa; phylum Chordata; class Mammalia; order Rodentia; family Muridae; genus Mus; species Mus minutoides. The sequence continues at coordinate 236,160 of LR750903.1, read as the reverse complement.
CACAGCAGGAAAAATCACTCCCAAACTGCTGCCTCTCCGGCTGGAAGCCAGGTATGCTGCAACGTCCACGGGCCGGGGAGACTGGCTCTGTGCAGTGCGCTCCTAGCAAGCATAAGGGCTTCAGGGGCAACAAAGCGAAGGCTTCCTCACTCAGTACAAACATTGTGTTTTATCTTAAATTCCCATCTATCTTTGCTTTCATTCTACATCTGTGGAATGACTTCTACATCGTGATTCTGCACTTCTGCTGCGCCGCTGGGGTGTCAGAATGTCAGAATGCCACTGAGAGGCTGCTTGGGGAGGTGAAACACTGAGATGCTAAGCTGCCTTTCTTCCTTGAAGCTGGGGTGTCAGGCTCCTGAGGCAGGAGAGTCTAAGATACAGTCTGTGTTTGCTGCGATAGTAGCCATGGTTCTCAGACGCCTGGGCCCCCAGACGCCACTGGGAATAGCAAGGAGTTGAGAACTTGAGAACGGGGCTTGTGGGCCTGTGGGCCTGTGGGCCTGTGGTCCTGTGAGTCTGCGATGATCCAGGGGCAACGTGGTGAGGGGGGTTGAGGGGTGGAAAGTGGGGTGGTGGTGAGGGGATGAGGATGTCGGGGACGGGTGTGTGTGTGTGTTGGGGATTAGGGGTGTGTGGCCAGCTTACCTCTGAATGAGTGCCAGGAGTGTGGCGGGGGTCCTCTATGGGAGACATAGGCATTGCTCTAAATCATGAAGGGCAGTCCCCTCTTCCAGGTCCTTGATGTAGGAGTCAGCCAGTCCTTGCTTGTCCAAATTGCTTTGTTCATGGCAGATGAGGATGCATGTGACTTACTCGGGGTGAACCAGAGATCAAATACCTTTTGCGAGGAAGCGATGCTCATTGGCTAAATATGTAGGACCCCTAGATACCTCATTAGCATGGAGAACTCTAGGCTCTATGCTATGTGACCTGCTGTCATGGTAATATGCTCCAGGACAGGAATCTGAACTCTTGCCTTTCTCACTTATGAATTTTATTTGGGTTCTGAACTTGCTACCACCTCACCAGTTCTGTCTGGTGGCGTGGTCCACTGCCCCATACTGCACAGCAGTGGAAAGGGTTAAATCAATAATCAAGCTATTTTCTTACATCAGAGATCTGACTTTCTGTTGCTGCTGAGACCTGATTTATACCTTTTACGTTGGTGTTCCCTATAGAAATAGGACTACCTGTCTCCTCCTCTCCCCCATTCTCCTCTTTCCTCTTATCAGGACTCTAGCCCAGGCCAAGTCTCAAACTTTCAATCTTCTTGCCACAGACTCCCAGGTGCTGGCATTATAGGCATGTTCCAAGCTTAACAAGATGACTTCTTCTTCTTCTTCTTCTTCTTCTTCTTCTTCTTCTTCTTCTTCTTCTTCTTCTTCTTCTTCTTCTTCTTCTTCTTCTTCTTCTTCTCCTNCCTCCTCCTCCTTCTTCTTCTTCTTCTTCTTCTTCTTCTTCTTCTTCGTTTAATTTATTATTTTTTTTTACTTATTCCCTTTACATCCTGCTCACTGCCCCCATCCTGGTCACCCTCTCCTAAAATCCTTCACCCATCCTCTCCTCCCCTTCTCCTGTGAGGGGGTAGGCCCCCGTGGAGATCCCCCCCCCCACAGCCTGGCACTTTAAGTCTCTGAGAGGCTAGGCACTTCTCCCACAGAGACCAGACAGAGCAGCCCAGCTAGAAGAACATATCCACAGACAGGCAACAACTTTTGGGATAGCCTCCACTCCAGTTGTTCAGGACACATGAAGACCAAGCTGCACATTTGCTACATATGTGCTGGAAGGCCTAGGTCGAGCCTGTGTATGCTCTTTAGTTCAGTCTCTGAGAGCCACAAGGGTCCAGGTTAGTTTACTCTGTTGGTCTTCCTGGGGAGTTCCTATCCATTTCGGGCTCACAATCCTTCCTCCTATTCTTCCATAAGAGTCCCCAAGCTCCATCCACTGTATGGATGTGGGTTTCTGTATCTGTCTGAGTCAGCTGTCGGCTGGAGCCTCTCAGAGAACAGCATGCTCCTGCTTGCAAGCATAATAGAGCATCATTAATAGTGCTAAGGATCGGTGCTTACCCATGGGATGTATCTCAAGTTGGGCCAGCTATTGATTGGCCATTCCCTCAGTGAGGGCTTTTCTCAATTAGAGCTAGGGAGATGGTGCAGCCAGTAATATGCTTGCTTTGCAAAACCAGGGTCTGAGCTGTATCCTCCCCAAGCCCACGTGGAAAGGGCCAAGAGCTGTGGTGTCTGCTTGCAGTTACAGACTGGGAAGGTAGAAACAAATGGGTCCGTGGTGCATGCACACCGCTCAGTCTAGTTTACTTGGTCTAAGTCTGAGCTAATCAAAGATGTTACTTCAAATGAAATGAAACACAACACAACAAACAAACAAACACAACACAACAAATCAAAAACCAAGCGGGCAGTGCCTGAGTACTAACACCTCAAGGCTGTTCTCTGGACTCATATACATACATGTATACACAAATGTACACATACAAACATGGCCAAAAAGTTCTCATCCCTTAAATGTCAACAACAAACATGATTAGAAGTGAGAATATCTACAACATTCTTCTTATGGGTTTTGTGTTACAGTCACAGTTGTTCTTATGTTACTTTTTTTTTAAAGATATTTTCTGTATTTACATTTCAAATGTTATCCCCTTTCCTAGTTTCCCCTCTGAAAATCCCCTATCCTCTCCCTCCTCCCCCTGCTCCCCAACCCACCCACTCCTGCTTCCTGGCCCAGGCATTCCCCTATAGTGGGGCATAGAACCTTCACAGGACCAAGGGCCTCTCCTCCCATTGATGACCAACTAGGCCATCCTCTGCAACATATGCAGCTAGAGCCATGAGTCCCACCATGTGTTTTCTTTGATTGGTGGTTTAGTCCCAGGGAGCTCTGGGGTTACTGGTTAGTTCATATTGTTGTTCCACCTAGGGGGCTGCAAATCCCTTCAGCTCCTTGGGTCCTTTCTCTAGCTCCTTCTTTGGGGACCCTGTGCTCCGTCTAATGGATGACTGTGAGCATCCACTTCTGTATTAGTCAGGCACTGGCAGAGCCTCTCAGGAGACAGCTATATCAAGCTCCTGTCAGCAAGCTCTTGTTGGCATATGCAATAGTGTCTGGGTTTGTTAGTTGTTTATGGGATGGATCCCCATGTGGGGCAGTCTATGGATGGTCATTTCTTCAGTCTCTTCTCCATACTTTGTCTCTGTAACTCCTTCCATGAGTATTTTGTTCCCCATTCTAAGAAGGCTCGAAATATCCACACTTTGGTCTTCCTTCTTCTTGAGTTCCACGTGTTTTGCAAATTGTATCTTGGGTATTCTGAGCTTCTGGGCTAATATCTACTTATCAGTGAGTGCATACCATGTGTGTTCTTGTGTTACTTATGTCATTTATCTACATATCCTGTTGTGGATTGCCACCCTTCAGGCATGGTGTGGTCCCTATCCTAGCATCTTGACATCAGAGCAGTGGTGATATCCCCAGCAGACCCTCAAGGAGGTTGGCTCTATTAACATTTGATGGTAGAGGAGTGTGGGGAGGGTCCTCAGACACTTTCCTGAGATCGAAGCCACTCCCTTCTGCCTGTACACTCCTCACCCCAGGGCATGGAGTCATATCCTAGGCACACATGGCCTCAGAGGTGCTGGAGTATGTATGGGTCTGGTACAGGGGACTTCAATGAAGTGTGTTTCATGACACATATCTTGGAGTGACAGGAAGGTAGTGTGGAGAAAGAGGCATCAAGATTAGCTTGTGAAAGGAACAGATGACAGAGAAAAGGGCCAGAACCCTGCCCCTTTCCTACCCATGCCAAGGTCTACACATAAGGGGCTGATGGGGACCAGTGCCATCAAGTTCCTAACTTCCCAGCTCTCTGGCCTGCTTTGTCGCTCAGAAGTGCTTTTTCTTACTACACCATCTGTTTCTACCACTATCTGTGTGTCCCTGGAAGTCTCAGCAGTGCCCCGTGGACCTCAGCACCAGTCTATAAAGGTTGGTAAGTCACCAGACAGATAATATTTATTTATGTCTGTAATCTCTTATTGTTCTTAAAAGAGGCTAGGATGCTTGTGTTTGTCTGCCTGCCTGCCTCCCTCCCTCTCTTCCTGCCTCCCTCCCTCCATGCCTCCCTCCCCCCTTTCCTCCTTCCTTCATCTTCATCTTTCATTTTCCCTCCAAAGCACAGGGATACCAGGGGCCCAGCTGGGGAGATTGTGGGATTGGTGTCAGACAGATGTGAAAGGAGACTTGACAACAGCCCAGGGATACTGAACCCAACTTTCTTCACAGTTTATGATACTACAAGTTCAGGAGAAAAGAAGAGTCTCTAGATGTGCCCACTACTGGGTTCCCCAACACTACTGCTCCCCCAGATACTCTTAAACTGCCAGTAGTTTCCCATCTCCACTCCCTTTCCTCATTTTCTCCCAGGACAGTCTTGATGACCCACCTCGGGCAGGTGATGGCCATGGTAGTTGCTGCAGTTCATGCCTGTGTTGTGCAGGTTCTTTCGAGGAGTAGAGCTGACTGAATCTCTTTAGAAAGGGCACGTATTAGTGAGACTTATGGGCTGTGGTCCAGCTACTCCAATGATGGGTATCTACCGATGGAAGATCCAAAAAATACAGTAGGTGTTCAGTCCCCAGGGCTGGATATCTCAGCTGGTTTTCAGTATACACCAGAATCCTGGAGACACGGGCTCTAATGCCATGAACTTGCCAATGAGATTGAGAGCAAGCAGGCAGAGAGCAAAGCTTCTTTCTTCTATGTCCTTTATATGTCTTTTCAGCAGAAGGTGTGGCTCAGATTAAAGGTGGATCTTCCCACCTCAAAGATCCAGATTAGAAGTGGGTCTTCAAGAAAAACATCTTTACAGGTGCACCCAGCCCATTGGACTTTAGTTAATTCCAGATGTAGTCAAGCCGACAACCAAGAAGTCACCACAGAGCCCATGGCCTCTTTATACCCAGGTGATACCACAGAGAACCATCCTTACTCTGGGAATTGGGCTGTGGCCAGAGTCGGGAGGATGCAGTGTGTTGTGAAGGCTGGACCTGGACACTTGGTGGTTTCATCTGTTGTTTCCACCAGGGTTCATAAATCTTGATCTGTGCTTCAGGGCTATCCCCTGGCAGGACTGAGAATTTAAAGGCTAGCTCTAATGGCATCAGAGACAAAAGTAAAAAGCAAAATAGCAGCATTGCCTGGTAGGCTAGGGCAAGTGCTTTTCAGGGTCTGGATGCCCTGGTTTGTCCAGCTCTGGGGAGTGAGGGGCACAGGTCAGGAGGGCAATGGATTCTCACCTCTCTCACCATTCTGATTAATTTTGCTCTGTGCTCATCACTCCTGTTTTGTGTGCCCTTGGAGAAAAGCAGAGGGTTAGGAATAAGCTAGAGGCATGTGGATGAACTATTTATTGGTTCAAGTCGCCAAGACCATCTGTTTGCACTATGGGCTGTCCCAGGCCAGAAACTCCCTGAATGGGATTCTTACATCCCAACAGGGATGCACAGATGTAGGATGATGAAGGAGAATCTCATCACAGGGATGAAAAGTTATACTGAGAATCCTGCTAACGATGATATGGTCAGGAAAGTTACATAAGCAAGGACAGAAAATTCTGCCCTATTTCTGAAAATTTCAGAAAATTCACCAGCCTGAAGCCCATCTAAGGATCAGGCTCTTCTGAGATAACATTCCATCCAGCAGTCAGTCCCTGCCTGACATCCATAGAAAACTTCAGTTGGGACCAAATCATTGTATTCCTCCATGGATCAGATTCATTTCTGATCAACCTGAGAGGTGGAAGGACTGAGGCCAGCCCTGCTGACATGCAAAGGCCAGTGCACTGCACAGGTGACTGTAACATGAGGTCACCATCCTGACAGAGCTGACTGGACCTCTGCAAGTAAGTAGTGGTGAAAGCCAATGTAAAGAGATTTGCCTGTCAGGACATGACCATGAAGGGAAGAGCTTTGTGCTAAGATGTCACTTCTGATATTTTTGACTCTATCTTAGGGTTACTCTGACCTGTATTTTAAATTTAAGGAGGAGGAGGGCATGGATAGCTACTGATATAAAATATACCTGTTAAAAAAGATATTTTAACATAAATTAACTTATAAATTGGCTTTTGGTGTTCTCAACAACAGAGATAGAGTGGGAGCAGCTTAATAAGCCCAAGGAAAGGCAAGTAACCGTCGCATCCCTTAGAGAACCTCAGGTTTCAGAGAGATGATGCTAACGGGGCAGTGCTCCCAGAGTTGTAGAAAGCAAGGGCCCTGGAAAAAGAACTGCCCTCTTTAGAGTTCTTATAAACAAGGTGTTGTCCCCTTTGCAAAGAGGGAACTCACTGTAAGGGAGAGAACGGTGACCTACCTTCTAAAGGGAGAGTGGGCCTTCAGCTTCAGTGACGGTGGCCATTACAGATGGATTCTGCCTGAGGTCCCCTGAAAAACACCTTCTCAAGCCATGGTAGACTGCCACTGAAGCACCTTGGGTAACTTTTGATGTAGTAGACAAAAATTGCTATTTTTCTCTTCAATATCAGGGCTTTGTTCTTTGCCTGAATCAATAACCTGGAGGTCCTTACTAACTTGTTTGTTCATATTTCTATGTATCTAACAAATGTTGGATAAAATATCTCCAAATGAAGAGAATTATTGATGTCAGTTTCAGCTTTGGGAATTGTCCCATACATGGTTCAAAAACAAGGCACAACATTGGGAATCCTTACCTAAAAGCTAGGGACCATTCAGACCCATAGCTTCCTTCTGCAGATCAGATCTGTAACACGTGGCTGTTAGAATCTAGGAATCTAGGGACCATTCAGACCCATAGCTTCCTTCTCAGATCAGATCTGTAACACGTGGCTGTTAGAATCTGTACTATCTAGGGACCATTCAGACCCATAGCTTCCTTCTGCAGATCAGATCTGTAACACGTGGCTGTTAGAATCTGTACTATCTAGGATGTTTGTAAACAATAGTAGCCAAAGCAATACTAATAGGTGAGTCTTGCCAAGGTTATGAATATCTTCTGATTTTTGGTGACACTTTCTCAGGGTGAATAAAGACCTGTTCTACTTACATTAAAAGACCCCCAAAAGTCCTTATCTGAAATAAAACCACTTACCCTTTTGGATGTCACAGTCTCAGTCTTAAAGACATGGCTGAGTATAGAAACAAAATGCTAAAAACCCTTAATTTTTTTTCCTCTGAGGGAACAGAAGAATGTCTTATCTTCTTAAATACAAAGATAGCCCCTATTTTATAAATCGGTCACCATTTTTCACCTTTCGTTTGGTTTTCTTATTCTTTTTTGGGCACTTTTGTTATTTCACTATTACCACTTTCCTTATTCTATCCAAGATTTTTTTTTTATTCTCAATTATATAACCATCAGTATGCCTCTTCCCATCAGGAATCCAAGGAATTCCATCTCGAGAGCAAGCTGGACAAAGATGGCTTCTGGGACAATCATAACCCTGGCTTTCTTGGCTCTTGCCTCTCATGGAACCATTTTTTGGTGTGATGATGTGACTGCTTCTTATACCCTTCAAATATTTGTGACATGTGTGTCTTTAAATATGTGAAAGTTTCAAATTAAACTCCTATGACGCAGGTCTCCCAGCGACGTGCCATCCAAAGCCTTGTCTTCCCCTGGGAAATAAAGTAAGATGCTCTGTGGTCCTCTTATCAGAATGGAAGAAGTTATAGATCACTACTCACCGCCCTTCAGCTTCATCAGAAGCTCTCCATGGGGGATTGAGGCAGGAGATTAGGATAAAGAGAAAGGCAAAAAGATTGAGCCTTGTCTTAACCACTGCCTACCTCACAGGTATGTCTTAGAAGAGAGTGGCAGATGCCCTAATCTGTAGGTTTAGAGAAATGTATTTAGAAGGCAGTTTGATAACATGTCAATTTAGCAATGGAATGGTAGGTTCATCCTTAGGGCCTATGGGCTCTTCAGCCAGTTTTTTAGCTAGACTTACAGTATGAGGCATGATTTTGCTTCTGTACAATAGGCCTTAAATTCAATCAGAAAGCAATTGGTTGCCCCCATGACTTTCATGCCACTGTTGTACCCATGGCTGGTCATTACGATGCCTCGCAGACTCACACCTGGGCAAAATTGTGTTGGGCTGTGAATCTGCCTCACCACTAGGGTGCTGAGAGCATCACTAACAAGCCACTCAGAGGCAGAACATAGCCTATGATAGGGGTCCCAGCCCGTGTTTTGTGTTTCTCCAGATGGGAAACAGGGAGGTCTGGGACAGATGCTGTGGTTCTCAATCTTATGTGAATCAAGACGCCACTGGGGACCTCGAGTAGTTGAGAGTGGTCTGGTTCTGAGTGAGTGCTGAGAGTTCAGAGGGGCTGGAAGAGAGAAGGCCTTCTCTGAGAGATTTAGGCACTGTTCTTTCCGATGAAGCCCCCAACCCCAAGCCCCTGTGATCCTTAATGAAGGAGACACTCCTTGATGAAGGAGACTGGTCCTTGGCTGTCCAAACTGCTTTATTGTTATGGCAGATGCAAATGCATACACCGTACTCAGGGAAGGGACAGCAAGGAAGGGAAGCTCATTGGGTGAGCTCTATCCTGCCCTATCTAGATACCTCACTAGCATGAAGAACCCCAGGTTTTTATGCTACATGGTCGTTTGTCATGGTCCTCTCAGTGGGGTGTCATGGCCATGTGTTCCAGGACAGGTAGAGCCTGACTGGGAGCTGGTTCTATGCCTGTTGTTCTCAATTTTGAGATCTCTTGGGGTTTCGAAACTCCTTCAACCTTACTAGTTTTTCTGCCTGGTGGCATAGTCCACTTGCCCCACAAGATTGTTGCTGGCTTCTCTCCCCCAGCAGTCCAGAACTATGACAGCTAGCCAGCAGGGAAGGGCTTCTAGGTCGGCACAGTTGGGTTTCTCCAAGTTTTGTCATCAAAATGTGTGATATCTTCTGCAATAGGGTCTTATCAAGTATTGATGAGAAACCAAGAGCAGTGTCAATAGCCTGTGTTTGAGGGGTGTCTGGGAGTCCCAAGTCTAACCACTCAAGGGGAAGATCCTGTGCTTGTCTATTTGCGACTTCTGGAAAGAACATTTTCCACAGTGTTAGGTAACTCCATCTAAGCACATATTTAAGAAGTTTGTCCAGGTTTCCATGTTCTTTTTTTTCAAGCACCCCAATGTTAACTATCCATTTATCCACATCTTCCTCTGTCTTCTCTTCCCACCCCTTCCCCACATATCTGTCTGTTTGTCCCTCCAGAGTGCAACATCTGTGCTCTGTGGAGAGTATAGAGAGCGAGTGGCTGTGATTCGTTCAGACATGAATGTGGACATCTACATCATACCCCTTCCTCTAAGGTTCAGAGAATATCACCGAAGAGGAGGTGGGGAGATAGTATGAGTCAGAGGTCAGGGCAGACTGGGGAGAAACGGTGTCATCTAAATATGACAGGATCATTGTACTCACAGCAGCTGTGGGAGCCTGTGTAAGACTTGCAGAAGACCAAGCCAGTCAATGGTCCAGCATGGAGTGGGAGGGGCTCAGATGAAGACCACTGACTCTGCATGGGAACTATTGATGGATGCTAGAGAGGGGGAGAGGGTTCCCCCCCACACTGGGGTGGTGGTGGTGGTGGAGGGTGTTCTCTGGTAGGCCAATCACTCATTGGGTTTCCCACAGACATGTGTGTATGATCCACATTAATTAAACTCAGTGGGTTACTGACAAAAAAAAAAGAGGGCTTGAAATTGTGAAGGGAATATGGGGGCATCCTGGATGAGTTGGGGGGGCAGGCGAATATAATAAAAATACATTATAGTCATGTATGAAATTCTCAACAAAAATCTTTTATTAACGCCAGGGCCAAGATGTGGGAGTGGGTGGGTAGGGGAGCAGGGCTGGGATGGGGGAGGGTTTAGGGGACTTTCGGGATAACATTTGAAATGCAAATGAAGAAAATATCTAATAAAAATTGAAAAAAAAAACAACAACAAAAATATAGAGCTGAAGTCCTTTAAGAAAGATAAGCATATGAAAGTGACCAAGGTCAGGGCTGGAGAAATGGCTCAGAGGTTAAGAGCACTGCTTCTCTTCCAGAGGTCCTGAGTTCAACTCCAAGCAACCACATAGCAATTCATAGTTGATGCCTTAGTCCAGTGTGCAGACTTATACATATACAAAACACTTATATAAGGACATAAATATTGAAGTTGTTGAAGTTCTCCAGGGTTCTGTTTCCCAACCTCTATGTTCTCTTAACCCACCTATTCCTTTCCTCAATGGTACCCAAGGTCTGAGTCATCTCTTCCTTCCTGGTGACTCCTCTAGTTAGACTCCCAGCTCCCACTGGGTTGTAGAACCATTTTCATTTTATGACTGCTTGTATATATTTCCACAGCCCATCTAGCAGATGTGATGGATTGAATAAGCTTGAGCCTTCAGTGTAGTCATGCTCTCTGTCCACCCTTTTCAATCCCTGCTTCATGATGTCTTCCTTGCAGTAACCATATGATATTGATCTTAATATCACCACCATGAAGTGTCTGTCACACATTAGGTAAATGTTTGTTGAATACATGAATAGTTGATTTTATCAACTAATAGTTGTATTTTTATCTTTAATGTGTCTCTCAGGTAGCCTATTAGAAAACCAGAATAATTCATATAATCACAAAGCATCTTTTTTTTTTTTTTTTTGGCTGTGGTGGGTAGCTGCAGCTCCCACAGAATCATGTCTGCCAGTATTCACACTCCTTTGCAAAACATTCCCACAATGAAATCTGGTCTTAGGACATTCCAGAAGCTGTTGTTATGAATGCTGCTGACCACTTAAAAGTTTGGTGTCCTAAAGCGATCATGGTGAAACAGTCTTTCATATTTAGTCTCATTTTTATGCACCTTTAACACTCTAGTACTGAGGGATGATTGCCAGTAAGTAATTGGAATGCTAGAATTAATGTTATACCTACAATCCAAACCATCAACTCAGTGTAGCTTCAAGTCAAGACATCATAGTCCTCCAGCAGCCCCTGGAATCGCTTTCCTTTTTGGCAAAACTGGTGTAGAAACTACAGCAGGCACGGTTCTGCCTGGATCCAACACAGCCACGCCAAGTACCAAGGAGGTGTAGAGTTTCTGGCAGTTGGCTTAAACCTGGGTTATCCTCCTCCAACCACACGGGGGCGCGACGGCGCCACATTCCGCAGCCGGCCAGGCTTGGGATTGGGGGAAACGGACTTGGCTCTCACGAGGGCGGGGCAAAAAGCGCCCGGGAGATCCCCAGGGCAGGAAGTGAGGGGGCGGGGCTTGTGCAAGGCGTGCGCCTGCGCGGAGCCGGCTGTTGGATCCCGCTCGGGCTGCAGCTAGAGTGCGCGCTCACGGTGACGGCTCGGCGTTCTTCCAGAGCGGGGCGGGGAGGGCGGAGACGGGAGCGGGGCCCGGGGGATTCGGGGACCGCGGTGGGCCTGGGCCGTGCTGGAAGAGGCAAACGGCTCGGTGGGTGGAGCTTTCTGGAAGTTTGCCTCCCGCCTCGGGTGGTGGCTTCCTCCTGAGCGGCGCTTCCTCCAGGCGTCGCCGGCCTGGCCTGTGCGGGGTCTCCCCTCCGCCTCGCCGCTCGTCCTCGTGCAGAAGGACACGCGCTCTCCTGCACAGTCGGAGCAGTTCCAGGGAGCTCACTGGTTCCCTCGAAAACTTGTATTCAAGGATCACTTTTTATAATATTTACCACTCGGCGGTGGGACGGGGAGCAACTGTGCTGGGGGCAAATCTCCGCCAGAAATCTTAGTCCCAGGAGATGAAAATCCCACATTTGGAATTTAGGAGTTCATCGCCTCCTAGCGACTCTCAAGGTCTTGGAGCCCTCCTAAAAGGATTTAACTTCATAGCCATCATCCCCAGCCAAGACGCAGGGGTGCTGTGTGACATTTGGAAGCTTAAAGCCAACCCTGATAACTTACTTTTTTTTTTTTTTTTTTAAAGAAGCTGTCCATCATGTGTACTTAGCTGGAATGATTATTTTAAAGTGCATGTCCTATTTTTGCCAATCTGACAGCTGTTTCCATAGAAACTAGAGAAGAAATTGTAGTTTTCAGTAAGAGTTGTTAAAACTGTCTTCTAGCCCTCAGCTGTGAGTGCGAGTGAGCGCACACTACTTGCACATTCTGAGATGGCACTTGAAGAATTAAGGGTTTGAAATGTTCTTAGAGGCCAGCAATCCAAATTGTTTAATTTTCTCACATCATTAATTTCCTAATCCTACAAGTCTGCCAGCTATGTTTGTTGGCCTGCCACCGTTCTTTGAAGAGCACACGTCAGTCCCAGTTCTTTCTTAGGAGCTGTGTAGTGTAGTGACTGGCCCTTTGAAAATGTATAAACAGATTACTTTCCCCATTAAAAAAAAATTCTCTTTTGAAGGATTAATCAGTGATTACCGATGAACAACTACTGTTCCTATTCTGGATGGCACTTGATTGCCAGTGTTAAAAATGCTAATGATTTTAATTATGTACCCAGTGTTTGGAGCTTTTGTTTTTACCTTCTATGGGTAGACTATGTTAAATATGTTTGCACCTGCTCTGAAATGAGCACTTCTCTCATGATCAGATACCAGCAGTGCGAATAGGGCGCATGGCACTTGGAGGAGAGTTTATTTTCTAAGGGAGGGGTAGATCTATAAACTAGATGTTCTGTAATTTAGCAGTGGATGAAGGAGGCTTGGAGAAGGTGCCTTTGGAGCTGGGAAGATGAAAGCAACATTAGGAAGTTTATTGAAAGGCTCACAGGAAACCAGTGGAAATTACAGAAGAGCTTGCTTGGCTTAGGATTCACAAAGTAACACTCTTAATTGCCCAGAAAGAGGAAATACTGGATCCCTCATAAGCACTGTCCTGCCCCCTAAATTTCACGTAGGCCTTTTATAAGATTTATATCTGTATCTATTAGTGTGTTTTGTCTTTACTAGCTTTACAGCTTGGGCAGGCATTTTTGTCTTTTCTTTGCTTTTTTATCTGCTACACAGAGTGGCGCCTGACTTGGAGCATTCATTCATATAATGAATTATCAATGAATTAATGAGTCAATGACTAAAACAATCCTTAACCAATGAGATACATGAATGTTTGGTTAAGATGATCAAGTTTTATTAATTTGGTTGGCATCATTTTAAAATAGGTAAATTTCACATTAAGTCTACATTTGTAGCTTTTGTAGAAACGTTTGTAACATTTGGACAGATTTTGTTAATATCGTTGGGCCTCCTTTGGGTGACTGTTCACATCTGCCTGGACTTGCTGGAGCTTGCCTTGCCTCTATCACACTAACCTGCACTGTCCAGAGTTGTCCTCTCATTCATTTTAATAAAAATGAAGCAGAGTACAAATTTGCTCCTCAGATGCACCTAGCCACACGCCAGGGCTGCCATAGTGGACAGCACAGGGAACATTCTGTAGGAAGTTTTATGTAGTGTTGCTTTTGACATTGGACTTTGCTTCTCTGGTTATCCTGTTACATGGAAGTTTTGTTTTTAAATTGTCTTGAACAGCTCTTTGACTCAAGTGCTAGAATACAGGCTCGCTCTTCTCAGCTTCAGGGCTCTTGCAGGTAGTAGCATGTCCTGCTGTTTTTAGATTAGCATATCATCTTGGTTGTGGTTCAGAGCAATGTATCTTAATTAATTTTTAAAGAAAGGGCTTCTTTCTGTAGACTTGGCTTTCCTGGAACTCGATCTGTAGACCAGGGTAGCCTTGAACTCACAGAGATCCCTGCCAGCTTGTGCTTCCTGAGTGCTGAGATTAAAGGTATGTGCCACCTCTGCCCACCTGGTTTGATTTTCCTTCCTAAAGGATTGCTTTAGGTCCTTTGGAGGAGGGGTTGGTAGGGAACTAAAGTGAGGTAGGTACAATATAGTAAAATCTATAACCAGGATGAGCTGGGCTGAGGTAGTAAGGAGGTAAATTGGCAGGACTGACTTAGAGTGACCTTTGGTTTTTCTGGATGTTGAAATCCTAAGGCTAAGTCCGTATAGTTTGGACTGTGGTTTGTAGAAGATTGGGAAGTTCAAGTAGGGAGGCTCCCTCAGATTGTTTCATTGACACATTTACCATGGAAATATTAGCTTGCACATGATCTTGTGCGGCTGCCTCTTACTATGAAAATGTTGTTGAGCTCATTTATTTGTAAGACGGGGAAACTGGGTGAAGAGAAGGAGTTACTTTAGAGAGCATCCAAAGACCAGTCAGATGTGGAAAGCACGGTAGGGTCTCAGAAACATGAAGGCCTTCAGGCTTCTTCTGCATGAATCTGTAGTCGGCCTGTGTCAGCCCTATCTTCCTGCCCTTGCTTCCTCCCTCGCTCCCTCCCTGAAGTCTCTCATGTATCATAGGTATGTTTCATCGTCCTTTCTGTGCAAGCATGTGCAGAGCCTTTTCTCTCAGGTCTAGCTTGCATGCCCTTTGTTGTGGCACCAACCATAGGCCCTACATGGGTCTTTGTAGTCATATGCTGGATATGACGTAATGTGAAGTTTTCTCTGTGGTTTAGGTGTCTACTGATGCCTTTGAGACCAATGGCCACTAGGGACCAACATGACTTCCTGGCCCATTCTCTTAGCTGAGGTCATGACTGGACAAGTGTCAAAGCTTTGCAACAGTAAATCATCAGATTTGAAGGGAAGAAATGTATTCATGTTGTCTTTATAGTTTCATCTCTATTAAAAGAGCTTAAATATACTTTCCTATGTGAAACAGTTCAAGTTTTTTGTCTTTCTCCTACCCGGTGTCTTAAGAACGACTTCTGCCTTGTGTAACTAGCTAGCTCACTGCTTTAACACGCGAGATTTAGTTATAATAATGACTCGGATATCCTTGTCTGCTAATACTGCCATTTGTATTAGTTAGGAGTCAGCTTCCTTTGATTAATATCTCTTTGATTCTGCTTGGTAATTTTAAATTGTGAATTATATGTTGCTAAATGTTTATTTTTTGATTCTTGAGGTTTTTTATTATTTTTTTTTGAAAATCTAAGATGTGGCTATTAGAAGCAGCTTGATCCTTTAGAGTTGTTGTTTCTCTGGCTATTTGTTTTAGTCTTTGTTACTGGGGCTAGAGTAGCTCTCACATCCGTGCTGGACTCTTTGGAGTTCCACCTAATTTCTGTGAATTACAAATGGGAACTTTTCCCACTCTGATCAATGGGAGCAGATACTGCACCCTGGCCTGTGATTGTGCCCAGAAATTATGGTTCTTTGCAAGCTTCAGGGGGACTTTTTACGCGTATGCTCAGCTAGTACTCAGCTGCATAGGGAGGGCCTGCAGAGAAGGGAGGGGCCTGCAGAGACCTTGAGTTTTCTCTTTGGGTTTTGTGTTTCCTTCTGCCCATAAGCTCTAGCTGCCTGGTCCACAGGCGTGCCCAGTGTCACACCTTCAGTCTAGGGCACTTTAGGGCGTAGTCCTTCTCTTATGTGTGGTTTGGAGACTCACCAGGCTGTTCTCTGGGGCAGTAGTAGGTCGGAGTCTTGTTTCCCATCATTCTGTCCTTCTTTGCCTACCCCCCCCAAAGTGTGTGGAAATCCTCATTTTATTCATTCCCTTTAAAAAGTCAATTTTAGATGGCATTAAAATCTCTCTTTACATCCTGATTCTAATCAAAAGCCCCATAGGTTTATTGGAATGAGTAAATTAAAAGCCGGGCGTGGTGGCGCACGCCTTTAATCCCAGCACTCGGGAGGCAGAGGCAGGTGGATTTCTGAGTTCGAGGCCAGCCTGGTCTACAAAGTGAGTTCCAGGACAGCCAGGGCTTTACAGAGAAACCCTGTCTCAAAAAACGTCTTAAAGATAACATTTTTAAAGTTAGTCTTTCTATCCCATTATACTCCTATTACTGTCAACTGATACACATTTGTTGTTTTATCGAAGCTATTTCTTATTTTGCCAAATGATTTGCTGATCAAATAGAGTCCATGCAACTAAAATAAAATGTTTTTTCTTTAAATGAAGTGAAAAATTCAAGTGTTGAAAATAAGTACTGTGTAGTGAGCCGAGGCGGTTCCTCTGGCTTGTCCTGTTGAAGGTGCTGCTGCGGGTGGTGCACTCAAGTACAGGCATTTACCCTGACATGTTCAGTGTGCATTTCTTTTCCTTTCTTTATTAAGAAGATTTAGTTATTTATTATATGTAAGTACACTGTAGCTGTCTTCAGACAGCCCAGAAGAGGGCATCAGAACTCGTTACAGATGGTTGTGAGCTACCATGTGGTTGCTGGGATTTGAACTCAGGACCTTGCTGAGCCATCTCTCTAGCCCTCAGCATGCATTTCTTAAGCATTACATTCCCAGTTTGTAAATGCATGTTTTCCCCAGGTGTTTATGTCTTATCTCTGTGTGTGTTCTAGATAACCAAGCAGAAATAAGATGAGCCTCCTTTGTGGACTGCAGTCTACCAGCAGAAAGCGGTTTCTCTCTGGAGTGAGTAACCTGGCCAGCCGGAGACAGTGGACCCCCCCAGCAAGCTGTCCACTAGCTCCAAGGCTCCGAGCAGTAAATGCATACTGGGGATTGAACACAGTCACTCATTGTCATTCAGTGACCTTACTGCCTAGAAACTTTCTTTTCTGTAGGACTCTCAATAACAAAAAGTCAAGATGCCTCTCAAGTGCCCAAAGCAAGGAAGTGGGGGTGCTTACCTACAGATGTACTGTGCGGGGTGATTCTGTTCTAAGACAAGGAGCGAAGAAAGTGGCTGGCGTTCCTGCTCTCGGGGTCTCCTGTTCTCCGAACGGTCCTGCCCGGAGCTTCCGCACGTCTGCGCGGGTTCACGCTGCCCCCGTCCCTCTCTTGCTGCTCATTCTGAAGCCAGTACAGAAGCTCCTTGCTATCATCGTGGGCAGGTAAATATACTTTGGGAGGAAAACAATGTTATGTTAAAGTTCTTGAAGTTTTATATTCATATTTGTATCAATGTATAATATTTTTTAATAACTAGACTTTAGTATTTATAAAACTGTACTTTTAAGGAAACCATTCCCTATACTATATTCAGCTCAAAATTTGAGTTTCTAAAGGTAAATTCTACCAGTCTTGTGTGTATGATTTTAATAATCTTGAAATAATTTGTTGCAAATTTATTATACACAAATGTGATCCTTAAGTTTTTGTTGGTTGAGATATTTCTAGAAGATTTCACATTTCTAATTATAGGGATAATTGGAAATATTGACAACGATTTGTGTAACAACAGCACTTAAGAACATTGCCTTTTGATTTTGTGGAATTTTAGGCAGTCGACATGAAATGAAGGACTTCATTTATATAATTAGGGGCTCAGCTTTAGCCTCGTTAATAAAGCTCATTCCACCATTCTGTTTTCAGAGGATTTTTGTTACGTTTCTCTTGGTAGTCCTTTCTAACTGTGCGTTTTATATCGTAGTGGCTGTTTGTCATCCCTTTTTCCTTATTTCATGAGGGTTGAAGAAAGCAAATCTGTCTCTTCATAAAGTTTTGTTAAGTTTGCTAACTATGCTGACCCTCTTTGCCAGATGCTTCCTTCCATACTAACAACCCAGTCTACTTTTATTCAAAATCCAAGAATTTCTCTGTAATGTATTTAATTCTGTTGTTTGATGTTGACAGAAAATGGGTGTCTACGTTGGCTCCTGAGTGACACACTCATCCTCACTTGTAGGGGTGATTGCTCTCTGAGGTCTAGTCCTAGAAAACTGTTTGATTTTGGTGTGGCTCTTACTATTATAAATTTCCTTTTATAATATGTTACCCATACACTTAAGTATGTAGTAATGCTATAAGTGTTGTAGTAGGAAATAAGTATACTTCATTGTTTTATGGCCCTTCTGGTCCAGTCGCTTTCTCTGTGTTAGTCAGCCTTGGACACTATGATGAAATAACCGAGATAATAAGGGAGCGAGGATTTATTTTGGTTCATGCTTTCTGAGGTTTTGGTCTGTGGTTGCATAGGCTGGGCTCACTCGGTGCATGGTGTGGGAATGCTTGGCAGAGGAGACTTGTCCATTTCATGATGGTCAGGAAGGCAAAGGCAGAAACGGGCAGCAGTTGGGGTTCTAATAGCCCCTTCAAGGACATCTCTCCAGAAACCCCACATTCTTTTACTAGTTCCTGTTTCCTGTGGGTCATACCACTTCCAGTAGAGCAACAGGCCAAGGGCCAAGCCTTTGATATTGAATACATAGACTTTTGGTGGATACTTCCAAATGATAGCAGGGACTTAATAAGATTGTAGAAACTTCACAAAATTGTTTTGTAGAATGAATTCTTGTCAAGAGAAATTTCACATATATGTGTGTGCATGATAAATTTTATTACGACTTAAAAAATGTATGCACAAGGAATTTTGTCCTGCTGTTCAAAATATTTTTTGTCAAAATGTTTGTGTATCTAGCCTGGCACTTTAGAGAGCTACTGTCCACTACTGCCAGCCAGCAAGGCCCTCCCCAGATGGCATCTGTAACGGCACACTTTCATTGCTCTGGGGCTTCACCTCCCCTACTGCCCCGGATGGTAGTGGGGCGCTGTTTCTGACAGTGCTGCCTATTGTCCCTCAGTGCTGAGGTAGTGCCCCCTGCTCCTTGCTGGAGCCCTGGCAGATTGTGCTGGAGTCTGAGGAGCAGTGGGAAAGGTACAGGTTATTCTCCATGACTCCAAGATGCTTGTCTGCGGACTTCATCCTTGTTAAGTGGTCAGTCTACTGCTGGGCTTTCCTCTTGCTACTCCCTTGGCTAGGTTGTTCTCTGTAACAAGGTGTTAGAGAGAGCACATGCATAATGATTAGAACAGCACTTAGCATATGGTAAATAGGAAGTGTTATTAGTGGGAGTTGTAACAACACTCTCCTTATTCTAGGGTTTGCCTTCACACTAGCTGATGTGGGAAATTCAAGGGAGCCTTAGGATTTTTAATTATAATTTTATAGAGTTGATGACTTTCCATACTCAGGCTAAGAATTTTCTAAGTTAAAAAGCTATGTGCACAGAAACATAAAGGCGGAAGGGATTGGTTTTGGTAAGGTGTGAGCGTGCACTTACAGACGGGCCATTTCTGATTTGTCACAGGGGCATAAGGAAATGGTGGCAAGCGCTTCCCCCTAACAAGAAGGAGCTATTTAAAGACAGCGTGAGGAAGAACAAGTGGCGGCTGCTTCTTGGTCTGAGTGCATTTGGACTGCTCTTTGTAGTGTTCTATTTCACTCACCTGGAAGTGAGCCCTGTCACCGGAAGGAGCAAACTACTGTTAGTGGGCAAAGAACACTTCAGACTTCTGTCAGACCTGGAGTATGAAGTAGTAAGTCGTGAGAATTGTCTGTAACTACACTGCACACGCTAACACACGCAGCAGGAAGCGTTTGTAAATACAGAAGATGCACTGCTTTTAATTTTAGTTTTGACACATTAGTCATTTCATGGGAAGGTCTCCCACTTGGGAAAGGCGTTTGCACATGTGCGTGGTTGTCCTCCCAGCCAGCCAGCCAGCCGGCTCCTGCTCCTGCTCCTGCTCCTGCTCCTGCTCCTGCTCCTGCTCCTGCTCCTGCTCCTGCTCCTGCTCTGCATGTGCTTCATGGCGTTCCTGCTCAGGAAAGCCTTCCCCGATGCTCAGGCTGGATCCGACTGTGACTCAGCCCGGTAGATCTGAAAACCGGACTTTTGTGGTCCTGTTCCAAGCTTCGCAGGACGGGTTTCGGTCCCAGCTTTCTTTCCCTTTGTTTTCTTTACATTATGGGACTTCCCCTGGTCTGGGTCCCTCTCCCTTTTTAGGCTAAGCTCTGTGGGACCGACAGCCTTGTTGGCTTGTTGATTCTAGGATCTAACACAGGCAAACTAGTGCTTAGCTTTTATGTATCAAGTAAGTAAACACGCTGTGAGAATTTTTATGCCTTGGAAGTTAGGTATAAGTTGTTTCCCAAACGTCAGTTTTGACTGAAATTTTATTGTATTTTCTGCCAATTTTTTTCCTTCTTAAAACAGAGTTTTGCTATGTAGCCTGGGGTTGGCCCTCAACCTGTGACCCTTATGCCTCAGCCTCCTAAGCGATAAGCTCGCTGGTATGTGCCCCCATAATCACTTGTTTTCTGAATACAAAATAATGGGTGGGATTCAGAAATCTCAGCTCGTGGAGACGTATAGTAACTCAGGGAGAGACAGCCACAGTGTGTTCTCGTGTGTCCTCAAAGATGGGACCATCACTGTATTTTGGTAATGACCACATCCAGGGAGGTGCTGGATGCCAGTGTTGGATAGGTAATGGCTTTGGGTCTTCATATGCTTGGGTACAAACGAACACATGAACTTAGCAAATTTATCATTAATAGCAATGACTTTTTGCTATAAAAGTTGATCTTAGCTAAGATAATAATAGTCTCTTAGAAGAATACAAACAAATTTAAACTGTGCCCTAAAATTTAGTCTTAATAGGAAGATAGATTTGAGAAAAACATTTTGGAAAGATTGGAACAAACCTTGTAAAAATTTTGAAGTATCTTCTACTATTCAGATAGTTTAAAATACATGCATATATGAATGGATTTGCATATATGAATACTATATATTTACATGTGGATCTATATGTATGTATAAATGTGTTCATGTGAATAGACATTTTTACTGCTTAATTTAAACATCTTATAGAGCTGTTATAAAGTGCTCTAATTACATGGGGTGTAAACTAGTATGTTGTCAACTTGACACAAACTAAAATCATCTGAGAGGAGAGCGCCTCAACTGAGAAAATGCCTGTATAAGATTGGCCTGTACATAGTCAGGGTGGGGCATTGCATTGATTAATGATTGACTTGCGAGGTCCCTACTCATTGTAAGCGGTGCCACCCTTGGGTAGGTGGTCCTGGGGTATATAAGAAAACAAACTAAGTAAGCCATGGAGAACACCAGGCCATTCTTCCATGGTTTCTGTTTCAGTCTCTGCTTCCAAGTACTTGCCTTGAGTTCCTTTGATGATGGACTGTGGACTGGGAGTTGTAAGCCGGAACAATCCCTTTTCTCCCCAAGTGGGTCTTGGTTGTGGTGTCTATCACAGCAATAGATAGCAAACTAAGATATAGATAAGAGTCCCTTGATTGTTTTAGAAGACTTAATAGAGGACTTTTGTTTACAACTGTTAAATTATTCTTTAAAAATGATAATTTATGTAGTCTTTAAGTTCATATTCTAAAAAGTCATATATTTTAATGCATCTTAAAAAGGTTATCAACTTGATTTGAATGTTAAATTATATATTTTATGAAAATTAAGTATTTGTGGACTATCCTTAATTTTCTCAGTGTATATGAGAGAATCTTTCACAAAAAGCTTCAGAAAAACTGTTTCCATGTAAGAGATATCCAGGTATTTGAATCAGCATCATGTGAGGAAGTGATTTGCCCATTAGCTCTGAGATCTTAGTGATTTTCTTTCAGTCTGTATGGATCAAACACTTTACAGTTAATGAGATATTGTTCCTTTTGTAAAAGCTTAAGTCTGTATTATGAATAGGGTGTTCTTCCATTTAGTGGATTTTGAAAGTAATTAATTTTCTTTGACCCTTCCTTCCTTCCTTCCTTCCTTCCTTCCTTCCTTCCTTCCTTCCTTCCTTCCTTCCTTCCTTCCTTCCTCCCTCCCTCCCTCCCTCCCTCCCTTTCTTTTTCTTTCTTCTTTCCATCTTTCTTCCTTTCCTTTTCCTCTTTCTTTCTTTCTTTCTTTCTTTCTTTCTTTCTTTCTTTCTTTCTTTCTTTCTTTCTTTCTTTCTTTCTTTCTTGACACTGGGTTCTTTGTATCCCAGACTGATCTTGAATTTACTGTGCGGCAGTGATGGCCTTGCACTTGTAATCATCCTGGTTACGGGGCTTCAGTGTCTGGACCACCGGGATGTGTAAGCACACTTGGTGTATGTAGTGCTGAGGACCGGACTGTGTTCTTGTACATGCTATGAGTGTGAGCACTCTATCAACTGAGCTACAGCTTTCTTTTTTTTTTATATGAGATTTTTTAATGTGAGATCTAGGCAGCTTTATTTTTTGAAGTTCTTAGGAAAGTAGAAATAGTTCAGCATTTTACTTGGCCTATAGACTAATAGAAAAGAATAAAACTTGGATTGAAGCATGTTTATATAAAAAAATTTATAATTTATTTCTCTGTGAGAAACCATACTGCTCTCCCATGAATAATTCAAATTTCAGAAATTTGAGTGTTTAATATATGTAAATTTTTGCACAATTTAAGATTAAATGCCTAATACTCATCAGATACCCCTCCATGAGGCAGCAGAAGCATTTTGTAGTAAAAAAATCTCTTAACAGTACTTTTAAAAAAAATCTTCTAGTGGAAGGAAGAATTTAAAAATGATCTGCTGCCTGAGAGAGACCCCCGATACCTGACTGTTAAAGAAGTGGTTTGTCATCTGACACAATGCAATCAAGACGTCCCAGGGATCTCGGAGATCAACTGGGTGATCCACGTGGTTGACTCCCCAGCCGTCAATGCCTTTGTGCTCCCAGTAAGTAATTTCTTTATGCACATTTCTTGTTGTTGCTGCTGCTAGCTTGAGCATCTTTGAGTTTTACTGTGAGCTAATTGCTTATCTTATTCTCTCTGTGAAGAATGGACAAGTGTTTGTTTTCACCGGGCTTCTGAATAGTGTTACTGACATGCACCAGCTGTCCTTCCTCCTGGGCCATGAGATCGCACACGCAGTCCTGGGGCACGCCGTGAGTACCAGTGATGTGCAGCTGGTGAATGCTTGCTTTGATGTTAGCAAGTGGAACCCTTTAAGGAACACAGTCCTTTCTGCTCTTTTCCATTTCTTCTTCTTCTTTTAATGATGGGATGTAATTGCCTTATTCTGTACCTGAAAAAATGTGATTAGCTTATTTAGAGACTTTTTGCAGTCTTTCGTATATGATCCTGAATAATTAGTGTTTCCCTTAAATACTGTTTTTATCGCCTGTCTCTTTTGCTAAAAAGTAATTAGTCTCAGCCTCTAATTATTTCACTTTAAGTTTTAAATTTCCATAATTATTAACATACTTGTAAACTAGTCAGAAAATTAATTGTTGTAAAGTTATACTACTATTTAAGTGGTAAATCAGTTTTATTCTTACTATTTTCACATGATGGCTTGGAATATTGTTGAAAATGCCTAAATGATATGCAATATGGAATTAATGTGGAACAGTAATGGCATGGCCTGATTAGTTTACAGAACTTCATCTAGTATGTTCCTTCTCATTCAGAGCTTTAACTTATAAGTATGTATTTATCATTCTTGGTTTTTAATATTAGAAAACTAACATTTGAAAAGACTAATGGTGGCCATTAGGTTTTTAATAAGGATGTAAAAATGGATGTATTTTTGTATTCATTTTTGATTGCTATTCATTAAAAATATGAATGAATCTTTTGTATATGTAACTAGAGATAAGTATATTTTTCATTTTTTAATCAGAACATGCAGGTAAATATTTGTGAAAGGACTAGTACATGCTAAATAACAAGTGCGAATATTATAAACTTCAAATGGAAACTATAGTGCTTATTATTAATCTTCCTCAAAGTCTTTTAAATTCTACCTATTCCTTAGAGGAATAAGATGAGGTGGGCCAATGTTGGTCTTTTTTGAAGCATTCCTGATTTCTTTTGATGTTCAGGAAAAAGAAATGTTTTCTAAATAGATACAAGAATAAATCTAAGCCATAGAAATAGATCATTATACTGTGTTCTAACGTCTCTCAAATACTGGTGTCATAATGCATCCTTGATGTATTAATGGGTGACACAGAGACTTTCTTCTGGTTTGACAAGTGTGGGCCCACGCGCTTGATTTCTCCACTTCTCTCCCTATGCACTTGGTGCTTAGTACACGCATGCATGTGTGCATGTGTGTGCATGCTTGCTTATGTACATGCATGTGTGAGGTATATATATATATATATATATACATACAGACAGATAGAGACAGACCTATCTCTCCCTGTTACCTGTATGTGTTTGAATCTGTGCTTGTGTCTCTGTTTATGCCAGTATTGCAAACAGGTGCTACCATCCTATATCTACATGTTACTTTCAACATTTATAGGGCATTTACAGATGCTTTTAACCTGTTGGCTATTTGCAGCAAGCGATCATAACACATATACACATTATTCTGGGTCTGGCATTGAAAGTAACATAATTTAAGATTAAAGCTATACATTAATTTAGATTGTAAAAGCTGAATGCATTAGAAATTCAAGGCATAGTAAGGTTGGTTATATTGCTTATTTTTAAAAGGCAGGTTAAACTTACACAGTAGGACGGCAGATTAAGTACATAGTATTAAATGACCTTAAGGTCAAATTGACTGTGAGGTCTAGAAAAGTTCATTCTTCTTGGGGTCAAGAGATTAGCTTTGGCTGTTGTAGCTTTAAAAAGTGTTAACCAGCCGGGCGTGGTGGCACACGCCTTTAATCCCAGCACTCGGGAGGCAGAGGCAGGCGGATTTCTGAGTTCGAGGCCAGTCTGGTCTACAAAGTAAGTTCCAGGACAGCCAGGGCTATACAGAGAAACCCTGTCTCGAAAAAAACAAAAAAACAAAAACAAAAAAAGTGTTAACCATTCCACTGGCTCAATCTCTGGCATCCAGCCTGGGCCTGCTGTCAGTGGAAGGTCACCACTGCCACCAGCACAAGGTGGCGCTGATGAGACAAGGGAGGCAGGGAGCAGCTTTAATGGAAAGCAGTTAACATTGCGATGACAAAGGCTCTTTGATCACTGCAGTGTTTTCTCTTTTGGAAATCCTAGTTTTCATTAAATCAGCTCTTATGCTGTTTTCTTTTTCTATAAGTAGACAGTTCTAAACTATTTCTAGACCTGGTGTGGTAGTCCATGCCTTTAATCCCAGCACTCAAGGAGGCATAGGCAGGCATATCTGTGTAAGTTAGAGTCCTGCCTGTTCTATAAATCAAGTTCCAGGATAGTCAGGGCTACGCAGAGAAATCCTGTCTCAAACAAGCAAGCAAGCAAACAAACAAACAAACAAACAAAAAAACCCAAAACCAAATATAACCAAAAAAGTTTTTATTTTTGAAGACTAATAACAGACTCTTAATAACTCATAGCAAGGCATTTCTCTTCATAAATGCCTTGTCATTTTGACTTCAGTCTTTCGTGGTGAAACAGTTCAATAATTATTTTACAGCTAACAGCTGTTATAGTGTGATAGTTGGTTCTGTGAAAGATTATATTGATGGGGTCCTAGTCTGATTTTGGTGTGTGGTAAGCCCATGCATTTACTTGTATTAGACATTATTGTGCAGAACACATTTTATATAGACCTTAACTGGTTAGTGCTGCGATTCTGCCTGAAACTCACAGAATCCAGCTCTCAGTGACAAATACCAAAGTTACAAAATCAAAAACTTGTATCATTGTACTATGCTTTTATGTATTAGGTCACAAGCCCCAAAACTTTTATGTAAAGTAAATTTGAAATCTTCTGAGTTTTCATGTGTTAGGTGGAATATATATATATATATATATATATATATATATATATATATATATATATATATATGTTTATTTTAGGCTTTATGTAACAGTATAAGTGCAATGAATACTTTTATTTGATTTGTAGAATATAGTGTCTACATTACATACCAAAATAGCTTGGCTTGGATTTTTGGTCCTTTTAATAATTAATAGCTGTGTGAATTGGGACAATCAAAAAATTTCCATTTCCATTATCTATGAAATGAGGCTTATTGAACTAGAAGAATTGTTGTATCTGCTCATATAAGAAACTGTAGCTTATTGTCACTGTCTTTGATGATGAATGATTAGCTCGGCAAAAGTGGTAAGCTGTCATAAAGGCATAAATGGCTCATAGTGTGTAAGCAAAGAAAAGGGACATTCCAGGAGATGGCTTGGATGTGAGGGGAGAAATTTGGGTCTTTGGTTGCTGAGATGGCCCAACAAGTAACAATGATGTCCCCAAGCCTGACACATCTCTGGGCTCACATATGGATGCAGAGAACTGACTCCCACAAGTTGTCCTCTGTACCTCTTTATACCATGCCCACATATATGTACCACAAAAAATACATATAACAAATTAAAAAACATCGATCTTGGCTTGTGTTGGCCAGTTGAGCACACAAAATTATTTAGTGTGATTAAATAGTGTCTAGAAAGTACAAATATGTTCTGTCTCAATTTGCTAATTGTGGTTGTCATTATTTTGATTATTCTCAGGCAGAAAAGGCTAGCTTGGTTCATTTACTGGATTTCCTTGGTATGATTTTTCTCACAATGATTTGGGCCATTTGTCCACGAGACAGCTTGGCAGTTTTGGGCCAGTGGATACAGTCAAAGTTGCAGGAGGTAAGTCTGAGATGGTCTGTAGTGAACATGCAGCTCTGTTCATGTCTTCATGAGAGTGTATATGAGAATTGAAAGTCTGTCCTAGTGACAGTACTGAACTTAGTGTCTGCTTTACCCTGTAGGTGCTGCTTTCTGATAGCATTTAATTAAGAAATACTACATCTGTGTGCTGATTTTTAAGGATTGATTAAAAGGGCTGCTGTTCCAACTTTGGGCTAATTAATTTTCTTTTTTAAATTCATAGTTGTTGATATTACAGACAGAAAGCCTAGTCACTGTTTCCTTCTCTTTGTTCTGTCACTGACCTACTTACTGTGCTGTCAGTGGAGTTGATGGCGTTTCCCCTTATGTATAAGTAGTTGCTTTTTAAAATAATAGAATCATAAGTGTTGATGATAACAAGGGCAACACCGTTGTTTTTCTCTTGAAATACGAAATGAGCCCCACCTCTTGAGCATGACTTTTCTATTTAATAATTAAACTGAAGATAAACCAGGGATTCGTTTAGCATGGATTCTTTTCTCCTGAACTGAGCCCCTCAGTGACTGTTGTCAGGAGGTGCTTTTTTTCTTTGCGAGCCCTCTCACCATGCTTTGGGAGCAGAGAGGGATGCTGTCAGTGCTGCTCTGTGTAGTGGGAGTTGCTCACATTCCTTGCTATTCACTTATGTGGTGGCTGCTACACTAGGGATCTGTTAAAACTACCGATGTTTTGCTCTGGATTATTATTGCTGTGTGGCCTTGTCCTGGTATTACAGGGGTTTTTTCTTGCATATACGTCGGTCTCTACTCAGTAGATGCCCATGGTTCTTGCTCTCTACAGTGTCTCGGTGGCTCAGTGGTTTAGAGTCTCTGTTCCTCTTAGAGAGGAGCTGAGTTTAGTTTGATTCCCAGAACCCATATGGCCATCTGTAAGCAAGGGATTATATGCCCTCTTTGCTTTCTTGTGTACCAGGCATACCATGGTGTACTTGCATGCATGCAAAACCACTTATATGCATAAAAAATAAGCCTAAAAGTAATAATTAAAATAAATGCCTCTGCTAGCTGGCATAGCGATGCACACCTAGAGTCCCATTACTTTAGAAGCTAAGGCAGGAAGGAGGCTTGCTTGAGTTCATGGATTTGAGACAGCATGACCTTATAACTGCAAACACTTACAGCTATCTCCAAGAGTCAAAATCACCCACCCACCCGGTCACTCACTCACTCACTCACTCACTCACTCACTCACTCACTCACACAGGATTGAAAACTACTTTTTAAAAGCATTTTTTGTAGTACCAGGCACAAAGTAAGAACTCAGCTAATAGGAATGATGATTTTCATTATTGGCTCATGTAATACTCTGTACAAACCGAGGAATTTGTTACCGTTATTAGCTTCACTTTGCATATTGGCCTATGAATTCTTCTGTTGAAGCTGATGCTGTATTGGGTTAGCACATTCAGTGGCACACACTTAGCCTGCCCCGAGAGCTGACACTCTGCCATGCAGTGCTTCAGCTGAAACAGATGTAACTGAGCGGGAAGGAAGTCATGTTCTGTGCTCACATGCTGTGAACAGCCCTTAGGTTGCTTGTATCCATAACAAGTATGTTGCTGGGCTTGGAAAGTTGCTCAGTGGATAAATAGCTCCTTTTTCAAAAGTTCTGCTTATTGATCCATCTCCTACAAAGTTTTAGGACTTACTACAAATTAAAATTTAATTGGAAAACATACTCATAAATACAAGTAATTAGGAAAATTAAAGTTAGGATAGCTGTGTTTTTTTTTTTTAATTGAAGCCAAGAAGAAAATTTTATTTTACTAACTAATCAATATTTAGAAAAGGAAATGAAGATAATTCATCACAGAAGAGCCTCTGCTTTGTGATTGGTTTTCTCACTGAAGTCTTTTGCTAGTGTTACTGGCTCTCATATACCTGTATTTTCTCGATTTCCCTTTAGAATTGTGAGATTAACATTTCTGGGCCATAGTTAAGCTTGCACCAGTGTGTGTACTTAGGCAGCTCTCTGTTCAGTTATGGAGACTATGAGTAGAAAAGGAAAGAAACAATGGCAACCCAGGCCGTCGGGGAAGGCACGGGCCTCTTGTTCCCTATTGTCATGCTTAAAGTATGAGTCTAATGGCAGAAACAAAGGCCACATTTACATTTATACCTTAGAGGA
The DNA here is from genome assembly GCA_902729485.2 of Mus minutoides. NCBI lineage: Eukaryota > Metazoa > Chordata > Mammalia > Rodentia > Muridae > Mus > Mus minutoides. The sequence continues at coordinate 207,599 of LR750903.1, read as the reverse complement.
CAGAGATTTCATACTAGATTTTCAGTGAAATTAGTTTAACATACATTTTTAAATTCCTTTGATCATGAAATAAATTTGCTTAATGGAGTTTTCTGTCCTGTTTCTTCTTAGTACATGTTTGATCGACCATACAGTAGAACATTGGAGGCCGAAGCTGACAAAGTTGGACTACAGCTGGCTGCAAAGGTAAAGTGGTCAGGAGCTCACATACAGTGTCCCTCATACAGTTGACAATAACGTGTGCTGTTTTAAAGTTTGGCCCAAGTGCAGGCCAAACATTAAGACATGTACTGTGTTAACCCATTGTAAGATTCATCTTTATAATACTATAACAAAATGCTGGACACAGCTCAGTTATAATAAGAAGAGGTTTGTCCACAGATATGGAGATTCAGAGGCATGTTGATTGCCTGCATTGACTCAGTTGTAAGAAAAGAAGAGGATGCCACATGGCAAGATCATGTGTAGAAGCAAATCAGTTATATCCAGACAAAGAAAGAGAAAAAGAGTACAGTCAGGGAGGCACAGTTCCCTTTCAAGAGCATATCCTTGCCATCTCCCATAGGACGTTGGGGCTAAGCTTTTAGTCATAATGGACCCTTTGGGGTTACTTAGCTCTCACCAAGCCATAGTACTTTTAATGTAATTTTCATAAATCTATAATATTTGAAGATTGTATGTATGGATGAAAATATTCAATTCTTTTCTCCATATGAGACTGTAATTAGTACTATATATTAGAAGTCCTTTTTTTTCAATAATTAATTTTTTTGTTCACTTACATCCCATTGCAGCCCCATTCTTCCTCCCCAGCCTCTCCCTTACAAATCCCTCTCCCCATTACCCTCTTCCCTTCTCCTCAGAGAAGGACCCCCCCCCCTTAGGTACCACACCACTCTGGGATATCTAGTCCCAGGAGGACTGAGTACATTCTCATCCTCTGCTCTGAGGTTCAACCAGGCAGTCCCGTTAGGGGAAGGGATCTAATGGCAGGCAACAGAGTCAGAGACAGCTCCCGCTCCACTTGTTAGGGGACCCACCCACGTGAACAACAGGCTGCACATTTGCTACAAATGTATAGGGCCGAGGTCTAGTCCACATGTGCACTTTGGCTGGTGGTTCAGTCTCTGTGATCCCCCATGGGCCCAGGTTAGTCAACTCTGTAGGTATTCTTGTAGTGTCCTTGACCCCTCCAGCTTGTTCAATTATATCCCTATTCTTCTACAAGACTCCCTGAGCTCTGCTTGATGATTGGCTATAGGTCTTTACATCTCTTTCCATCTAACGCTGGGTGAAGCCTTTCAGGAGACAGTTACTCTAAGCTCCTGTCTGCAAGCATAGCAGAGTATCACTAATAGTGTCAGGAGTTGGTCTCTCACATGGGATGGGTCTCTAGTTTAGCAGTCATTGGTTGGCCATTTCCTCAGTCTCTGCTCCATCTTTATCCCTGTATGTCTTGTAGGCAGGGCAAATTTTAGGTTGAAGATTTTGTGGGTGGGTTGTTATCCCCTCCCTCTGCTGGAAGTCCTTTTTGGCTCTAGGAGGTGGCCACTTCAGACTCTATATTCCATGCTGGTAGGAATCTCACTTCCCAAAGCCTTCTGGTCCCAGGCCTGCAGCTAGTCCCAGAGATGCCCCCACTGATAGCCATTTTCCAAGCCCTCTCCTGCCCCTCAACATTGCCAAACTTAGTCTATGAGGCCACAGTCACCCTGATACCTAAACCACACAAAGAATCAACAAAGAAAGAATTTCAGATCAATTTTTCTTATGAACTTTGATGCAAAAATACTCAATAAAATACTTGCAAACTGATTCCAAGAACACTTCAAAAATATCATCCACCATCAAGTAGGCTTCATCTCAAGGATGCAGCAATTGTTCAGTATATGAAAATCCACCCGTGTAATACACCATAGAAACAACTGAAAGGAAGAGAATCACATGCTCATCTCATTAGATGCTGAAAAAGCCTTTGACATAATCTAATACCCCTTCATGTTAAAAGTCCTGGAGAGATCAGGAATACAAGGTACATTCCTAAACATAATAAAAGCAATAGCCAACATCAAATTAAATGGAGAGAAACTTAAAGAGACTCCACTAAAATCAGAGATAAGACAAGGCTGCCCGTTCTCTATCTCATCAACATAGTACTTGAAGTTCTAGCTAGAGCAATAAGACAACTAAAGGAGATCAAGGGGATACAGATTGGAAAGGAAGAAGTCAAAGTATCACTATTCACAGATGATATGATAGTATATATAAGTGACCTCACAAAAATCTGTCAGAGAACTTCTAAATCTGATAAAGAACTTCAGCAAAGTGTCTGGATATAAAATTAACTAAAAAAAAAAATCAATAGCCCTTCTTTGTACAAGTGATAAATAGGCTGAGAAAGAAGCTAGAGAGACAGTACCTTTCACAGCAGGTCAAGTCATATAAAGTACCTTGGTGTGACTCTCACCAAACAAGTGAAAGACCTGCATGACAAGAACTTCAAGTCTCTGAAGAAAGAAATTGAGGAAGATATCAGAAGATGAAAAGATCTCCCGTGCTCATGGATTGATAGGATTAATATAGTGAAAATGGCCATCTTACCAAAAACAAAATGGAATTCCCATCAATATTACAACATGATTCTTTACAGACCTTGAAAGAGCAATTCTCAACTTCATATGGAAAAACAAAAAACCAAGGATAGCTAAAACAATCCTGTGTACTTCTGGAGGTATCACCATCCATGATTTCAAGCTATATATACCACACAGCACTACTATAAAAACCACATGGCATTGGCATAAAAACAAACAGGTTGATCCAAGGAATAGGATCAAAGACCCAGAAATAAGCCCACATACCTATGGACACTTGATATTTGACAAAGAAGATGAAACCATACAATAGAAAAAGGAAAGTATTTTTTTAGTCAAAGTCTAATCTTTATTAGAAATAATTCTTTGCATGTATGAAATTTTTGGTTATAGAAATGAAGTATGAAATTAAAACTTTAAAAACATAGTGGATATATCATGTCTTCGGCCCTTATTACTCTGTGTACCTTCTGGCAGGGCAGTGTTGCCTCTGTCCTATACCCCTTGTTTCTCGATCCTAAGGGATTTTGAGAGAACGGGACCATGTATAGCTGTTTTCCCTCATGTGGAGAAGGTTAGACCTATTGCTATTGTGGTTCAGGCCGAGCGTCTTCTGCTGAGCTGTGTTGTGGAGAACAAGCGGGGGCTGGTGGGGCAGCTCTCTGTGAGCTGCAGAAGTGGCCCTCAGGCTTCACCGGCTTCCTGCTGTTTCTCTGTTGGGAAGGACCATTCCTACCTAGTTATTATTTTAAGCACCTGTGATAGCTTAGTTATCATTAATAGTAGAACATTTTTAAATGAGTATAAACATATAGTTTATATATTAAATTAAAATATCATTTGGCTCTTTGTTGAGTTTCTAGTAGTTATTAATTATTAAAACTCAATATTATTTAAGCTTCTCATTGTGAATATTAATGAATTTGGCTCTGTAAATGATATTACATGTTTACAAAAGTAAAAGTGTTCCTTGGTGTGTAAGTAGGATCAAGTGCAGTATCAGGCTGCGTGCAGTAAGGAGTTAGTAAGTAAGGGACAGAGAGCAGTATGTGTGGGCCGCTAGTTAGTTAGTAAGTAAGGGACAGAGAGCAGTATGTGTGGGCTGCTAGTTAGTTAGTAAGTAAGGGACAGAGAGCAGTATGTGTGGGCTACTAGTTTGACTCCACTGGTCTGTCAAATTTCCCTTTAAGCATGTTTTGTGCTGTGGTTAAGAAACTTTGATTTACCTTAGTAAATTGCTTGTGTTTTGTTTCTATGGAACTTCATTATATTAGTTCTTTTATGCCGCATGCAGAAGTGATTGAGGTAGTTCTGTTTTCTCTGTGGTCAGATAATAAACTCAGCCCCAATTATAGAAAGAGTAGATCTAGGGGCATAGTGGTGTAATACCTGTAATTTCAGTACCTTGGAGGTGGAGGCAGGCGGAACAAAAGTTCACTCTAGCCTGAGCAACATTAGACCCTGTCTCAAAAGAGTTATTTTTGTCCTAACAGTTAACTACCACTTTGGAGATTTGTTCCCTTGTGACTAATCATTCATCCATAGCACATGACCTCTGTAGCTTCGTAATAGAGTCGGTACTATTGCAAATAGCTCTGTTCTTTAATGCAGTTATGTAATGTAGAGTTGATGTTCTTGGATCTTTACATACTTGTTTACATTTTCTAATGTTCTCATTAAATTATATGTCCACATGATACTGGCCCGAGCATTGGATGGGATAGGTGACCAGTGCCTAGCACACTGAGTTTCACCATCTAGGAACATGATGTGTTTGTCATTTATTTAGTTGTTCTTTATAGAAATATACTTGACTTACGTAACTGACTACCTGACTTTCCTCCCTCCTGCCACCCTCCCTTCCTTCCCAATCAGCGCTTCTCTATCTTATTATTAGTGTAATGTTCAGATAAGTTAGCACAAGCTGATAACAGGCAACTTAGTCCTCCCTGTCTTATAAGAGGTAAATATCTGCATTGTTCTCTCAGCTCTCAGGGTTCACGTAAGCTCTTCCCTGTCTTATAAGAGGTAAATATCTGCATTGTTCTCTCAGCTCTCAGGGTTCACGTAAGCTCTTCCCTGTCTTATAAGAGGTAAATATCTGCATTGTTTTCTCAGCTCTCATGGTTCATGTAAGCTCTCTTAGAGGCTGTATTAACTACTCTTGTGTTGCTGTGATAAAACATGATGACCAAGGCAGAAGGAAGAGCATATTTGGGCTTATGGTTCCAGAGAGAAAAGGAGTTCAGACCATGCTATTGAGCAGCAGGTGGGGCGGGGGCGGGGGCGGGGGGGGGCGGGGGGGGCGGGGGCGGCCCCGAGAGCTCAGGTAGAGCAGGAAGTGGAGAGAGCCACCTGGAATGGCTCCAGGCTTTTCACCTCAGAGCCCCCAGTGACACACTTTCTCCAGCAAGGCCGCAGCAGCACCAAACCTCCTTACACAGTGTGCAAATGCCCAAGCTTGTGAAATATTCCTTACTCAGACAGCCACACGACTGCCCATCAGATTGAATAGTCTGCCTTTAGTTCCTCTTGATTTGGGAAATATTTTCTTTTTTTTTTTTTTTTTTGGTTTTTCACGAAAGGGTTTCTCTGTATAGTTCTGGCTGTCCTGGAACTCACTCTGTAGACCAGGCTGGCCTCAAACTCAGAAATCCGCCTGCGCTGGGAAATATTTTCTTATTATGAAAGAATATTGTATCTTGTACCATGCATTTGTTGAATTTATTGAGATGGGTATGTTATTCTCTTTTAATCTATGAATGTGGAAAATTACATTTTTTAAGTTAGGCTAACCTTTTTTTGAAAATATGTATGTGTAAAACGTGTGTGTGTGTGTGTGTGTGTGTGTATTGCAAGTGTTTTCTCTTAGTCTGTGGGAACTTTTAATTTTTTTTTAATGGGTTCATTTTGAAGAACAAAAGTTTTATGTTTTTGTGAAGTTTAATTTTTTGACTTTGGATTTAATTATTGTTATAATTTTCTATGATGGGAGCTCAGGTAATTAATTTTAGACTTTATTGTTCTTAACACAAGCTAAAATTTTCACTTCTCATTATTTTACCTGAACTTGAAACATTTTGATACATATTTTCATCGTTGTCATTTTAGTAAAAATGTTTCCCAGTGTCCTTTGTAGTTTTCTTCTCTTATGTACAGCTTGTTTTAATTTAAGTGATGTCTTGATATTTGGAGTTTGTCTAAATGTTTTATTTTTTATTTCTAATTTACTTTCTTGCAAGTCAAAGAGCATGCTTGTTAAATTTTAATCTTTGTGCTGGCTACTTTTATGTCAACTTGACACACGCTGGAATTATCTGGGAAGAAGAACTCGGTTGAGAAAATGCCTGCATAAAATTGGCCTGTAGGAAAGTCTGTAGTACATTCTCTTAGTGATGTGGGAGGGCCTGTGGGGTGGTGGTCTTGATTGAGTAAGCCACGAAGAGCAAGCTAGGAAGAAGAGCTTCTCCATGATTTCTGTATCCGCTACTGCCTTCAGTTCCTGCCTAAGTTCTTTGGTGATGCACTGTGGCGTGAGTGTAAGCGGGACGCCCTTGCTTCCTAAGTTGCTTTGTCTTGGTGCTATCCTAATAGAGACTAATCTATCCATAGAAACTTGCTTTGGAGGAAGAAGCCCTTGGCCTCTCTTGGTGACTGTGTTTTACAGTAACTCTGTGGGGTTTTTATAAATAAATACTAGGCTAACTTGGTTTACTGTATCATTCAGGTTAATATGCTGATCTTTAGGGAGAAGAGTTTAAAATATTTTAACTATAAATGTAGACTTGTCTGTTAGCTTTTGCCTCATGTAATTTGAAGACTGTTTTAGACACATATTTGGGATTTTTTCCTCCTTTTGAATCATTTAATAATTTTGAAGTAAATCTATCTATCTATCTATCTATCTATCTATCTATCTATCTATCTATCCATCCATCTGCCCGCCCTCCCACCCACCCACCCACCTACCTACCCACCTACTTACCTACCTGATTCAGGGCACTGCTACTGTAGCCCCAGCTGGCCTAGAATTTGCATGGAATGCACTTGCTTCCCAAGCACTGGGATTATAAGCCTGTGCCACCACACCTGGCTTCTTTTTCTTTTACTTTTGTCCTCCCTCCCTCCCTCCCTTCCTCCCTATTTCTTGTTTTGCTTTGGTCTCTAGTAATGTGGGTTTTGTTTTGTTTTGTATTTTTGATATGAAGCCCCTCAGCACTCTAGACATGTTACCACTCACCCATCGGTTGTCTTGACTGACTTTTACCTTTGCTGGGAACTAGAAAGGCCTCTTAGATTTACTTAAATATTACTGACCATGGCCACAGGAAGTTTTGCCACTTTTCTGTTTGTGTTAATGAAATTTTGGGGTCCCTTAATGGCCACCAGAAGATAGAGGAAACTGGCATCGGAAGCTCAAGGACAGTTTATTAGAGTTTAAAACAAAAACAAAAACCCAGGGCAGGCCAACTGTAGATCGGGGTGGGGATGGTGGAATGGGTGGAGAAAGAAAAGGAAGCTGTGCTGCCTCTTGGGCACAGAGGTCAGACATAGGGTGGACAAGCAGCCACAGAGGGCAGACACATGGTGGACAAGCAGCCACAGAGGGCAGACACATGGTGGACAAGCAGCCACAGAGGTCAGACATAGGGTGGACAAGCAGCCACAGAGGTCAGACATAGGGTGGATAAGCAGCCAGAGGTGCGGATGGGTGCTTCCTGTTTGGTTTCAGACCTGAGACAAGGGACTGAGGTGCATATTTTACATACCAAAGAAGACCTGACCTCCAGATTCTCCCAACATTTCTCAGTCCCTACTTGGCATGCTCTGCCCCCAACCCTGAACTTTCCAGCCCAGGGGCTGGGCTGTCTTCTCTCAGGAGCTCTTCCCTATATAATCCAGGCATTTTAGTCTCTCCCTCTCTGTTTTGTCTCCTCTTTTCTCTCTGCATGCACGCCCCTTTCTTTCTTTCTTTCTTTCTTTCTTTCTTTCTTTCTTTCTTTCTTTCTTTCTTTCTCTCTCTCTTTCTTTCTTTCTCTCTCTCTCTTTCTCTCTCTCCCTCTCTCTCTCTTTCTCTCCCTCCCCTCTCCACCCCCTTTTTCCATGGTGACTTCCCTGGCCTTGGTCCAGTAAACTAGCTCACCCAAGAGTAGCTTCCCAATAATCCTGCCTTTAATATAATCTAATCTGGTTTAAATTGGCTCATTTCACCCGCAGCAGAGAAATAACCTATCTCTTCTGAGAAAGAGTGAGGAAGCCCAAATATGGGAGAAGCCCAAAGTGTTAGAAAGCATACCTAGAAAAGAGATAGAAAGAAGAAAAGAAATTATGCTCTTCTGAATAAATTGGAAAAGCAGTCAGATTTGTGAAGCCACTGGATGAGGACAAGAGTCCTGGGAAGGAGAAGTTCAGTTTCTCCTTAAAGGACCAATTATTCTGCTTATCTCTTTAACAAAGTGAGCCTACATTCTTAGGGGCAATCCCTTGGCCAGATGGCTGAGCTGGACCAACGGGAAGGAGGAGCCTTTGACTTGGTATTTTACATGACTGTTGCAGGGGATAGATTGTTTTTCTGGTTCTGTTGACTCAAGCCACAGTCAGATTTTAGCAATCTATGTGCACATTCTGTCCCAACAGTTTTCTTTAGTAGGAGCATTGCTTCTAGGGCCTCACTGTTTCCTGGAGATGGTCTTAGGGTAGCCACTGATCCTGTGCCTCCGTACATTGTTCTGATCCTATGCATCCGTACATTGCTCTGATCCTATGCATCAGTACATTGTTCTGATCCTGTGCCTCTGTACATTGTTCTGATCCTATGCATCCGTACATTGTTCTGATCCCATGCATCCGTACATTGCTCTGATCCCATGCATCCGTACATTGCTTTGATCCTGTGCCTCCGTACATTGCTCTGATCCTATGCATCCATACATTGCTCTGATCCTACGCATCCGTACATTGCTCTGATCCTATGCATCCATACATTGCTCTGCATCGGGGGCACAAAGGATCCTAAAGGGGAATTAGGGAATGAGGAAAAAAAAATCAAAGCCAAGTTTTCAGATTAGCTCTAGTCCGAAGCGTAGCAAGAGCTTAAAGATCAGTGGACTCTAAACAGTTTTTCAGAAATATCATCCCCATGAAGGAGTCTGTTTAAAAAGTCGATTTCTCATTTGCTGATCTTCTTCAGCCCCACAGCCTTAGCAGCTTCCTGTTTCTCCTCTTCATGCTAGATGCCAGTGTGGGACGTGAGGCAGCCTGTCAGGCCTCCTCTCTTGACTGTAAGCATTATCCATTAGCTTTCTCTCTTCCATCTGTGAACCCAGCATGGCCATCGCTCTAGAAGCAGGGAGATACCTTAGGAATGGTTAATCTTAGTTTTTCTACATTTTTCTGTGTTAAATTCTCTTCTGGCTTCTGGCTATTTTAAAGTTTCCTATAATTGTTAAATAATAGCTACTCCTAATCAAGATTTTAAAGTTATTCCCTGTTGTAAGATTCGTGTGACCACCACTTCCTTTTCCATTACTGCAAGCTGACATGCTTTTGAAGAGTATTTCTGTGGGACACAGGTGCTTCTCTCCACAGCTTGATGATGGCCTCTGAGCACTTTAATTTAACTGTCCTCTTTGAGATGCCACCCTGTCATCCTTTATTCACGATTGCTAAACTTGCATCTTTTGTCTTTTCTGTTGTTTGATGTAAACTCTCTTCTTACTGTTTTCTTTGTATTTACTGTTCTGATTGTGGCTAGGTAATTTTCATCTGATATTCTTATTGATTACATTTTAACATAAAGCATTTGCTCCATTGTTTTTCTCTTCTGGGATTGGAAATGTACGTAATTACTTATTTTAGAGTGTCATAGCCCTTTTCCCTTACCTTTTGTTTTTATAGTTTCTATGCTTGTCACATGAATGCTTTCTGTTGTAGTTCACTAATCTTATTCTCATCTATATCCATTCTGCATTAAACTCACAAAACTCACTTTGTCATGTGTGCCTTTATCCTGCAGAGTGCTGCTGTCTAGGACAGGCCCCTCCCCCAGCCCTGTCCCTGATGGTACATACTGCAGTTTTCTAGACCTTGTCTCAGGAACAGCAGCCCAAGCTTTATCTTCTGTTCTCATAGCACTGTCTCTGTTGGTTTGGGGTTGCATTTTATTTAACTTTTAAAATTTCTCCTTAAGAATGTACAGATGATTTTGTGAGTCTGTGCTGTCCTTGGCTCTGTCTCCCTTGTCTGTTTTTTTTTTCCCCTCAGTTTTTACCTTTATGAGTTTCAAACACTGTTCCGAGTAGAGAGCAGCTAACTCCTTTTCTTAGTTACCTCACTAATGCTTCCTACAGTACGTGGTTTGGGGAGCATGGATGGAGGATGCACAGCTGGGAATGTTCACCATTGCCAGGTTCCTAAGCAGCTATAACGAAGGGCAAAGTTACCCCCATTGAGCCAGGTTTCAGGGCTCTAGATTCAGTGCTAGTCATTCTTCCTCCCCAACAAACACCTTTGCTCTGTTTTTACTGTCTCTCTTGTCCCCATGTTTGATCATTAATAAACATTTGGATCATTTCTAGGAATTACTAATATTGTAAATAATTTTGGAAAGGACATTGTATTCATATATCCTTAAACTCCATGAGTTTTCCCTCCCTCCTCATTTCTTTCCTTCCTTTCTCTTTCATGGTTGCATCTTCCAAAGCATCCTAAATGTGTTGTGCCGTGTGAGACTTCCAGTTGTGATAATATGGTCTGTTTATGTCAAGCACAAAGAAATGTTGCTACAGATGTTAAATCTGTCTTTGTTATGAAACACTCAGGATGAAAAATGCCATCTCTAAAGTACAAGTATTTATTTCCTGTCAAAAAGAGAAGCAGTATGAAAGCTCCAAATATAGTATTTATACTGCTTTTATTCTGTGAAAGCATCCTTTGAGATAATGGCACCTCTAGTTGCAGTTACTGCTTGTCTGCCAGGACTGCGCTTGGTGCTTCAGGTGTGCTGCCTGCTCTGACTCTATGACGTGGTTACTGCTCTCATCATTGGCTCCTCTTTGCAAGTGAGGCCCACAGGCTGTGTTAGCTTCTTTGTTAAAAATACAATGGTAAAAGTTGTGATTCACACAGCAATGGGACAGAGATTTGTTTATTTTTACCGGCTCATTATGGAAACATATATTCTGTTATGAGCCACAGTGGTCTCTTTCCTTGTTGCTGTGATTAGGTACCTGGCAGGAAGCCACTTAAGAGAAAAGTAGTTGTGGGGCTTTTGGCTTGCGGTTCAAGGGCATACAGTCATGGTGGATACAGTCCAGCACAGAGGTAGGAACATGAGGCAGTTGATGATACGTGTCCCCAGGCAGGAAGCAGACAGTGGACAGGAAGTGAGGCCAGGCTATAAAACCTCAATGTACACACCTAATGACCTCCTTCTTTTAGTGATACTCTACTTCCTAAAGACTTCCTAACCTTCCCAGTCAGCACCACTAGCTGGAGACCAGTGTTTGAACATACACTTAGACTACAGTCTGAGCTTCACACTGTCACTGTCTTTAGGTGTACCAGAAGAGGGCACTTGATCCCATTAGAGATGGTTATGAGCCACCATGTGGTTGCTGGGAATTGAACTCAGGACCTCTGGAAGAGCAGTCAGTGCTCTTAGCTGCTGAGCCATCTCTCCAGCCCCTGAACTTTATACTGTTACCCCTGTGTTGAGTGTTAGGCACCCACGGTGTGGAGAGCCCTGACATCAGCATGGCAGCTGAGCTAGACCACCCCCATCTGGGACTCTGCTTTGCTGGTTAGCTGCTTGGTCGTGAGCACACTAGTTACTTTTGCTTTTCTGCAGCAGCAGTTTTCCCACCTAGGGGGGTGGTGCTTGGACATTTCTTGTTCAGTCAATGCAATTCAGGTTCCTAGAGATCAGGCATGTCTGCTTTCCCTAGTCAACAAGGATCTCAGGTGGAGGTATTCAATACTGAATCCTGGAGTTTTACCTACCTATTTCTGATATCTTTTTTTTTTTTTTTTTTTTCTGACAAACATTCCATCTTGTATTTGGTTGCTGTTTTAAATGCCTACAGTCGGTTGTCCTTCTTGCTCATTTAAGATTTGCATCTGATCTTTCACCAACTTCTGGCAATTCCATGTATAAAATATGTGTCAGCATGTTTCCATGTCCACTGTTAGCATCTTTTACCAGAATGAACTTCTGCTACAACTTTATTATAACTTTCATTGACTGCATACCGATTCCCTCTCACTTCACGCCCCACCCAGCTAGCTACACATGGTGAAGCAGGTCTGGCGAGCCAGCATTGGCCTCTGGACTTCTACACAGCATCTGGGCTGACAGGCTTCTAATTCTGATGGCTTTTGTTTTCTTTTGACGTTTCAGCAATCTTATCCAGTCCTGCATGGTTGCCCTCCTTTATTACATGGTTTTCATTTATTAACTGAACATGTATTTGTTGTTCGCCTTGCTGTCTACCAGGTAATTGGAAGTCACAATGTCAGTATGACACAGATATAACTGATTAATAATTATAACAAAGTTTGGAGCATTGTGGTAAAGACATACAGGCAGGTTCATCCCATGAAAGAATGCAGCAGAATGATAGAACTTGTATCCATGTTTGAATGACAGCCCAGGAAAGACTCATTTAAAACAGAGCTCTTTGAGATAAGTAGGAATTATCCTAGTGTGGTGCTGGGGGTGGTCTCAGGGAAGATTTGGTACAGAAAATAGTTTGTTTAAAGGTGAGGAAAACAAGGCCTGTTCTGGAATTGAAATCTCTCTGTGGCTGAAATATAGACAGTTCAGGAGTGTCCATGGAAAGATGGGGCAGAAAAGGTAGGCAGAGACGTTGTTAGTGGACTTAAGGACTGAGCTTTGACTGAGCTCACAGATGGAGAGCCAGGGTGTCACAGAGATCTTGGAACTCTGATTTCCTACATGCGACCACAGACCACAGGCAGGCAGGTCACTTACCCTCTCTGTGTCCTGTCTGAAAAGAGGATGATGATGCTCCCGCTTGCAGGGTTCGTTCCCCGTGGTGTCTTGGGCTTGATTCCTGTTTGTGATGTGTACCCGGTACCCTGTACCTTTTGGACGTTTCCTGACCAGATGCCTTTGTATATATGTGGATTCATGTCTCATCCTATGAGACAAGAAAGTCTCTAGAGTTGAGCTAACTCCCCAACCCTGGCCTGCAATTCCCATCAGAGTGCCAAACTATGCTTAGATTTGTTTATAATTATGGCTTGTAGCCTAGCGTCCTTTGCTACCCACCTGAGAGAGAGCAAATGTGCTGACCCAGGGACAGGGACAGACACCCACACCTTACATACTTGGCCTGGCTGCTCTAAGTTGCCATTACAATTCTGCATGGAACTTGCGAGTGCGGTTAAGGGGAACTTTCTGTGAGGTAGATCTGTTGCTCACGTGTTACCCAATTGGAGTCATGAGCAGTGGAGGCCAAGGAGCAAACAGAATATAGAAAATTCCATAAGTAACATGTAAGCATTTTTTTCAAACAGGCTCTGTCTCCTTAAGATTCTTTCTGCTTCGGCTCTGCTGCTGACTGTAAAGATGTCAGTTTTATATGCTTACATTTTTATTTGGGAGAGCTGTGAGTTATTATGAAAATGATCAGAATGCTTAATTTAGAATTAGTGATTAACTTGTAAGTCTGCTGTGGCCTGAGCATAGAATAAACAGTTCAAATCAGCTGGGCAAAAGATATTTGACTGTTTGATTTTTTTTTTTTTTGATATGTATATTCATTTGTCATTGTGAGGAAATTTTGACATTTGGCAGTCATTTGTAGAAATGACTGTATTTTTTAATTTCACAAGCAACCAAACCATCTATATTCATTTTTGAGTATCCGTACTGAAATCTAAAAAGAGAAAGCTAATTTTCTTTTAATGCTTCTAAATTGGGGGCAGGCTCCTTGGAGGGCATTATGTATGATTGCTTTTGATTATTACGGAGACTGGGGAGGTGTGGATGTGTTATTTGTTTAGTGAGTGGGAGGTAAGGATGATAAATACACAAGAGTGGTTTGAGAGCCCTCCCTGGGAGAGATTGTCCAGCCCCAGAGTTGCTAAGGATCCTTCTGGAAGCATTGCTGTTTTCTGCAAGTGACCTGAGATAGCTGTGCTCATAGCACCATCTAGTGAGGAAAGTGGGTAACAGCAGAATCCCCTTCGTCACAGAAATAAGAACCCAAACTTTTAAAATTAGTAGATTATAGAACCATAAGCGTTGGGACCAGGGACGAAAACTGGAGCTAATTTAATTCACCTTCTCCTTTTACAGGCAGGGAAACTAGAGTCCAAAGTGGTGACGTGATTTACCTAATAGCATATTTGGTTAGTAACAAGACCCCGACCCTTGTCTTCCAGGTTAGTACTGAGTCTTCATCCCAGTGAACTGTCTTTGTGTTGTACTTGGATGAGTGTCTAGGCTCTTAGATTAGTCATTTAAGGACGAATAAACAGCAAACGAAAAAAGGTCTTGTTCCATAGACATGCTATATAGTATGTTGTGCCCAAATACATTAAATTACATAAATTTGGGCACATACATGTTAATTTGATTATTAGTTGTTGGATTTGCATTGAGTACTGAGTCTTCTGCCTCAGTAAGACTACAAGAGATAAAAGAGAAGTGTGTGTAAATTCACTTAGGCCTTTAGCAGTGGTGCTGAGCAGTGAACCGGCACAGTGGGAGTCAGGAAACACAGAAGGCCTGGGCAAGGGCTTCCCCTTACTGAGCCATGAAATAACAACCCATCTCTCCTCTGTGCTGCCACACACTAGGTGGTACTCACAAATAACATTGTCTATTGACAAATCCTGAGAATGACTCAGCTACAGGTAAGTATATCACGTCTGATCAGAGAAGAGCAGGTTTAAATTATTGACTGGAAAAACTTGTTTAAAGGACAAGTGACTTACAGAAGAAGAGTGACTGTGGACAGGCTGAGCCTGTGTGTGCAGATGAAGGGAGCTTGCTTCCGGGGGGGAGATGCTGAGGACCGTGCAGGCGTGCCTTCAGCACGGGGACACCTGAGCCCATGCGCGGAGAAGGACTGCTCACATGACGCTGGCCAAGCTGTTTGCAGTTGGTCTCAGTAATACTTATGTGTGGGTCCTGTCCTAAGTGGGTTACATGTAGTAATTCTTGTACTCTTCATTTCGGCCTTGAGGTACAGGCACTGTTATGTTCTTGGTTTTACAAATGAAACTCGACAAAAGAGAAGTTAAATGACATGGTCATTTCTCACTGATGGTGGGTTTCTCCCTGCTCTGAGAGGAGGTGCATTCCTGTGGGATGCAGACCTTCTTCCTTCCAAGCTGCCCACAGTGTCCAGAGGAGGGCATTGGGTTCCCTGGAGCTAGAATTGCAGGCAGTTGTGAATCACCCTTTTGGTGGTGGGAATCAGACCTGAGTCCTCTGTAAGAGCAACAGGTGCCCGTACCCACCAAGCCATCTCTAGCCCATCAGGTATTGTTTTGCTTGTTTGCTTGTTTGTTTGTTTGTTTGTTTATGTATCTGCTTGTGCCTTTACTTATGTACCTGTTTGTGCATGCGTGCTCCACGGTGCACATGTGGAGGTCAGAGAACCCCTTGTGGGCATCAGTTCTCTTCTACCACACAACCTCTGGGCATTAAATTTACTTCATCAGGCTTGGTGGCAACTGCCATCAGCCACTGGGCCTTCTTGCTGCTCCTTTCCCCCTTTTCTGTGGTAAAAATGACATAAGACTTGTTCACTTATACATTTAAATGTGTAATAGAGAATGACTTCTGGGAACAGTGTCATAGAGCAGGTATCTAGAACCTACTATCCAGTGAACAGTGGCAGCTCACCAACTCCTACTGTGTCCGTCTCACAGGGCTGCCCTGTGTGAACTTCCCTATTACATGCCTCATGTTAGTTGAATTGGGTTGCTTGCTCTGTGTTCAGTTCCTTTTTCTTAGCCAGGCGCCCTCAGTGTTTATCCTGCTGTTGCAGGTGGCTTTGTTTTATGGATAGCACTCATTTTTTACTTTTGTTTCACATTATTACTTAACAGCTATATTGGAATTTGTATTTCAGTCTAAATAATTTCCTTTACAATTCCTGTTAGGTGAGGCTGGTGGTGGTGAACTCCGTTTGCCTTTGAGACAGTGTCTTACTGTGTGGTCTCCCTCTTCCCACCTCAGATGCTGGATTTTACTTGCACGCCACTGTACCCCATTCATTCCATAGCTTTTGTTTGTCTCAGAAAGTTTTCATTTCTTCCTCATTTATGAAAGACAGCACTGCAGGAAAAAAGCCTTTTGGTTGGCAGTTATTTCCTTTATCACTTGAATGCATTGTCTTTCTCTCTCTCTCTCTGCTGGGTTTCTGCTGAGAAATCTTCTGATAGGCAGTGTTGAAACAGCCTTTTAAAGAGCAATGTGTGTTCTCCTTTGAGTTGAATTTGACTGGTGACAGCGGTACTTCCTGTTCTTGAGTGATGACATCTGGAAGTTTCCAGCATCATTTTCTTCAATTCTCTTTTTAGTCCTTCGTCTTCCTACAACTGCCATAATGTGCTTGTGTGCCCTCTTGGTGATGGCCCATGGCTCACACAGGGATCCTCTCTCATCCTTTTTGATCCTGTAGAGAGTTTCGAATGTTCTGTCTTTCAGCTTACTCTCTTTGTCCCAGTAGAGTAACCATCGAAGATTTTTATTGAGTTTTCTAGTTTAGTCATTGTATTTTTAATTTCCAATTTTCTTTTCTTTTTAAATTATCTTTGTTTGCTAGATTTGGTTTTTTGTTTTGTTTTGTTTTTAATTGTTAGCTTGATTTCACTTTTATTTTTTATTTTTTATAGTTTATTGAACTTATTTATTAGTGTATTCTAAATTCAATTGTGAATCATTTTGTAGATCTTCATTTATTTGGGGCCCATTATTGTAGCCTACCAAGTTTCTTTTCAAAGTTTATTTCTTTGTTCATTTCTCTTTCTTTTTTCTTTTTTTAACCTGGGTCTCATCTAGCTCAGGCTAGCCTCAAACTCAGTGTGTACCTAAGGATAACCTTGAGCTTCTGACCCTCCTGTGTCAGCTTCCCGTGATGTAGGAGTACAGGGATGGCCACTGTGTCTAGGTTAGGAGCTGTTGCGGATCCCAGGCAGGCCTGCAGCGCCCTTCTGGCTGAGCTGCATCCCAGCCCAGGGCCTCTCTTAGTCCTTCTCCCCCAGAGGCTCTAGCCATGTCAGATTGACAGGACATTAGCAGCACAACCTGTGGCATTCTCTTACTTTTTAGGTATCACAGTCAGAAAATGTAAGGCTTTTTGTAGCTGCACTTTGGCCAGTCTGATGGAATTTTGTCCTTAATTTATTTAAAAGTAAAATACAAAATGTAAGCACTTGTTTCCTAGTATTTATAGAAAGAGTAAATTAAGATGTGAAGAAAATTGAACAGACTTCTTAAAAAAAACAACAACCCTCTTATGGAGGATTTAGAAAGAATTATTAGAAACACTTTAATATAGTTCAGAATTAAACCTTTACTTCCTTTCCACCTCAGACCCTTGAGTTAGACATCCAGGACAACTACTTTTAACAGTTCTGAGGTAGCCTTCCACAGTGCTCTGCGTACTTAAGTGTATGTGTAATGTGTATATGAGTTGAAAATAGAATTTAAAAATAGAGTTCAAAAATTGTTTTGAATGGACTAGATGTATTTTTTCTCATGCATGTAGTTGAGAAAATTGGACAGCTTGATACACATTACGTATCTTTTTTACCTTTATTAAATGTTTCCTAATTGTTTCATTCTGTATACAATTTCTATAGTGAAGTTTAATAACAGATAATTTTTAATAGAAACATTAATTTATACGGAAGATTTCCCCCTTAATGCGTGTTTTTAATGTCAGTTGGCTTATTGAAAATGTTTGCAGGGTGGAGGTCAGGGTGGTGGGCTGGCGTTGCTGCAGTGCAATATTGCTTGAGTTCTGCTTTTCTCCTCGTTCTGTTTTTCAGTACTGGGATCAAAGCCAGAGCCTAGTGCTCTAGCCTAGTGCTCTAGCCTAGTGCTCTGGCCTAGTGCTCTGGGCATGTTATCTACTGCTGAGTCTAATTCCCAGCTTGAGGTTTTATTCTTTTAAGTAGTAAACATATACTTCTCTTTTGTTACAATAGAAAATTAGAATAATTTTGAAATGTGTAGTGACACAAAAGTAAACTTTCATTCCTCCTTCCCTCCCTTTTCCTCCCTCTTCCTCCCTCTTCCTCCCTCTTCCTCCCTCTTCTCCTTTCTCCCCCAGCCCCTCTTCCCTTTGATCTCCCTCCTTAGCCCTTTGAATACCTGGCTGGGTTATTTTTTTTTTTTAAAGTTGAAGTAACTAAATGCATTGTGTGTTTTATTAACTCCTTGTTTAGGCATGTGTGGATGTGAGAGCTAGTTCAGTGTTTTGGCAGCAGATGGAGTTCTCGGAGAGTCTTCATGGCTACCCCAAGTTGCCAGAGTGGCTGTCGACACATCCTTCTCATGGGAACCGAGCTGAGTACTTGGATAGACTCATACCACAGGTGAGCTAACCCGCTAATGCTGTTACAGAAAAAGGGAATTTCAGTATGCAATTATTTTGCATAACATAATTATCAACTATTGGTTTCACAGAGTTGGACTGAAAAGGGAAGTCCTATTTACCCACAAGTCTTGGGGAAATAAATTGCTATGTACAGCTGAATTTCCTCAGTGTAAGGTCTAACTCTCATGTCTGACTTTGAGTTGTAACTAACTTGGTAATGTCTTAAGACTTGAGATGTCCTGGAGATGTGGTTCGGTTGGTAAGGCTTGTCTAGCATACAGGAAACCCTGTATTGTACCTCTAGTACTTTGCACACCGGGTGTGCAGATGCACACCAGTGACACCAGTGCTCGGGAGGCAGGGACAGGAAAAGCAAGAGTTCAAGGACATCCCGAGCTCCACAGTGAGACCTCATGAGACATGAGACCCTGTCTCAAAGCAAAAAAATAAGCAAAAAAGGAAAAGAAGACAACTTTGGGAATTTTTTCAATATATTGATCATAATTTGGTCATATTTGATCTTCCCTTAACTTTTGGTTTTGGAATAAATAGGTATTAACTCTTTGTTTGGTTTGTTGTTGTTGTTGTTGTTGTTGTTGTTTGAGCCAAAGTCATACTTGTAGTCCTGGCTAGCTTGGAATTTACTATGTAGACAAGCCTGGCCAAGAATTCACAGAGATACTTCTGCCTTTCTCTCGCAAGTTCTGGGATTAAAAATGTGCTCCCCCATGTCTGCCTCTTGTTAGGTATTTTTGTTGTTGTTATTGTTGTTTATTTGTCTGAGACAGTCTTTATGAGCCTCAGCTGTATGTCTGCAAACTTTTGTGTAACTGAGGCTGACCTCAAACTCTTGAGAGTTGAGAGTACAGCCCTGTACTATTATACCTGGTTTTGCACAGTGCCGAGGATACAGCTCAGGCTTCGTGTACGCTGGTCAGGAGCTCTACCAACTGATCTGCATTTCCATCTCTGAGTGGCTTAGAAACAGTGGGAATTTGTTTCTAAATTTAGAAACAGGGAAATCTTAGATAAAGCTTGGTATCTTGTAAGGACCCACTTTCCAGTTTATAGATGGCTGTCTCCAGTATAACCTTACATGGTGAATGTGAATTTTGAAAGGCACAAACTTTACTTGATTACCTTTTATCTGACTCAAATCTTATTTAGATGTTTAACATGAAGGAAAAATATAGCTAGCAAAAATAGTAGTGAAGTTTACCTGATATTACCTGTAGTAATTATTCACCTAAACAGGCCAGTGCATACGTGTCACCTGTAAGATTCTACTGAGGGCCAGCAAGGACCTCGGATGTTAGATGCTCCAGAGAGGCCATGGCTTGTCTCTAAAGTCATGATGCACACAAGTTCTTTTTATTTTAATTCTGTGCAATTCTAAACAACGTGGCTTGTTTAAACTAGATAACAAATTCTACTAGCCAGCTGTAATTTGAAGCCTACCCTAAATTCTGTAGTTGTCTTTTCACCAGGTCACTGAGGATCTTCAGACAGGTTAAAACGAAGCGCTTTAGGGGGGTCTGTGAAGTAGCCACGAGTTGATTAGAGAGCGTGGGAACATGGCTGGGAAGCAAATGTTATCTGGGACCCAGTGAGGAAGGAAAACAGGGCAGGGTTTTTTTTTTTTTTCTTCTAAAAATAAACCATCCCAGTTCAGAAATTTAATTTGAAAACTGCAGGTAAATTTCTTATATTTTCCCCCCAAGTGATTAAATTCAATTTGAAAGCAATAAAACTCTACTACAACTTTGGGAATAATTCAGAGGTAGAAGTAAGAATGATAGTTAGTACAAGGGTATACTGTTAATTAGAACACACAGTCATAAAGATTGGAACGTGCTGTTCTCCTAGGCCTGATTTCTGTAATGGAAGAAAGCAGCCATGTATGTAAAGCCATGCCACAAAAGACTACATTCTTAACATGATCATTTACCTGGGATGTTTTTATTTCTCAAATGAGTCCAGGGTTGAATTTTACTGATGGCTTCTTTCCCCCAACATGTGGATAGTCGGACACCCTGTGCATTTCTGAGGTCTAGAGTTCAAACTGGCTTTAGCAGACACAGGGCTTTCAGGGTTTGCTCTCCAGAGGTCAATTGTTGAAACTGACAAGTTCACCTAGCAGCTGAGGAGAGAATCAGGGGAAGGGGGACTTTATCCTACATAGGAGCCCTCTGCTTAATTGTATGGAGGGCAGAGCCTGCTGTGGATCAGATGTATGGGGAAAAGATCAAGAAAGAAAGACTTCATGGCTCTATGACAGGAACATAAATATTGGTGTCTTTAATTTTTAATTTTATGTGCTAAGGATTATAAGTATTTTATCAGACTCTCTGAATGCCATTATAAAATATATTTCTTACTATAGCTTATCAATATTAAAGATATTTAAATGTGTATACATTCAACAGATGCTGAATCACTTACTATGTTGTAGGTTTTATGGTGGCAACTTCAGAGAGATCCACATTTTCATCAAACTTATTCTCCAGTGAAGGAGGTGGACAGGAAGGGAGATAGAAGAGGGGAGGCTCTCTCGAGTCTGTCTTTGTTAAGATACTAGTCCTGTTGGATAAGGATCCCATATTTAGGACCCAATTTATTCTTAATTACCTTCTTGTAGACTCTGTCCCTAAATTTGGGTATGTTGGGGGTTAAGGCTCAAATAATTCATTCTTGGGTATATAGCTACAGTGTGAGCAAAGATGGGAGGACTATTGGGAAAGCAGTTGAAACTGGAATGGCTAGGCTTGGGAGATAGTTCAGTGGGTTGTGAGTTTGGATCTCCAGAACCTATGTAAAACTGGGCATGGTCTCTAATCCCAGCATTCCTACAGCGAAATTGGAGGTGGAGACAGGAGAATCTGCAGAAACTCAGGCCAGGTAGCCTGGCCTACACAGTAGTGAACAAGAAATTGTTCACTTTCTTTTTGAAAAATGGTGCTAACCAACACCTGAAAATGCCCTCTGACCTCTAGGTGGTACCTGTCTGCATTCACAAACATATGAACACAGGTATACACACACACTCACACACACACACACACACACACACACACACATACATTCACATACACACATACACATACTCATATACATTCTCTCTCTCTCTCTCTCTCTCTCTCTCTCTCTCTCTCTCACACACACACACACACACACACACACACACACACACACACACAGAGTTTAAATAAAGAAACTAAAGTGGGATGCCTAGAGAGAGTGGTTGCAGTGGGCACTCTGACTTTGCTCTGGGATGAGATGCTGATGGAGACTTCTGAGCAGGGATTGGAGCTGTGTCCTGACTTGAACACTCACTTTATTTTGGAGGAATTTGGCACAGTATATTGTTCAGAGAATGAGCTGCTTCCTTCCTTGGTTTGTTGTTGTTGTTGTTGTTTTTGTTAAGATAGCGTCCCTATCCATTTAGTCCCGGCTGTCCTGGCACTCACTCTGTAGACCAGGCTGGCCTCAGACTCAGAGATCTGCTTTCCTCCCTTTGCTTCCCAAGTACTGGGATCAAAGGCATGTGTCACCATGATGGCTTCTTATTTTATTTTTAAATAAAGATAGAACCCCCAAATTAGAAAAAAATGCCCTTACTAATTTTTATAATGTGAATTCTGGGAAAAAGCAACATGCGTAAATATAATCGTGTGATCCACTAGTATTTGAAAATGATAAATATAGGTTTGTAGTAATAATATTATTTGTTGTTGATAAGCTGATATGATATAATTTTATTTACTTGAAATAATCAGTTAGATTTAGGAAACATACTCCACATATTTTGGTTACCATAACAACTTGAGTGAAAAACTGAAGAACAGATGTTGTGCCAACCTGTTGATGTTTCATAGCGTGGGTTTCAGAATTAACAGTTATGCTGTTTAGACTTTGAGTTTATGTACATCATAATTTGTCCTTGAAAGAAATACCTTATTTAAGTATTTTATAAAATATGAATTACTGTGAATAACAAATTTTGTTGAAAGGTTTATTTTGAAATCAAAAGCCTTCAGATTATTTTTTTCTGTGTTCTCGCTGACTTTCTTTTTCCCTGCTGTTGCTCTTGGTGAGGGCACGAGGGGTGGGCAGTGACAGCAGAGCTGGGAACATTGAATCTGGAATTGTTGTGTAAGGTTATATAATTATAATCATAATTTGCATGGAATTTGTTTCTAAGTATTTTAATTGTAAACAACATTCCATCTCAAGCCATGAGAGTCACTTGGTAGCAGGCTGTAAATGCATTAATTTTAACCTCATTTTGTTTTTAATCCTTTAAACTTTCAGGCAGCTGGGAAGTTGAACTCATGTGTAAATCATTCTTATGCATTTGTAATTGGATAGAACAAATGAATAAATCATTAATATTGTGCATCTCATGAGCACAGAGTGTTAGTGTTAGAATTACCATGAAATGTCATTGTTGGCCATACATACACTGTTCACCTTACTAAATCTCATTCTGTCTGGCATGGAGAGTGTTGAGGAAGCGAACAGCAGCTGCTGTAATTGAATCGGCCTCTGAATCATAGGAAGCCAGAAAGCCTGACAGTAACATTGTCTAAACCCTTAAAAACATTAGGGCTGAAATGAGTGGACCATTAGAAAGAACTTGCTTGGAAGGATAAGGCAAGAAAGGGTACTGACATGTTTAAAGTGGAGGTGACCCTCCACCCCGCCTCTGCACCAATATCTTGCTTTCTGTTTTCAGCAGAAGCTTTTAATCTAATCACCAAGCCCTCTGGCATTTCCCCTTTTTTTTCTTTCACTTAGTTATCATTTATATTTTATGGATAAATAATTTCTCTTTTACTTGATGTGTAGCATGTAGAAAAATCCCAGTGTATCCAAGCAGTTGGTTCATATTTAGTTGTTACTAGAAATAAATGCAGCCAGTGCCTTAAAAAAAATACATGTATGCTCACTGCTCATTCCTTTTAACCTTTGGAAATATTGTTTATGGGCTACAACATGATGTGTGATGTTTGTACACATCGTGGAGTGGTCAGGTCAAGCTAACAAGCAGATCCATTGCCTTACAGTTTTGGAGGGTGACAGCCCGTGCCCTCACTCTTGACAGTTTCAAGTGTGCACTGTTAATAGTGCTCTCAGAACTCCCTTCTTTCATTTCTCTGAAATGTTGCCCCTGACTCGTCTCCCCATCTCTTCTCTACCCACGTGGTCACCGTGTCCTCAGTCTCTGTGAGCTGCTTGATTAGATTTCCATGTGAGCCGCACTGTGTCCTTCGGATTCATCGGTGCTGGGCAGACTACAGGACTGTATTGTTGTGTTTGCTTTGTTTTCTGGAACTTTGCTCTGTAGAGGAGTCCGGCCCTGATCTTGAGGCAGTCCTTCTTACTCTGTATTCTGACTACTGCTGTCATAGGCCTATGCCACACTGCCCAGCTAGGACTTCCTCATTCTTCTGGCAGGAGGGGTTAACTATAGAAAGTTTTATTCAAAAACCTTGCCCTTCCTTCTCATTCCCAAAAGCAACTTACATAAGTCAAAGCAGCCTTTTAGCCTTCTTTATTTACTGAAATTTCCCAGTTACTTATACTTCCTAACATTTGGCCATTTCAAAAACAAGTCAGAGCCGGGCGTGGTGGCACATGCCTTTGATCTCATCACTCAGGAGGCAGAGCTTTGATCTCATCACTCAGGAGGCAGAGGCAGGCAGATTTCTGAGTTCCAGGCCAGCCTGGTCTACAGAGTTCCAGGACAGCCAGGGCTACACAGAGAAAGCCTGTCTCAAAAAACAAAAAACAAACAAACAAACAAACAAACAAAAAAGAGTCAGGCTTCCATTTGTATTGTAGTTTTTTTTTTTTTTTTTGGTTTTTCGAGACAGGATTTCTCTGTATAGCCCTGGCTGTCCTGGAACTCACTGTGAAGACCAGGCTGTCCTCGAACTCAGAAATCCGCCTGCCTCTGCCTCCTGAGTGCTGGGATTAAAGGCAAAATTATTTACGAGGTAAATATTTTTGAGATGTGTAATCCTGATTCATATAAATATTTTTAATATTTGTTTATTTTATGTATATGAGTACTCTATCTGTATGTACACCTGCATGTCAGAAGAGGGCATCAGATCCCAGAATAGATGGTTGTGAAACACCATGTGGTTGCTGGGAATTAAACTCAGGACCTCTGGAAGAGCAGCTAGTGCTCTTAACTGCTAAGCCATTTCTCTAGCCCATCATATAATTATTTAATGAACCTACCTAAGTATTTATTTAAATCATTAATTAATGAGGAAAATGGTAAAACGTTATAACTAGTATAAAGGGTAATTTAACAACCATAATGTAAAATAAGAATTCCTATATGAGATGGAAGCCCATTAAATCCAAAGACTTTTATATAGACTTGCAGATGGAAGAATACATCTATACTCAAGTGAAGTTCTACTGAAGGAAAGTGAGCCTGGATTTATCTAATCCAGTAATGGGAACTGCCACCAAATACGTTAGTCAGAAATTCTATGAATCCATGGGACTGTGCAGGTCAAAACAAAAAGCTGTCTCTCTAGAATTTCTCAAAACTCTAGAGACAGGTATTGTTATGTTTCAGAAAATTGTTTCCTCTGGCAGATTCAGTTTTATTTTTATTTTATTTTATTTTATTTTTTTAATATTTTTCTTTAAAGATTTATTTTATTTATTATATGTAAGTACACTGTAGCTGTCTTCAGACACCCCAGAAGAGGGCGCCAGATCTCGTTACGGATGGTTGTGAGCCACCATGTGGATGCTGGGATTTGAACTTATCACCTTCGGAAGAGCAGTCGGGTGCTCTTACCCGCTGAGCCATCTCACCAGCCCCTATTTTTATTTTCTTAATTTTTAATTTTTAAATTTTTTTTAGATTCATTTTTTTTGACATGATCTTTCTTCTGTCAGTAGACACCAAGCTTCAGGAAAGGATTCATCCATTCTTTCTCTCTCCTGTCTCTTCTCCCTCCTTTCCTCTCCCTACCACTCTTTACCCATTCTGATGCATATCAGTAGGCATATAGTCAATAAGAAACATAGCTAGCTGTAAAATAGCTCTACTCATAGGGCAGCAAGCAGTTGCTTCCCAACAGGCATAGTTTGCTTTCATTTCCATGGACAAATGTTATTTTCATTATTATTAATTTTAAAATAACAAAAAGAATACAAATATTTGGTGATTTTTTTTTATCCAAATGATAATAGCTCAGGTTAAAATCAGAATTAAAATGTGTATATAGACATGAAGCCTGGTTTCAAAAAATATGTGTATTGTGTATATGTATGTTTCTGTATGGACTGACTCATTAGGCTCAGTTAACTATTAGAACTGCAGTAAACTACAATGAACCTCCTTAGACTAACTTTGGAAAGAGGTAAAATGTCAAAAGTCAGATAAAAATTTATTTTAGAAACTTGTAGAGTCATAGCAAATTAGCCAAGTAAAGGACTCCAAGCCATAATGTGGCTTTACTTCAGTCTTTGTCCACAATCACAAAGAACAATTACTTAGTGATTAATTAATTCTAGCATCAAAATATAAAATGGGACATCAACTATCTGATTCATTTTATGAGCACGGATGATTTTGTTTCAACAATTTGATTAAAATGTCTTTAAAAATTTATGAACTGGGATCATTAATCAGCAAACAAGGCAGGGCTGTATCACAATTATTATTTACTACCAGCAACTAAATTGTTCTCACATTCAGTGGCATCTTAAAGGCACATGAGAGTGGAACCTTTGATTTCCCCTCTTTCCTATGCCTCTGCTTCCTGTCCATATCAGTCTGTGGGCTTCCTCTACTGTGCATTCAGAACCTCCATGGCCCTTCAGCACGGCCACTACCTAGGACAAGCCACCATCATCTCTCCTAGTTCTGCAGCTCTCTCCTCAGGCTCCCTGGTTCACTGTTTCTGCCAATGGCTTGTTTTTACCATGTAAACAGAATGATCTTTTAAATGTTATTCTCCTGCCTACCTAAAACCTTCCAGTGTTCTTTCATGTAGTGTAGAATAAGAAACTACCCTGTTATAGCTACTTTCTGTTGACCAAGCCAGTTTTGGGGAGGAGTGGGTTTATTTAGCATATAGGTCACAACCATCACTAAAGGGAACCACAACAGGATTCTAGAGTCAGGGACTGAAGTGTGTGGGGGGGAATGGGCTGTGGGTGCTACTTACTGGCTTGCTTATCATGGTTCATTCAGCTTGCTTTCTGATACAATCCAGGACCAAGAGTATAAGAATGGGTCTGTCTACAGTGGGCTGGATCTTTACATATCAATCATTATTCAAGAAAGTGCCCCATAGACATACTTATAAGGCTAATGGATATAATTCCACATTTGAGTTTCCCTCTTTCATGGTGACTGTAGCAAGATGAAAAAAACTAACCAACACAGTCCCATAGTCATCCAGTCACATGACTCGGCACTGTCCCATAGTCATCCAGTCACATGACTCGGCACTGTCCCATAGTCATCTAGTCACATGACTCGGCACTGTCCCATAGTCATCCAGTCACATGACTTGGCACTGTCCCATAGTCATCCAGTCACATGACTCGGCACTGTCCCATAGTCATCCAGTCACATGACTCGGCACTGTCCCACAGTCATCCAGTCACATGACTTGGCACTGTCCCATAGTCATCTAGTCACATGACTCGGCACTGTCCCATAGTCATCTAGTCACATGACTCGGCACTGTCCCATAGTCATCCAGTCACATGACTCGGCACTGTCCCACAGTCATCCAGTCACATGACTTGGCACTGTCCCACAGTCATCCAGTCACATGACTCGGCACTGTCCCATAGTCATCCAGTCACATGACTTGGCACTGTCCCATAGTCATCCAGTCACATGACTTGGCACTGTCCATTTTGCTTATACCTGTGTTGCTCCAAGGTTTTCCTTGGCTCTGGTCACTTCACATGAGGCTTGTTTCCTTCTTATAGACACTCCAATTGTGGATTTCTCTGTTCCAGGCATCACCTCCCCAAAGAAGCATTTTCTGGTCCCTCAGTGTCAAATCGCCTGTCATCCATGCAGTCATTCTCCCTGTTCAAACTAGAATGATCTTGCTTACTGTTGATTGACTGTCGTCTATCTTGAAATGTGTGGTCCTTGTTCTCTGTGGTCTCCCTGGTAGCTCCCACAGCTTCTGAGATGCCTAGTGAATACTTCAATGATCCTAGGATATAGAACAGTAATAAATAATAGCTAACAACAGGACACTTTGCAGTAGAACCGAGTAGTGCTTGCGCTTAGGTGATATTAGCTGAAATTATGGCCAGTAATAGGAAAAGTGCTCACAGGAAGTGGCAGTGTAGAAATAGAAGTGAGCCGAGGGGTCCCTGCTTTAATTCTGCCCCAGGTGACCTTACTTTGAGAAGGGCTAACCTTTGCTTTTCTCCATCCCTTGTTTGGTTAGCAGACTCTTCAGAGTTCTGCTTTGTGCGTCTGTGTGTCTGTGGGTAAGGCCCTGCCATCCTCTTTCCCACTCCCCTCTTGACACTTGAAGAAAAAGTATTTGCATTATGATACATGCTTAGATAATGTTGTACATTACTGGTACAGAGGATGAACAAAATGAATAGTGGCTGCCTGTGGCTCTCCCAACTGTTGGGATCTTTAAGGCTGGCTGATTTCACACTTATCTTCAGCCTTCCCCAGGGTTTTCCAAACTCTATATTCTTACTATTGGATTATCTTTCTAGTGTCTCAAAAATTGTAGGCTCTCCATAATATTTTTATAGCATTTATTAAAATGATTATTCATAGTTTAGAATCTAGCCTGCATTTATGAAGTGGCCTTTATGTGCCGTGCATAGAGTTAGATAGAAAAGAAAGGCAGTGGAAGGCATATTCTAGGTGCACATGGGGAAAAGTCTTATTCTTGAAGAGATGTGAAGATTTATGTACTAGGATAGATTTGAATTCATTAAAGGGAAAAGATGCTAACACGCTGAAATGTAATGAAACATATAGGAAGAAAGCTAAAAATCTAGAAATTCAGAAGATTTTTGCATATATATGTATAATATATATGTAAAATATATGACCTGTAATATAATTTTTCTTGAGAGGAACACAGTGATAGGAAATCTTTTTGAAGAATAGTTTTTCTGGCGATTAAGGAAACAGCTCGAACATTTCCATAGTGCTGTATTCAGTAAAAGGTTCATTCAAAGAAACATGTGGTACAAAATTCATTAGCATAAAAAGAATACTAGACAAAAGCAAAAGCTCCGGCCTTTATATTTCCAACCTAATTCTACTTTTAAAAAAGTAAGAATTTTTTTTTATTTTTAGTGAAATTTTAGGTATATATTTTAAAAATATTTGAGACAGGACCTAATATAGTCCCTGCCAGCCTCAAACTCATTCTATAGCTGAGGCTGACCCTGACATGCCAAGTCTACTTCCTAAGTGATTTGGTTATAGGCGTACTTCCACACCTGCGTCATCCCTGCTGTAAGACAGTCAGCAGGTTTGGACAGGTGCTATGGTACGAATTCAGCTTTCTAGTAGATAGACTTTCTGTCTGTCTGAAACACTCCATGCCTGTTTCTCCCTTCTCCTTGTCTGGTATAGAGCTAGGTTGTTCTTAGGGCTGGATATGTGGAGAATAAGTCAGAGACACACACTTCTCTGTTTTGGTAGCATCTCTCTGTATGCTGTTCCATGCTGTTTTGGGTTTTCCCAGCATATGTAAATTGCATGCTTATGTTGCTGTTTCCTAACGTTCCAGTTTTAAGCCTTCTATTTATTTTCCACTGCAGAGAACTAGATCAGGCTTTCTTCTCACCACTGTCAAACCACACACACACACACACACACACACACACACACACACACACACATGCTGCTCTCTTCTTCCCCAAATGATGAAATTGTGATTTGGGTTGATTCAAGATTTGGTATTTTAAACTATAAACACTAGTTACAGCTGACTTCCACAGTGCATTACAATGACTCTTCCTTTCCCCATAAGATTTATTCTCCCTAGAGTTAAACATTGCTGTGATCTTGATTTTCTGCTCCTTCTCTGTCATTAGCAGCCATTTAACCCTAGAAGGTCACAGCTATGAGTAACTTTGTTGTTTTCCTCAATGTGCCCAGACATGGACATTCTATTATTTTTCTTGTGTTGAAAAAAAAAAAAAATCTCTTAGCGAGTCTTCAGAGCCCTGTTAATCTGACGCTGTTCTTAGGGTCAGCTAAGGGTGACTGGAACCGTGTGCTCTCTCTGAGACTTGTTTACACCACCATGTGGCTATTGCACGTACCCCTGCTGTATAAGTGATGGTTAGGGGTCAGGTCATGGAATGTGATTACATGCGTTTCTTCTTCCTGTGCTATGCTTGAGCTAACTCCCGTCTCAATGCACAGAAATGTTCTTTTACTTGGTTGTCTCATGCAGACCACATGAGGAACTGTGTTGTATGCTTCTTTGTAGGCTCTCAAACTTCGGGAGGTCTGCAATTGCCCACCACTCTCTGGACCAGACCCCCGGCTACTGTTCAGACTTACTGTGAAGCATTTTCTTGAAGACTCAGAGAAAGAGGACGTAAACATCACTGTCAAAAAGCAGAAAACGGATGCTCTCCCCATTCAGAAGCAGGAGCAAATACCACTGACATACGTACTTGAGAAAAGAACTGCAGGTTGAACTGAAGTGGGCGTATCTTGGGTTCCATGAGGAGCACAGTGAACCTTTTCCTTATTATGCAACTTTTAAAAAATGATGTTTTCAAGGAAAAAAAAATGAATGTTCAAAGGCCAAGTCACTTATATTATAGATATTATCTGGATTTTTCTAGATTTTTATCTTTCATGAAATATTAATGTTTCAACCTATTTTAAAATACTGCCAATGAGGAAAACGTCACAGAATAAATTGACATTCTGCATTTCACTGTCATCTGTTCTTGCCTTAGTTTGTAGTGATTACTATAAAGAGCTTCCTGCTCAGCCTAAAGTGGATTTTGGAGTCTGAGTGGTTATAAAGTGGGAACTGACAGTCTGAAAGTGGTGGTCTGTGCTGGGGTGGAGAGGAGTGTGGAGAGGGGGACCTGAGGGAGATAGTTCCAGGTGGTGCTGCAGGCTGGTTCTGTTCAGAGGCACAGGAAGTCCCTCTGGTGGTCCAGGTGACAGAGTGAGCAGTACAGTAGGAGGGACCGTTGGTCTTCCTGTCATGGTGATGTGGGTATTGCGATGTTCCCACTGTGGGCATCACCTGGGAGACAGGAGCGAGTGCTGCCCTCAAGCTTCTCACCAGCTAGCTGACAGCAGCCAGGTGCTGTGGGAGAACATGGGGAGGGAGGGTGTCAAGGTGTATCTCCAGGGATGCCAGAAACTGATGACTGTGTTGTATAGGAAATGTGAGTTATTTAGTCAGTTTTATTGTACTCTCAAATTGGTGAACTTTCATCCTTTAGAAGGATGCTTTTCTTGAGAGACCTTAAATAGATACTTTGTTGGAGAACTAGAAGTGCAAGAAAATACTTTTTATGAGTAACTGCTATGGACTGAGGCCTTAAAAGGTTTGCTTTACTTTTAATTATGTGTGAGTGGGAAGTATATGCAGCTTTATGTGATATTCAAGGAGGCCAGAAAGCGTATTAAATCCCTAGAGCTGGAGTTCTAAGTGGCGGTGAGCCTGAGAACTGGACCTGGGTCTTCTGAATGAGCAGCAAGTATTCTTAACTACTGAGCCATCTCTCTAGCCCCTAAGCTAAGCCCTTTTTATTTCAGTTATTCTAAAATCATAAGAGGCAAGTTTGGTTTTTCATTTTATGTTTATAAATGGGCTTGGAGAGGCCCATTTAACAATGTGTCCACTTACCAGAAAGAACAAAATTGTATCTCTGGTTCCAGTTTGCCCATTTGTACAACTCTCAAGTACCAAAGGCAAAGCTATAAAAGGAACAAATTGTATTCTTGATTATCTGTTATAGGTCATCTTAGATCCTTCTGTCAATCTTCATGAAAACCTTGGGGTAGGGTTAAGCGCTACAGCAGATTCCCCAGGGGTAGGGTAAAGCACTACAGCAGATCCCCCACCCCTAACGCTTGCTTGCGAAGGCTCACTTGGGA
Organism: Mus minutoides; assembly: GCA_902729485.2. Classification (NCBI taxonomy): domain Eukaryota; kingdom Metazoa; phylum Chordata; class Mammalia; order Rodentia; family Muridae; genus Mus; species Mus minutoides. The sequence goes on along the minus strand of LR750903.1, from coordinate 176,295 downwards.
TGTCTCCTGACTCTTAGTTGTCAAGAAGAGAGGATTGAACCAATTTATGTATTGTTTATAAAGTATTTCTTGATCTGCGCACAAAACAACAGTTGTAAGAGGAATTTCATAGTAGCTGTTACCTGTGTTACCATTCTTCACACTACTTTAAAGTTTTATAAGAGACACCCCATAATGTGCAAAGATATTTGGAGAATATCACCCAAAGGTAAACAGTAAAGCATACCATTTGATTTCCCTGAAAAGTTTCTAAAATATAGTATACCATAGTCCCAAGTCTTAGCTTTTCCTCTGTCCCCCTGGAAAAGCTAATTGTACTGTTTAGACTTCTTAGAAATAAGATGCAAGTTGACACCATGTCAGAAAGAGCATGAATAAATTAAAGGTAACATCTTTGGGTATATATGAAAGTTTTTAAACTATGGAATCAGAGAAACACTTGATTTCATCTCAGGATGTCCTAGAGTCTCTTAGGAGAAATTAACTCACAGCTGACTGTGAGAAACATTCAAGTTCTTAAGTGTTGCATGATTTTCATGGTATAATTTCTGTTACTCTCTGTGCTTTTCCTGTGAATATAAACATGTAGATATTGGACAGCTAACTCAGCTGTTAGGATCATGAAGACAATAGATCCCAGGTACTAATTTAATCCAGATGTATGTATTTATCACTATATGTTTATACCTAATAGTGCCTGGCACATCATTACCATTTAGTTAATACCTTATTTGCATTATATGATCAATATAAATATTTGGTTCAAAAGATTATTTTTAAGGAACCATACTTTGTGAAGTTTCTGCCTGATACCCAAGAACTACCTATGGGTCCCAAGAAATTCCCTCATTTCTTCATTGGTAAAGCAGGCACTATAAATCTTCAGACTCTAAAGCAGTTATTCAATGAGAGATGCCCATAAAGCACTCAGCATAGACTAGAGCTCTGAGCACAATACAGTTCACACTACTGTTACTGATGCTCACTTTGTGCTATGTGCAGTGCTAAAAGCACATTTGGACCTCACTGCAACTTCATATAGGGTAGATGCATGCCACGCCCATTCCCACTGTAGATCAAGAAGCTGAAGTTTGGAGGGATAATGAAAACTCATTTGTATTAAACTATTTTTTAAAATATTTATTTATTTTATATATGTGAGTACATTGTCTCTGTCTTCAGACACACCAGAAGCGGGCATCGGATCCCATTACAGATGGTTGTTAGCCACCATGTGAATTGAACTGGAAATTGAACTTAGGACCTCTGGAAGAGCAGTCAGTGCTCTTAACTGCTGAGCTATCTCTCCAGCGGATTAAACTATTAATAGATAAGGAACATTGTTTTTTTCTAGTAAGAACAGACAGGCTGGGCAGTGGTGGCACACGCCTCTAATCCCAGCACTTGGGAGGCATAGGCAGGCGGATTTCTGAGTTCGAGGCCAGCCTGTTCTACAGAGTGAGTTCCAGGACAGTCAGGGCTGTACAGAGAAATCCTGTTTCAAACCCCCCCCCCTCCAAAAATAAAAAAAAAGGACAGACACAGACAGACAAACTCAGATTCTATCAAGAAAATTCTCACTAAAACTTCCCAGAAGATACTAGTTTGGGATACAGTTTAATACATAGCATCACGATGTCATCAAAGTGGCCCATTTTCTTCAGTTTTTCTGAGCTCTGGCTCGGATGATATCTAGATGGCTGCCAGCAACTCCCAGGGCTACATGCTTCATCAGTATGAAGGGTGACTGCCTGTACAGCCATTGAAACACACGTTCAGTACTGTTTCTTGAAGCAGTCACTATGGTAGCAGCTGGGATCATCCTGATGGCCTTGGACAGCATACATATCATCCAACATTGTGACTGAGAATGGCTGCAGTGTCCAGCACCCGAACAGATCACATTGCAGGGTTGGAAGGTTGTGGCCACAGTGCATCTAGATTGGTCAGTGAGTAGCAAGCCTAGAATTGAACAATGTCAGGTTTGGTCTCTTCCAGCAGGCAAAGACACAAGATTATATATATATATATATATATATATATATATATATATATATATATATATATATATATATATATTTATTTATTTTAAATTTGGCCTGAAA
>LR750903.1:67970-172931 GCA_902729485.2 Mus minutoides | reverse complement strand
GCAGGGTTGGAAGGTTGTGGCCACAGTGCATCTAGATTGGTCAGTGAGTAGCAAGCCTAGAATTGAACAATGTCAGGTTTGGTCTCTTCCAGCAGGCAAAGACACAAGATTATATATATATATATATATATATATATATATATATATATATATATATATATATATATATATATTTATTTATTTTAAATTTGGCCTGAAATGCTTAATCTGAGCAATAATAACGTAGACTAAGTGTCACATTGCTGTACTAGTAAGTTTGCATTTCTAGACTTGCTTAACTGTAGTAGGTTTGTTTTAGTCTGAATCATGCCTTTGAAACTAGCCTACGAGACTGAAAGGATAAATGCCCTCGACTCACAGGGAAGAAAAAAGCTTGCAGGAACTGGGTAAGTTGTCTAGCTTCACCTCCAAGAAGAGAGTCGAGCTGGAGTTGGGATGAAAGGGCTGCTGATTTATAAGCCACTGTCCTTTCTGTAGTGCTGCATTCTCGTGAGGAGCGCTATTGCTTCCACTTTTTTTTTTTTTAATTTAGGATGCCAAACTGGAAGGCATTAAGCAGTGTGTGTCCAGCACTGCTGGCTTGTTTGATGGCACGGCTGTGAGTCCAACCCTCATCTTCTGACTCCGAAGCCTGCCTCTCATCCATATGTTGCCACTTCCCTTGGTGGATCTCATAAAGCCAGAAAGGATGGGAAGTGTTTTTCTTCCCTCAGTGTTGGACGGCAGGGCCAACACTTCTCATCCCTTATTTAAAAGTGTTCATTGTACTGGCCTGTGATGTGTGGGAGAGGAGAAGCTCTCCCAAACATGTTCATACCTGTAAAGGCTAACATCCTTGCTGCTCCTCTTCAGGCATGTTTTCTTTAGAGTCTAGAGAGTTCTTTAGCAGTGGTGAGAAACAGCTCTCATTGTGCCTCAGTTTCTGAATCATCTTGATGTGTAACCAGGGTTTCTCACTGGCCTGGCTATTTAGGAGTGGAGACCAACTATATGTAGCAGAGGATGGCCTAGTCAGCCATCAATGGGAGGAGAAGCCCTTGGTCTTGTGAAGATCATATGCTCCAGTACAGGGGAACACCAGGGCCAGGAAGCGGGAGTTGAGGAGCAGGGTCGGGGGAGGGTATAGGGACTTTTGGGATAGCATTTGCAATGTAAATGAAGAAAATACCTAATAATAAAAAAAAAAGAAGTGGAGACCAGTAAGGGGCACATGTATGATACAATTTCCGGCTTCCATAACTCCATGATATAGAAAGGCCAGTGGTAGGGGTGGTGAAAAAATGGGCAAAGTGGTGCTAAACAGACTTGAGACCCATGCGCCTGAGTCCTGGAGCATGTGAGGAGGCAGGGCTGGAGCAGGAGAGTGCCAGGCATGGACTCACGGTCAGTGTTTATTGCTTTGCTTCTCGCTGATGGCTTATGCTCTACCTACATTCAAGGATGATTTACAGAAGTCCGGGGCCAACACCTAAGGGGAGACTCCTGCTTGCCAGAAACATAGCTATATAAGAGAGTCTTTTGTATAGGAAGCTCACTTCAAGGGAAAGACGTGACGTAGTAGTCTAGTCAGTGCTTTTTGTTTTCCTCCCCAGACAACTTAAAGTAATCTGCACCCTGTTTCCATATCCTCTGCTGGTGCAGTCTCCCCTAACTGTTTCCAGTAACCCGGCAGAGCTGGAGATCTATCCTGAGGCCAACCTCAGTGACACCAGAAAGACAAGGACAGTTCTCATGGCCAAATTTGATTCCTCTTGTTAACCAAAATGTCAACAACTTTATTCATATTAGTTGCATTTCTCGTTGCTAAAGGGAATTTAAGGAAAGACTTTAGTCTGGCTTACTGATGTGACTTGAGGATACAGTCTGCCTTGATGGGGAAGTCAGGGAGGCAGAGTGTAAGGCAGCTGGTCACATTGCATCTATAGTCAGGAAGCAAAGGGAGAGGGAGAGAGAAAGGAGAGGGGGAGGGAGAGAGAAAAGGAGAGGGAAAGAGAGAGAGAGAGAGACAGAGACAGAGACAGAGACAGAGAGACAGAGATATGCTGATGCACAGCTCAGCTTTTCTTTTGTATTCAGTCTGGGACCCCAAACCATGGAGTTCTGCTCCATTATAAAGGTGAGTGTTCCTTCCCCAGGTAAGCCTTTCTAGGGAAACCACTCATAGACACACCCATTGGTGAGTTTCAATGGTGTTTTTCTGTCCCATCAAGTTGACAAGGATTGACCATTTGAGACATCTGAAACATGTTGGTGACAAAAACAATACAAAACTAAGAGTACCATCATGTTTGGGCCACTGACACCAAGGACAGGAGGTAGCTACTTAGAGAAGATGATGTGTATACAGATGACACCAAAGAACCGCCTTTCTCCTTTCTGGAAATGAAGCCAGGGTGACACAAGTTTTGTACTGTGTTTTGACACATGTTTTGAACCCATTCAGAGTACCATTTATTGAGACGGATGTGAATAACACATTATGGTGGTATACAGCAAGACAAGCCCATTTGTGGTACCTTTCCAAAGATATCACTGAGGATGAACAGAAGTTCCCCCTGGGTACTTCCTGTTAGCAGTTCTAATAGTAGGCATGGGTAATAGTTAACACAAGATGAGATGTGTCTGGGACCTTCCTGAACACACAAATAGATGGTTCTGTGAGGGGTTTCTGTTTTTACATACTAGTCAATAACTGTTCTTCATCTTCTTTTACAGCAAACTGCTCTTCCAGGTGGCGTGTGCCCTGCCCAAGAAAACGAATCATGAGCACAGTGCTCTTTGCCAACCATTCTAATCTAGAAGCAGTGAGTGCTAGATTGGCCAATCAGAAATAAAGCAAATGTTTTTCAGAGGCCGTGTTTGCTTCTTCACTTTTAAGAGAGGCTCTGCACAAGGCTGTCTAAGCCTGACGATCTTGTGTATATCTGTGTGTCCCATGAGATGCTGCCCCAACATCACTGAGTTGCTGAGCTGACACTGGTATTTCTACCCATGTAAATATCTCACGGAATGAGATGTTTAATATTTTCATTATTTATGCCGCTGCTATTTGGTTATTCTTTTCCTTATACAAAGGAGTATTTATACAAATGGGCTAAAGGTCATATGGTTTCATTCTACAAATGAGAAAACCAGGGATTAAGAAAAGTTATTAATTAATTGACATATATCATACATTAGTAAATGGAAAGGCTTCAATGCCTGTCTCCCTAAGCCTAAGGTCTTCTTGCCTCTTGTTCTGCTAGGGTCAGTCCAAGGTCCAGGAATTATATTACCAGGGACAACTGTGCTGGTCAAGCAAATAAAAATCTCAACAGTGGACAGATTGATAGAGTGAGGGAATTCTTAGTTATTGTAACTGTCTAAATAAAGACAAGACAACCATCTGTTAGGGTTACTGGCAAAGAGACTCAGGCTCTAAAGGCAAAGGAAATAAAGATAGCCTATGACTGAGAGGCAAACACCCCATAAATGTGTTCTGGAATGGAGCCAAATGAGCTCAAAGGAGAGAAGAAAATGATGGTGCTGTCTTAGTTACTGTTCAATTGCTGTGAAGACAATTGTGACCAATGTGACTTATAAAGGAAAACATTAAGTTAGGGCCTTGCTTAAGGTTTCAAAGGACGAACTCACGACTGTCCTGGCAGGGAACATGGTAGCATACATGCAGGCATGGTGCTATATCAGCATTTGGGAGCTTAAATCTTACCCACAGGTGGCAGGAGGGACGGAGGGAGAGAGAGAGAGAGCACCCTGATTGAAACCTTAACGCCCATCCCCAGTGACACACCTCTAGTAATCCTTCAGTAAGACCTTATCTCCTAATCCTAAACAATCTACTGACTGGATAAAATATATGAACCTATAGGGGAATTCTCATTCAAACCCCCACAGGTGTAGACTTGGCAAACCATGTGTTCAGGCATCTGAAACATAAGGAGATGGGTCTGATGGCTCTGATGCTCCACCACAGAGGACAATGACATGAATGTAAACTTCAGATCTGTGTCTCCATTAAAGTGCCAGATCAGCTTCTTCCTCACTGTAAACCTTGGCTCCCCTCCTCGTCAAACTGGGAGATGGCTTCAGTGTACTTTGCAGCCCCACTGTGAAGACTACGAGATGGTGGCATACTGCCAAAGGTATGTGTTAGTGACCTACTATGTACCTTAGCTTTGTGCTCGAGAATACTCCCCATATTAAAAACAGTAGTCTTTTTTTCAGAAGAGTTTCCAAGTCTTCTTTCCCTCGTACCCAGGAAAGGAACAAGGAAAAACATCCATAGGATGCCATCTATCTATTTTGAAATAAATTGAACTCTTATCTGGGGAAGTAGAAGGAATGACTCCAATGGACAGAGTTTCTAGCAAGACAAATCCCCCAATGTCCCTCTCTCTGCCACTGCTCAATAATGGTGTTTGCTATAAATCAGAGAGCTTCTTTATCAAGTGCCTTGGAAGCACTTGGGACCGATTTAGTCCTGGAGTGAGATTAATCACAAATGCTGCTTTAGCAAGAGCGAGGGGTGTGAATGAGAAGGTTTGGTGATTCACCAGTTGTGATAGCTGGAGTTTACAGAACCATAGCTTTAAGTTTTTAGGCATTGCTCAACTTGTGAAAAATGATCCCTTCCAAGAATACACTCTTATCCTTAACAGTGGCTCAGCGCAATGGGAAGCGACTGATGGTTTCTGAAAACACCTACTACGTGTGACAGGCTTCTTTAATTCCCACAATACTTCTGAGGTAAGTTCAATCAGCTTTGCTTTGCATATGAGAAAAGCGAGGCCCATCAGTGAAGTGTCAAGTCAGAGTTGTGGAGTAGTTAAGTGGCTAAGACCATGGAATGCCAATCTGTTTGATTTCAATGCTTTGCCAGAAAGTTTCTAGAATTGACCATGGATCCTTGGCAGTGGAGCTCTATGTAGATACCAAGAAATGAATGGAACTTGGTTGTTGTGGTGTTGGTCCGACAACTGATGACTGACATCTTCTATTATGACTCAGTTTTAGTGACACTATTCTGTGCAAATTTTCTCCAACTTGTTATCTTAAAATGTATATATATATATATATATATATATATATATATATATATATAATGAATGAATGAAAACCACCCAGGAAAAGTAAATTTCTGTTTCCTCTCTGCTCACAGCATGGCAGCTATGAGGTGATGTGATAGGGTCATTCTTCAGGAGGCCTCCTGCAGGGCTGTGGTTGATAAATGCCCCGTCAGCTATACTCTTGATTCTCTACAGTTCTTTATCCCAGTGGCTTTCAGCTAGAGGCAGGGCGCGGATGTTGAGCAGTCGAAGGGTTGTTTACTTGTAGACTACCTGGAACCTTGGCTGAGACTCCATGTCACAGAGCTTTAGCTGTTAACAGCTCCTTGTCTGTACCTTTTTTCCTACTCTCCTACCGTACATGTCAGGCCCACAACTTGATCTAAAGTTCACCTCCTCCACCTTTATTATTTGTAAGAGTTTCTCCAACAGGTATTTGACCCACTGAATTCCATCTTGGTATCTGCATCTTGGAGGATACTAAAGGACAGACATAGTGGTTCTGTTACCCCAAATAAATATCTATCCTCAGGAAAGCAGACCAATGCTGTCATGCTACCAAATAAAAATATGGCCAAGGACATGAATAAATTAGAGATTGATGCAAATACATCTCAGGGACACAATGAGCACTAACTGAGGTTCAGTATTAATAGTTATGCGGTGTTCTAAACGTAATGTAGGGTATCAGCTGTAAATGCACACATATACAATATAAGTGCAGACATACACTAGGGAAGATAAACATGAAATTCAGTGGAGAGGTTACCACTAGGTATGTAATGGTAAAAGGTTTGGAACTTAATGCTTTATGATTGACACACATTTGTTCATTATACCTGCGCTTTTTAGTGTGCCAGAAGTTTTTCAGAATAAAAAACAAACCATATTAAATTATACACAACATATTACTTCTGGTGAGAAATGGTGAAATGATTTGATGTTGGGTATGTTGGGGACATTCAAAATCTATGCTGTCATACCCCAGCCCTTTAGTCTTTGTCTATTGTGGGCATTACCACACGGAGTAGCAATGACTTCTCTTTGCACTTGTCTCTATTCTCTTTCCCCCTCTCTCCCCACTGCAGTTCTTTGCACTTGTCTCTGTTCTCTTTCCCTCTCTCTCCCCACTGCATCATGAGCTCTACAGAAGACTCTTCTCACTTCTGAATTCCCCGTGGCTATGGTGGCTGCAGAACAGCGATGGATGCTTATTGTGGTTTTAATAATCAGTAGACGAGAAAATGGACTGGGAAGAAGATGGAAGGCAGAACATAAGTAACTCTTTTTCCAGAATAGCCAGAAAGGGAAAGGCTCTGTCCTTTAGTGCTAGACATTTGAGTGATAGGTCTGTTGTGGGTAGCTGAGGCCAAGTTGGAATGACTGATACCTTTGAATTCCTGTTTCTCTTTCTGTTACTTAAAAAAAAATACTACATATGACTTTTCTTTTTAAAAAAATCTGCACTGTAATTGAAGACTTGGACACTGTCCTCTTTACAGATATTTAACTGAAACGCAGCAAACCTTTGAGCGACCAGAGTCATTGACCCACTGAATGCCAGAGCCAGGTTCATGGGAACTTCTCACTTGGGGCACTGTATCCAGGGAGAAGGCTGGCTACTTGTGTGTTTACTGGTGTACTGCATTACACAAGGCTTCTTACATCACAAGGTTCCTGCCTCAGTTGTTGTTGAGTACAACAATAAAATGTACAAGCCAAGACCTATCCTTGAAGGTCCCCTAACTAGCTGGAGATCCAAGCACAGAAGTGGGTATCAGTGCTTTGATGAGATGTGATCATTAATCTTCATTGTTACTTTGCCAGAATTTAGAATCCCCTGGGAGAGGCTTCTGAGCACAGTATGAGTATGTTTTCCGAGAGGTTTAAGTGAAGAGGGAACACCAAGCCTGAGTGTGGACAGCACAAGCTCAGGTCAGGATCCTTGACATTAGGAAAAGGTGAGAAAGGAAACTGGGTGCCAGCATTCATTTATTTTTTTTCCTGATTTTTGACTATAGACACAATTGACCAGCTATGACCAGCCAGCCACCTCACATTCAGGCTGCTATGCCTTCCAGTCACCATGGACTGTCCTTTCTTAAATTTGGGCCAAAAAAATAATAATTTTTCTCTAAGTTGCCTTCATCAGATGTTTTGCCACAGCAGTTAGAAAAGAAACTAGCACTGAATTTTTGGTACCAAGGCTTGAGACTGTTGCTGTGACAAACTTGAGCATGTGTTTGCAGGCCTTTGGAACTGCTTGGTAGGTGGGGTACAGAAGGGTTGATAGCTGTGGACTAGATATAGCTTAGATATGTAAGAGTTTAGCGGCTCTGGAAAGACCAGGATGCTGAGAGAGAGAAATGCAGAAAATGGGCTTGTACTGCCTCAAGGGGTCTCAGAGAAGGGCAAGGATGCTAGTGAGAACTTTATCAGGGGTCATTCACAGTACATTCTGGCAAAGAATGGCTACCTTCTGCCAGGTTCTGAAAATCTGAGGGAGCCTCAGTTCAATAGAAGCAGACTACCTTGTTTCAGGGAGGAAGTTTCAAGATAGTGACATTCAGGCTCTTTCCTAGTTTCCTGTTCCTGCTCACTGAACTTACTGATGTTTTAAATGAGAATCCAGAGCAGGAAATAGGAAAAATGTACAGTTTGGTGGGGGAGGGGAAGGAATGCAAGCAAGGTTAATGTTAGAGACAAGGAAAGTCAGCCAAAGCATCCATGCTTGTTAAAAAGGGTAGTGCCACTGAGGAGAAACTTTGTACCAGGAAGAAAGAAAGGTACCTTGAGACCTTGCAGGACCCCACTCATCAAAGACTTCAGCTTTGAAAAGTACAGTTCATTCAAAATGAAAGAGACCAAACAGAATGCCTCTCTCTGAAAGAGTGCCCCACTGAAAAACAAGTGTATAGGGAAGTTTGTTTTTCTTCTAGGTTCAGCAATGAAGGTGTGCAGAAACCACTATAGCTGTGGTAGATGGGACCCAGATTGCATCTCAAGCTGGCAGCAGAATTTGGCACACTGTCTGCATGGTACTAGTTTTCCAGGCATGCAAAATCCAATAATTAGAGAGTCATGGAGACTTTTGCAAAGACTCTAGCAAGCCTCCAGGGCCACACAATGTGGTAGAGCTGTATTTCCTTCTGGAGGCCCTGAAAACCCATCACCTAAAGCTGTGACAGTGAAGGAAGCCTAAGTTGTAATGGACACTCCATGGTATTAGAAATGTAGACCATGAGATACCAACTGGGTAAAGGAGCAGGCACAGAGAGTATCCAGGACAAGAGAGGCTATATGTGCTCCACGGCAGGCATGGAGGGGTGGGGCTGCTGAAGGCTTTTGAGTCCAGATGATACCACCAAGAGTCCTAGACGCCAGATGTGGAGCTTGAGACTTTGCTCTTTTCCCTGCTGAGTTTTGTTTTTCTACGACCTCATATTTTCTTGCTACCCCTTATACTCCTGTTTTTGGATTGGTGAGGTTTATTATATATTACCATGTGTAGGAAATATGTAGCCTACTGTATTAATTACTTTTTTGTTATTAATTGTTTTTGTGACAATACCTGAGACACACAACTTAAAGAAAGATGGGTTCATTTGGATTTACTATTTGAGAGTTCAGTTCATCATGATGTATATATTAGTATCATTGCTGTGATAAAATACCGTCTAAGAGCATCTTAGGGAAGGACGCTTTGATTCCCAGTTGGAGGTTACCATCTATTATGGCAGGGAAGACATGGTGGTATCAGCAGGAGGCAGCTGGTCACATTGATTCCTCAGAAACAGATGAATGCTGCTACTCTGTTCTGTAACTTGCTCTGTAGACCAGGCTGGCCTTGAACTGACAGAGATCCTCCTTTCTCTGCCTCCCAGGTGCTGGGACTAAAGATATGCATCACCCATCCCCCTCTTCCTTCCTTCCTTCCTTCCTTCCTTCCTTCCTTCCTTCCTTCCTTCCTTCCTTCCTTCCTTCCTTCCTTTCTCTCTCTCTCTCTCTCTCTCTTTCTTTCTTTCTTTCTTTCTTTCTTTCTTTCTTTCTTTCTTTCTCTCTCTCTCTCCCTCTCCCCCTCCCTCCCTCCCTCTTTCTTTCTTTCTTTCTTTCTTTCTTTCTTTCTTTCTTTCTTTCTTTCTTTCTTTCTTTCTTTCTTTCTCTCTCCCTCTCCCCCTCCCTCCCTCTCTCTCTCTTTCTTTCTTTCTTTCTTTCTTTCTTTCTTTCTTTCTTTCTTCCTTCCTTCCTTCCTTCCTTCTTTCTTTCTTTCTTCCTTCCTTCCTTCCTTCCTTCCTTCCTTCCTTCCTTCCTTCCTTCCTTTTTCTTTCTTTCTTTCTTTCTTTCTTTCTTTCTTTCTTTCTTTCTTTCTTTCTTTCTTTTTCTTTTAGTCTAAGACCCTAGTTAATAAAATGGTACTGTCCATATTGATAGTGAGTCTTCACACATCAGTTAATCTAATATAGAATTTGCAGGTATACCCCAAGGCTTGCCTTCTAGATGATTACAGGTCCCACCATCGTGACAGTTCTTGTTAGCCTTGTTAGTTAGTCATCAAAAGTCTACATGTCAACTTGATATCCAAATATACTTTAAAGCCACAACACTCCATACCTTCTTGGTATAGACTGATGTTCATCTTTTATTATAAAATGGGATCAGTCCAACATCAAAAGTCCTTAAAGTCTTCAGCATCTCCCACCTTCTTTGAAATGTCCAAAGTCTAAGTCTCATCTGAGACTCAAGACAATCTGTTAGCTTCCTTTTCAAGCCAGGGTCTCACTATGTGAACCTGGCTGTCCTGGAACTAGCTATGTAGACTAGGTTGGCCTCAAACTCACAGAGATCTCATTGCCTCTGCCTCCTGAGTGCTGCAGTTAAAGGTGTGTGCCACCTCCACTCAGCTTCAAGACAATCTCTTAACTGAGAGCCCCTATAAAATATAAGACTCACTTCTAATTTATAGTGGCACACATTACACTTTCCCATTGCAAAATTGAAGCAGAGGGCACAACAAGAAATGATCAGACCAGGGCAAGACCAAAACCCAGCAGGGACCATGCCAAGTCCTGCAGCTCCATAGTTGGCATCAGGCCCGTTACGCAATCATCTGAATTGCAAAGGGACTAGGAAGCCTTGCCTCCTGACCTCTGCCACCCACAGCACACATAGCTTCTTCCCTCTTGGACCGGTTCCTCTCTGTGCCTGTAGCTCCATCCAGCTGATGTCCCATGGGCTTTACATCCCTAGCAGTTGGAGGTCTTTATTGCAACTTCGGCTTCATTTTCATAGCTTCATTCTGTATCCTCTTGAGGCTTCCCTTGAAGAAACCCAGCCCTGTCATACATTGCCTGGCTTTATCAACTCTCTGGAAATGTGACACAAGCCTCCATGACACTACACCCCCCACCTACCATACTGCAACGTTGATGTCAGTAAAACCAGTACCCTGTGGCCAATGCTGCCAAGTTCTTTTGCCAATTTGAGAACGTGGTACCACATTTACCTTGGGCTACATTTACAGCAGCCTCTGCTTGTGCTAACCCTGGGGAAGCTTCATTGGGCTGTTGCTTTCTAGGAGCAGGAAACCCTTTCAATAGTGTTCTCAGTTCAGGCTCTCTCCTTCCAAAAGAATGTACACTTTCACAAGTCGGAACCTTCAATGGATGGACACCTTTTAAAAAAATATCATCCCAGGCTTTAATAACTGTGGCCTTCCTTCTTGGCAACTTTAAATTTTATCCTGTAGTGGTAAAATTGTCCATTGTCTATTCCTCGCCATTTTGTCCCATTGCTGCTCTCTCACTTAGACCTTGTTAAGAGTGGAGAGCATGAGCCATGACCCAGCCTGTATACTATCTTGCCTTGAAATTTCCGCTGACAAATACATTAGGTTTAAAATCCATCTGTGCTCAGGATCTCAGGACAGGAGCAGAATACAGCCAGATTATTTGCTTGAGTAAAACCCAGTATACTCAAGTCCAGTTCCCAATAGATCCCTTGCTTCCCTCTGAAACCCATGAGCTGAGCCTCTGTGTCTACACTCTGCTGGCCTTCTATTTTTCCATACCCCCTCCCCCTACAGTTGCCCATTAAGCTCTGCTTTATGTAAGCATTTGAGAGATTTTTCTCGTTTAAAATTCTAAACTCTAACGCATTTCTACAACAAGTCACGAAAGCCTTAGAACTACAGGGCTAGGTTTATCACAGCAGTAGCCCTATCTCTTGGTACTCCCCTCCCCCTTTTTTTAATGAATTAGTTACTTTCTCACTCTTGTAATAAAAATGGTGGATAAAAGCAACTTAGGGAAGGGAGAGTTTACTTTAGTTTGTATGCAGAAGTTACAGTCTATCATGGCAGGAAAGGCCTGGTGGCAGGAGCCCGAGGCAGCTGGTCGTAGTGCACACAAGAAGTAAAGAGAGATGGATGCAGCTGCTCATCTCTCCCCTGATTCCATCCTAAAACCTGACCCACACAATTGCAGTGCTTATATTTAGAGTGAATAGTCCCTGGCCATTAACTTTATTTCGATAGTTCTCACAGATAGATCTAGAGGCTTTTCTAGTCTAAGTAATCTCTCAGAGGCACCCTGATGGGCTTGCCTCTGGTCTAGAGTACAACCTATCAAGTGGACCATCAGTGTTACCTTGAATTGAGAAAATGACCCTGCCATTCCGACCTGTGGGCAAGCATGTGAACCAGTTTCTTGATTGATCGATGTGAGGGTCCCAGATCACCGTGAGCAGTGCTACCTAGCCCTGGGCTGGTGGTCCAGCGAGCTTATAAGAAAGCAAGATGTGCAAGGCACTAAGCAGCGTCCCGCCATGGCTTTTGCTTCAGTTCCTGCCTTGAGTTTCTGCTCTGACTTTCCTGGATGGTAGACTTACAGGATGAAGAATGCCCTTCCTCCCCAAGTGAGTTACTTTTGGTCACGATGTTTATGACAGCGATATAAAGCCTAAGTGAAGCAATCTATCCCTACTCCTGTTGTTTGCCAAACATACCTAAAACGCTAAGAATTCTTGATTCTTCACCCATATTTTTGCATCGGTTCTGACTGTGAAGCTGGGTTTAGGGTCCTCTGTTTCCCACAGAAAATTTGTTACAGGGATTTGTTACAGGACTTTTCTTTGCAGTGGATGTCATTGCTTCCCAAAGATAACTGTTTCTTTAGAAGTAGGCACAAAGTCCTGTTGACTGCTGCCTTAATAGTACAGCCCCTGCCCTGGGGAGGGCCGGTCTGTAGAGCCATGCAGAGTAGCCGCCCGAGAGGGGTGCAGTGTGGCTGGGGTGCTGCATGCCGAGCTAGAGCTGCATGCCCAGGACTGTGCTTGCACACAGGAGGCAGTGGGCTCATCTGAATTCATATAGTGTTTTCAGGAGCCCACCAGAGTGGACAACATCAGACTGTCCCTCCCCAGACAAGGGTTTATTTTTATCTGGCAAAGGTGGACAGCAGCCCTGTCAATCGCTTCAGCTCAGACGCCACACAAAGGCTTTATACTTTTTGCTGTTCCTTCCACGGGCTTTGGCAAGGGCTGTGGGTGTGCCTAAATCAATCTCTTCTGCCTTAGTGAAGTTAGAGGTTGGATTTCTGTTTCTCTAAGGTCCCCTCCTGTCCCCACATTCAGAGATATAAAGGAACTGGGTGTTTGGGCACTGCCACATACCTGAAAAAGAGGGCTGCCTCTCAGAGCTCTTGAGCACACATCCTCTGTCCTTGGTACAGCCTTGCTATCATGCCAGTCGGTGTCATCTCCTCATAGAGCCTGCCTAACATGCTCACGTCTATTACGTTTGCTTTGTACTTGGTACTTTACCAAGTGACGTCACATATTTCCTCTTCAATTTCCACAATGGCCCAGTGATACTGTTAGCTCAGAGCTGAGAGAAGGGAGATTTCCTCACAGAGGTAACTTGCTAAGAGTACACCGTGCACAAAAGACAAGAGTTCAGGCTTGAACAGGAATCCAGACAATTGAATTCTTATGCCCCCCCTTCCTTGTTATATTGTTAGTTGTTTTCCCTGCCTTTGCTCCCACACTGAATTTCAAGGAAAAGAGGGCAGGATTCCACTTCATTTCAGTTTGTGCTGGCTTGCTTTATAGCAATTTGACACAGGCCAGAGTCATCTGAGAGGAAGGAACCTCAATTGACAAAATGACTCCATGAGATTGGGCTGCAGGCAAGCTTGTGTAGGACATTTTCTTAGCCATTGATAGAGTAGGGCTCAGCCCATTGTAGGTGGTGTCATCACTGGGCTGGTGGTCCTGGGTTGGATAGAAAAGCAGGCTGAGCAAGCCATAAGGAGCAAGCCTGTATTCAGCACCCCTTCCTGGCCTCTGCATCACTTCCTACCTCCAGGTTCCTGGCCAGTTTGATGTCTTGCCTTGACTCTCATCAGTGGACTGTGACTCAGGGTATGTAATCCCAGTAAACCATTTCTCCGAGTTGCTGTTGGTTATGGCGTTTCATCAGAGCAATAGTAACCCTAGTAACATCCCTCCCAAACACTTTCTGCATATATTAAGTGATGTTTCTATTCCAAGTAAAAAAATCTATGTCCTTGAGATTCAGCCACTTCACATACTCAGCCCTGGGGAAGGCCTGTGCGAATATAGGTGGCTGTCTTTGTATGGTGACACATATTGTTATCCCCAGTGCACATTGTGTGGCTGACAACGGGCAGCTTCAAGAAGGCATCTGGGATGGGAGGGAGGTTTCCGCCCGTGACTCCTGGGCAGCTGTAGACTTCCTGGCCAGAAAGCCCTGCTTCCTCATTTGTGTACTGTGTTCTTCTCTGTCCTCCAACCCCCCTCCTCAGTCTCATGCTGGACACCTCCTCTCTTTAGTATGTGATCCTTGATCTCTCTGTCTCTGAGTGCAGGAACCACTTACTTTTTCATCTCTTCCTGGTTCTGGTCTATTCACCTTTGATCTCTGAGACTCAGCCAGCGGTGATTCTAGCAGGCAGCTCCCCCACTGGCTTTCCAGTCTTAGGTTCCTGATCCATATTGACACATATAATAATTATGTGTAGAGACCCTCACGGATCAGGGAAGCTGTGGATTTTCCCCCTTGGGAGCACATACCTGTTCACAGATCCACGAGCAAGGGACCAAGCCTAAACTTGCATTTGGGTCCGTTTTAGCAGACACTGCCTTTATATACAACCCATTTGCATTTCGCATACAGCATGTGTTCAGCTGCATAGATACATGCACATACAACTGTCAAGGATACATATGACCTATGTGTATGTGATAACTAAGCTTGTGGGCACATGTATCCCTTGGAGTATGTATACCTGTAAATGTAAGCAGACACAGTGCTGTGTGTCATGTGAGACTTGCAATCATTGAAGCCAGCATGGTGGCACTATTCTCTTTCTACCCAGGATGCCACACACGAATAGAATTTTGGCCTTTCAGAGACACAAGATCACACCTCTTTGGGGCCAGCGCTTTCTTTGTCAAGATGTCTGGCCCTTCAAAGGTGCCAGAGCATGTGGTTTTGGCTTCCCTGGGTGTCTGCCTATGGACAGAGTGGCCTGTCACCTCCACACTCAGCCCCTCCTCTCCTTAGGAGCTCTCTGCTCTCAGCGGGGGAAGGCACTAAGGCTCAAGGTAATTAAATCTCTCTCTCCACTTCAGCTGCATTGATCTGTACAGGGACACAGTCTGACTCCAAAGGAACAAAGCTTTTAATTTCTCAGCTGGAGTACCCTGTTCTTAGACATGTTTCATATGTGAGCTAGTAAGACTGAAAATTACAGTGTGTGTTCCCCTCTTCAGAGCATGCTGTAACCCTTTCATACCGTCTTATTGGGATCTCACAAACAGCCCGTGGGACAGGCATTATGAGGACTGCTCCCATTAGATGGAAGAAGGAAGCAAGCTCTCCGCAGCTGTCACTGTTTCTTACAGGCCCCACCCATGGTGATTGTGAGCTTCAATACTTTAGACCCCTCTGTGACACAGAGAGGTATGTCTGTCTGTGCTTTCCCCCACAGAAGAGGAATCTATAAAACATCAGGTCAAGTTAACAGGCTGAGGCACATGCTTAAGAAGTACTTTGGGTAATTTATGCTCTATGAAATTAAAGGCCATAGGAGACCTTCTAAGGAAAAAAAATCTAAACCAGGATCTTCCATATTATTTTCCAAAATAGTAGAAATTTCTTTCACTGTGCAAAATCCACTTTATTGATTTTTTTGCATGCAGTATATGCATGTGTGTACATATATGTCTGTAGATGTGCATGTGTACAGAAGTCATGTTCCTCTATTACTCTCCACCTCAGCTTTTGAGAAAGGGTCTCTCACTAACCAGGGTTTGCCAATTAGGCTAGATTGGCTGACTGGTTAAGGTCCCAAGAGCCTCCTGTCACTGCCTGCCAGTGATGGGTTGACAGGAATTCTTGTTATGGCCAGCTTTTTATGTAGGGGCCAGGGATCTAAGCTCAGGTTTTCATGCCTGCTCTGCCCACTGAGCCATCTCCCCAGCCTGCTGTGTGATAGCTTACAGAAGCATTCCGCAGTGACTGGAAGCTCTCTTGGAGGTTCCTCCCATTGTTTAACTCCACCATCAAACACAGATGCCAAGCCTGCTGTGCCCAGACAGGCCTGGTCATGGAGGGAGAGAAGATTCAGGGGTTTCAGGTGGGAGGTATCATGGACCAGACCTACCATAGATGACTCTCCTCTCTGCTCATGCTTTGTGTCTTACAACTCAGGCATAGGAACACATCTGACTGCAAGTCGGGAGTTGAGGGAGGAATCCACGGCTCTGAGAGCTCAGGTCTGAGTCTTCCAAGCTTTTCTCTTGGCTCCCTGTATTCCAACCACTGATGGGCATATTACATGTATGAGTCTCATCCATAGTTGACGCTTGAAGGGTTTTATGCAGTGCAATCTCTGAATTTATTAAGAGATAACCTGTGTTGTGCCATTTGGATGAGACTCTTTGAAGTTTTGTGGAACTCTCCAAATCCGCCATGGGTTGAGATGCCAGGGAACTGGGTATTTGGGCTGGAGATTCTTGGGATATAGAAGTGATCTTATAGACAGATCTGTGTCCACATCCTGGCTCTGCCATTAATCCCTTGGATAAGTCACAACACCCTCCTCCTTAATTTCCTGTCCCAGAGTGAAAGATAGCAAGAGTCTGAACTGAGTGCGCAGTGGCAAGGGGGGCGATACATCAGAGCACGGTAGAGCCAGCAGAAGACTAGGAAACCAGTTATGTGAACTGTGGACTATATGTCAGGGTTCTATATGCCTTGAGACAGGGTGAACATCAGCACATTTCTCATCAAGACAGAAAATAACAAAACAGGAAAACCCAGAGCCTTTTGGAGTAAGTCAGGCATGGAGACGGCAGGGTAGTTGCTGGTTTTCTCCTGGACGCCTGTTCTGCTGCTGCTCGCCTTGACTCTAGCTCTGCATGTTGGACACGCAGCTTTCTGCTTTTCAGCTCTTTGCAGTTTGGCTGGGGACAGTTTCAGGCCCTCCTTGGATATGATGATGAGGATGCTATCAGAGCTGGCTCGCCTGCTCTCTCCTTGACGTTCTCCGAATAGCCATTGTTCTGACTCTCCAAAGTTTCCACCTCTAGACGCCTCCCTCCGTCGTTACACTCTCCTCTCATCTATCTCTGCCTTTCCCTCATGTTTAATTGCTCTAGAAGAATGAACACAAGACTAAGCCTGATGGCAACCACTGGGCTCCCAGCAGTGGTCTTTGATCGTATGCTTCCTCGGTGGATAGATGATTTCAGATTCCAGTATCCGTGTATACATGTTTCTATTAAAACAAATTGCATCATTATTTTCAAATTAACACTTCATGTATAAAACATACATGATGGAGATCTTAAGAAGCATCAGAAATAAAATTATTTTTAAATAACTTATTAATGAGGTAAATGCTTGCTCGCACAAATACCTTTAAGACCTTAGTTTACTTTCTGACATAGTTATTCAAATATCTAATCTGAAATTCAGTATATAACAGAAATTGACTTTGCTTCCTCAACTCTAAGAGTTCATCAATAGTTTCATCACAGAAAAAGCCAGAACCTTTTTTTTTTTAATTAATTTTTTTTTTAAAGCAGTACCTACCTATCACATTTTTATTAGCGGTGACTCTTTTAAACACACAGGCAAAGGAAACTCTATGTGGTGCTTACAGATTGTCACCATAGCTTCTCAACAGTGCTGGTCAGGTGATGTGACGTGTGGATGCCCCTTCTTCCTGTGCACACGTCGTCGGTTACTAGACACTGCCAGGAAGTGTCAAGACCCACAGCTTAGTGAGCACTCTGAGGACTGCCCTGTGCATCGTGGGTTCTTCCACTTTCCTCAGGATGGCTCACAGGCAGCTGGGGACGAAGACTAGGTGGGACAATCAGCGACATTATACATGCTACATAAAGTCCTAGTAAACAGTAATACTCTTTCGCTTGTCTGCTCTAGGGTCTTGCTAGTTATCCCAGGCTCAAATGGAACGCCCTGTGTCGGCCAGGGTGGCTGTGAACTCATACTTACCCCAGACTCTGTCTCCTGAGTGTTAGGATTACAGGCATGAACCTCCATATTAGGCTTTTAATATTCTTCAGTTTTAATGTGTACCTAGGAAGGCCAGCATGCCTCTCCACCACTGGAGCTCCCATGAATCGTTGCCCATATGATCTGAATACGTCAACCTCATTTTGGATCTTGGAGAACAATGGAGTACTTCAGATCAATGGAATTCTACAGACAGATACTTACGTGGAGGTTTCCCTATTTCTAATCATGTGCTTTGACCCCTGATAAAATAGTTACCAGGAGTATTTAAATGGCCTCTCCCCTCTTCCGCTCCCCCTTCTCTCCCCTTTTCTCTCTTGTCTTCTCCCCTTTCCTCTCCATCCCTCCTTTCCTTTTCCTTCTCTACTGTTCAACCCGATGTTAAGCAAAGGGAGGGGATGGACAGGAATCCACAGCAGACGTTTCAGATAAAAATAAAACATAGAAACTTGGAAATGTTTCTAAGTAGATGTGTTTCTGGTTCCTTCTTCTTCAAAGACAATATCCCTTTTGGGAGGAAGGCTGCGTATGTACACACTGATCTATATCTTATTATATTGTACCTTCTTTTCACCCCTCCCCACACACTGCTGGTGATCTATCATAACATTCCCATACAGGAGCAGACCTCTTGCTGTCCTCCTGGTATGACCTAAAGCTCCTGGGTAGTAAATTGGCATTTCTATGCTTGGGTTTTGTGCCTTCAACTCTGAGCTGTTCATCAATAGACAGATCAATGCTGAAGTGAGCTCTGGCCATGCTACCCATTTAGCACATGGTCACAAACCTTTCGATAGTCCTCCTCTCAAGGTGTGGGGATTAACTCTTCTCTCTTGAGTGCAAGCTGGGCATAGTGAGTTTCTTCTCTTTTAAAGTATATCCTATCTTTTATTGATAAAGTGTTTCATAAGAATTACTGATGTTTGAACCATGGATATATATATATATATATATATATATATATATATATATATATAATGACTAAGTCAAGCTAAATTATGTATGCTTTACCTTACATAGTTATGTAGTCATTTCTGTGGTGGTTATATTCTTTGTTTTAAAGATTTGCAAAATTTTTAATTGTGTGTGTGTGTGTGTGTGTGTGTGTGTGTGTGTGTGTGTGTGTGTACCATGTCTCTTCAGGTGCCCATAGAGGCCAGAAGAAGGCATCAGTTCTCTTGGAGCTGGAATTACAAGCAGTTATAAGCTGCCTGTCATAGGTTCTGGGAACTGAACTCTGTCCTCTGCAAGAGCATCAGATGCTCTTTACCACTGAGCTATCTCCCTAGCCCTCACTCCCCTTAGTTATAGTCTGAGTTAATCCTGTATAAGACAATGTACAAAGATTAGTGAACCCCTTTAAATGAGTAGAATGAATGGCCATGAATACATGAATGAATGAATAAATGAATGAATGAATGAATGCCACGATTCTGAATAACACGTGACAGAATAGTGTGTGAAGTTCTATTATAAAAGGATGACGTGATTCTTTCTCCCCCCAACCCCCACATACCAGCCCCCAACCCTCCTTTCTTCTTGGAGAAAGCCAATACCATGTCTTAAGAAATCTCAAGGAGCCTTGTGAGAGAAACTCGCCATCCTTCCAAGGATCTCACTACTGCATCCTCTTGCAGCGACCCTCTGACTTGATCCAGTCAAACCTACAGATAATGTAGCTGCAGAGAAAGGCTTGACTGCAGCCCAGTGAGAGACCCTGACTACGGCCACACAGCCAAGCGGCTCCTCAATTTCTCACCCTAGGAAACTGGGATATTTGTTGTTTTAGTTATTATGTAACAATAGTTAAACCAGAGTGTTCAAAATCCTCAGCGCACTCTTCCTTTGGACCACAGAGATTAATGTTTGCTTTCTTGAGTTTTCCAAAAACAAATGACTTCTGAATTCATCTCTTGTTTCTAGTTCCAATGTACTGCTCTCTCTCGCTCTCTCTCTCGTGCTCTCTCTCTCTCTCTCTCTCAGTTTATTTTGAGCTCAGCTTCCTTATCTAAACTCCTATGCAGCACATGTTTTTAGCATGATGCCCACAGGTGTTATCTTACCACTCACATGTAAGGACACGAAGTGAGCGTTTGTTCTCGTTTGATGAGGAAGAAGTTCAGAGAGGCTGACAGCTGGCCCTGTATTCGTGTTTCATCATGGGTTTGTCACCCTACTTATAAGCACATTGCTTTAGATTTTCCAATCTTTCCTCAACAGGTCTGGGGGCAGGGACAAATGTGATTTCCAATTCTATCTTCATGCTGACCAATTGACCACTGTTTTCTCTATATGGGGGAAACCCACACCCAAGTCTCTATGAGGAACGAAGACAAGCGCATATAGAAAGTATGCCTGTCTGATTAGACTAGTGCTCTTAAAAGGAAGACTCTGGGACGAGGAAAATGTTTCCTGTCTATCCAGTAAGAAAGCTGCTGCTCACACACCAGCATGGCTTGAGTACTTGAAATGTGGCCAGTAAAAATGGGTACCTTAGTTTTTATTGTATTCAACTTAGGTTCAAACTGAAGAAGCCACCGGAGGCTAGTGCTGTCATTTTGGAGGGCGGCTGCCGACTGTGATTGCCAGGGAGGCAGGGATCGTACCTGCTTGGCATAGCAGAGCACAAACAGCATTGAGCACAGTGTCTGGCACAGAGGAGGCATTGTCACCGGCATTGAGTTGCTCAGTGAGGAGTATACGAAAGAGTGAGTATGGGATCCATCTTGGGCACCAAATGCATCGCTTCTGTCTGCTAGGCAGTGTATTGATCTGAGTGGACCCTTCTTGCCCCCTTCCAACCCCCCTCCAGCCTCTCCCAACAGCAGCCAATTATACTCTCCTGCAGAAATGTCATTTGAGCTTCAGGAATTGGACAGAGACTAGATTTCAGGGAACTGAGGGACAGACACAAAGAAGCCCCCTATCTTTAATGGGCCACAGAAGACAAGACTCACCTTCCACCGTCCAAGACTGACTAGAAAGTTAGTAACAGAGACACTTAAATTAATGATGAGGTTCAGTGACAGGGAGGCCAGGGAGGCTTCTTAAATGTCACCTTCGTTATTTTTCAAGCCATCAGGATGACTGCCTTCCCCTTGGCTTCCATGTTGTTATTGTTATGCCTCGGGGTGAAGGGACTTTTCCCCCTAATCCCTACAACATGAGCTGTGTAAGTTCAGCGAGGGCAGGAGGAGAGATAGCACAGGAGGCTTAATAAGGGGTTTGCCTGTCACTGAGCCCGAATGATTGTGCAGATATGAAGAGGTGGTGGGAGGGGGTGACCTGCTGGGGCTCCCCTCCTCACTGCCTCCCCTAACGTGGCATCTGTCTTTCTAGTCTGGGGAGTAAAGGAGTGCTGTCTGCCTCTCGATTGCTTTCTGCACTTCTCCAGATCAATAGTCCAGTCTACTACAAAATGCAACCTGGTTGTGAGGAGTAAATTCTGACTTTAGAGTCCGGACTCTACACTGCCAGTGTGGGTCCTTTTAGTTCATTTCCTGCCTTGGGACCTCCATCTTCTTCCCTGTGGAAGGACGAGGGACTGGCCAGCAACCTTTAAGACCTTGCTTTAAGCTCTATACTTGCCTAGTAGCTGAGAGATGATTTCACAGCCCCTGAAATTGTAGCCTTGGTCCTGCTCCTCCCTTAGAAAACACATTTATCTATTTAGCACAGGCATGCACATGTTTGTGTGTGCATGCATGCGTGTGTGTGTGTGTGTGTGTGTGTATGTGTACTCACATGTGTGTGTGTGTGTGTATGTGTGCTCATGTGCCTGCATGCTCACGTGTGCACAGTGTGAAGACCGAGGTCAGAGGAAAGCTTGCAAGAGCCAGTTCTCTCCTTCCACCACGTGGGTCCCAGGGGCTGAACTCTGGTGTTTGGCTTGGTGGCAAGATTTCTGAGCCCTCTCCCTGGCTTATGGCTCTGCTATCTCTAAGCTTTCATTTAGCTTCTCTGAGTGTGCTGTGAAGATGATGTGAGATAATGAATTCTAGTGGTTGGAGCAATAACAATTATCTGGGTGCTTTTTTTTTTTTAATTCTTGTTCCCACATGTAACTTCATTATCTTAGTTTGAGTTTTATTGCTGTGAAGAGGCACCATGACCAAGGCAACTCTTATAAAGAAAACATTTAATTGGGGCTGGTTTACCGTTTTTAGAAGTTCAGTCCATTATCACCATGGCGGGAAATGTGGCATCATGCAGGCTGACTTGGTGCTGGAAGTACCAAGAGTCCCACATCTTGATCCAAAGGCAGCCAGGAAGAGGGTCTCTTCTATATTGGGCAGAACCCGAGGTAGGAGCCTCAAAGTCCACCTCCACAGTGACACAAGTCCTCCAAGAAGGTCACACCTATTCCAACAAAGCCACACCTCTCAATAGTGCGAGTCCCTTGGCCAAACATAGTCAGACCACCAGAGACTAGAAATGCTGACTTTTGTCTGCAGTGACATCTGAGATCTGTTCCTCTCGCTTGCTTCTGAATCAGGTTAAGGTCTAATTGCAGGGGGAAAGAGGCTGCTCATACACAGCAGAGCCTAGCCATTGTTGGGTAACTCAATTGATTTAAAAATAATAGTGGAAATGAAGGGGCATGTACAGACATGTGCATATGTTTGTGTGTTTAGGTCAGAGGACACATTGTAGGAGTTGCTTCTTTCCTTTCACTGCCCACTGGTGACTATTTTAATGATTGCTTTTGTCACCATCCTCCCTGTGGTTTGGGTTCTGAGTCTAAGTTGCACAGTACAAAAATGGCTCTACACTTGGGAAGTGCAAAACCCTGAGAATTCTTATTGTTCCTTCACCTGTCCTTACGTCCCCCACCTGCACACCCCTCCATGGTGGTCTCTCTTCAGTCCAAGCCTGCCCATGCCTACTCTGCTGTGACCATCACCATCACCTGGGTTTTTTTTTTCTATAGACACCACCGTGTCATTTTCCCACCTCCATTATATGTGGCACACCCCCACCACAGTTGAGTCAGAGAAACAATAATTATGAATATGTGTATAGACCCCATAGCCAGAGTTGAATGAGGTTGAGACTGAACAGCCTAAAAGAGAATGAGATCAGCCAAGCAGCCTGTAAGAAGCAGAGACCTGCTGAGTTGTGAAGAAATGGCTCTGGGCAATATAACCACCTGAAAATGAGGCTCTCCAACCTATTATGCTGCCCGAAGACTGTGTAGTGTGCTTTTGCTGTGTCATGTGCTGTGGTGGGCTTTGGTGATACAGCTGTCTGAGTTATTTCTGCTCTAGGTAACTCCTCACCTATTTACCTGTAAGTAAACCCAATAAAAATCTCTGGTTCATTAGCAAGTTTAGACTGTGGTGGTATCCTTACTTTGTCATCAGTTTCCTATTTGAGGACAGTTTGTTCATGTCTCTCTAGGAACTGTGTCACACAACAACTTGACCCCTGGGATCCACATGGTAGATGGAGGAAACCACTCTCACAAATTGTCCTCTGACCTTCCTGCATAAACATAAACATGCATGCAAAATAAATAAATAAACAAACAAACAAACAAACAAATAAAAGCAAGCTTTGCACCAAGGGACCTTGTCAGAGGCTTCATACCCTGCTTGGAAAGGGCATAAAGGTATCAGAGTCAGAGGCTGCCTTTGTATGCCCATCTGTGTGGAGCTCCAAGCTGAGGAGAATTGGGGCATGAGATCCACAACTGACCTCAGAACCTACAATCTGCCCCTTTTCTTCTGGATTTCAGCCATTAGGCATTTGATCTGGACTGTCCCTCTGTTGATCATTTGTTCATCCGTGCATGTGTGAAAGACATATGGAATTTGTCAGAGTTAAAATGTAGTCTCAGGGTCAACCGCAGGGCCCCCAGTGAAAGTGACATTACCCAGGAAGTCAGAGAAGTTGGGTTCTCTTGCATGACTGCCTGACAGCAACCACCACGAGTCTGCAAGAGCCATAAGTCTTCAAGAACACACACAGAGGGCATTGTAGCCTTCTATCAAAAACATTTCTGCAAAGCCATCTGCCCCGCAACTGAGCAATTGACGCTCTAGATAATCACTGTGGCTCAAGACTAGTGTTTCAGGATCCCAGACACAGTCCTCCAGAGTTTCAACTTTAAATCTTCTCTAGCCTTGGGCTCTTTGATAAACTCACAGTTTACTACAATACACAACCCCGCTACAGTATTTTACTCTTTTTTTTTTTTCCTTGCCCTGGTTCCCATGAAGACTTACTTATTTCTTTGGAGAAGCTGTCTCTGACTCTTTACTTTTAGGTTGACACATGGTGCAAGAATGCATTCCTCATGAATTCTATGACCCTGAATTCAGGGTCACTATGCCCTGAAAATCTTTTGTCTATCAAGCTGCCCTCATCCCTGTTGTCTGATTGCTCCTTCCTGTTTCTTTTGAGCATCCCTCCTCCTTCTCTGCTTGTGAATATGTATGGCTCACCTCTGAAATGTTCTCATGGTCCACCCTGTCCCCATTTCCTCCTGCCTTCAGTCTACTGTCTATCTGATCTGCTGCTGAGAAGGAGAAGGACTACAAAAGTTTGCCAATTCCTTTCTTTGTAGGGTGTTGGTGGATCAATTGTAGTAGCTGACTGTTTTCACTGGTTTCTGAGACCCTAATGGGATTTCCTGCTTATGTTTCCTGTCCAAGCATTTCTCCTTGGAAATGTACATGGGCCTTCTTGTCCCCAGTCTCTTTTCTTCTCCTATAATTAGGCTTCTTTGTAAATAAGCTCAGCACAAGGACCAGCCCTGAATTTTGGGGAAGAGAACACCAATACCCCACTGGTTTGGTATAGTTCTTACTCTGTATTTCAAGCAGAGAAAAAAATATTAATTTAGGGTCACATCAATGGTGATTCAGATTGAAATTTCATGAGGGAGGTTATATAATCCCTCCCCCCACTTCAGTTTTTTTTTTTTTAATAGTAAAACTGGTGGGTAGAATTCCTGGCGTTCACCTTGCCACACAATCCCATTTTAGTTCAGATCTTAGCAATCACAAACTCCTGGGGAGGGGGTCGAAGCCACTGGAAGGTTAATCATGACCAAGATGATCATGCTAGTTCATTTCATCTTCTTGATGATTGGCTCGGTGTAGTCATGTGTTAGAATCCTAGCCAATGAGACGGTAGGGGGCTGTCTGATGGAGAGGCATTAGGAAACAAGTTCTTCGGTGGAAATGGAAGAAGGGATCTTCTTCTCCCACTAAGTAGTGGCTTTTCTTGGAGCCTGGAGCTGCTATGGCCATTCACTGCACCAAAGGAAAAGCCCACACTGTGAGAGGGACATTAAGGCAGAAAGCTGAAAATCCCGGTTCCAGATGACATTCTTAAGCTACTTTATCCTCTTTAAACCTGCCTTCTCAGCCTTCTCATTTCATGAGATTGCCTTCTTTTGCATGATTTGTTTTGGTTGAGCTTGCAAAGCAGGGCATCCATATGCAGTGTATTCTAATGGGAGGCTTTCTGCTCTTCTGTAGTTCTAAGTCCAAACAGAAGAGTCTCCTGACTATCATACTTGTTCCTACTGCCCTGCGTGTGATAGATACATTTGCCATTAGCATATATACCTTTCCTTCCTTTCAGGGGGACTTGCCGGTGGGTTTAATTATTTACACTCTCAAGGTGTTCCAGAAGGTCTTTGAAGGTACACCAGGTTTCTATGCTGGCTCTTGTGTCTAGCAGAATATCTAGCATGTAGTCAATCCTCCACCCATAAAGATCTGTTGACAGAGAGAATGAACTAATATGTGCCTATGCATCCAAGAGTCATTTAATCATGGGGACAGTTTCTGAGTCAGGGATCAGAACATCACTCAGTGTCGCCACACAAAATGAATGACATGCACAGCCTACTGCATACCTAGGCTGTGTGGAATATAACCACTGCTCCATCAGGGGACACGTGGCCTGTCATGCATCGAGAGTCACTGGGTATCACATGACTGGGTAAGGAGGAACATGGCACACATAGCAGGAAAGTTTACCTTCCTGTCCTTTCTAAGATTGAAGAGTTGATAAACTCTTCTGGTTCTCATCTTGATAAATGACTGTGTATCCAATCTCTGGCTGATGTATTTCAAAACAATTTTGAACTCGCTTTGAAAGGCACCATTATTTTGTCCCTAGTGGAGCAGGTGCTATTCCAACACCCCAACCCTTGGTGCTATTCTTTAGCATTTGTGACAGCTAAGAAAGTCCCTTCTTTGATTTTTCTTCCTCTATAGATGCCAGACGACTGATCAGTCATTACCTGTGATTAATGACCAAGGAGGCTGCTGAAACTGGTAAGAGTCTGGGTCCCTTACGACTGAGTACTCAGCTTTTGGCCAGTGAACTGAGTGCAGAATTGACCCTGTCAACACCCTCTTGCAATGTCCGGGTTTGCTTTCCACTCTTCAGTAGGAATCCTGGTGTTCCTGAGCAGAGGATGGGAGGAAGTCCAAACTGCTTTTGATGACTCAGGAGCATTTTGGAAGCAAGCCAGAGCAGCGCCATGAGATTCAGGTTCATGACGTGTTAGTTTGCATGGAGAGTGAAAGCCTTGGAGCTCAGAGAGTCAGAGTGTCAACGAGAAGTAGAACCCCTCCTTAGCAATCTTGACCAGGGAACAACTGTGAAATCCACTCCACAGAAAAACACTTCTGGCTCAGAGGAGAAGAGCAATGAACCAGGTAGCGAGGACCCATGCCCAGAGGTCTAGTCCAGCCTCCCTCAGATGACAGTGTGCAGAGTGCAAGTCCCTTTGCTTGCTGCAAAGTGGATCCGGGCATCCATTATTCAGAAACACCAGTTAGCACTGGGGGCCATTCCTTCATCGTTTGCTCTCCAGTCTTGTGATGGCCCTGTGCTCAGCAAAATCGAAAGAGAAGAAAACCAGAAAATGATTTGCCTCTGTTTAAGCCAGTGTTCTGCTGCTTGCTCATCTCTAAGGAAACCCTTGTTGGGTTTGTGCCTACAGTGCATCTTGAAGGAAAGCATTTAGGAAATGTTGATCTGAACAAAGGTGGTTACTGTGCACTCTTACGCATACCACATTTACTGAACAACTTGTT
The DNA here is from genome assembly GCA_902729485.2 of Mus minutoides. NCBI lineage: Eukaryota > Metazoa > Chordata > Mammalia > Rodentia > Muridae > Mus > Mus minutoides. Next base: position 146,238 of record LR750903.1, on the reverse strand, counting down.
CATTCAGAAAAGTTCTATTGAAAGGCTACTTTGTACACACTGTCAGCCTTGGATACGGATTTGACTGATGCCTGCCTGAAGCTTACAGTATAGTGAACAGGCTCTTCCTGGAATATGCAACTCCAAAGAGCTGGCTCTGGCGGGTGAATGATGGTGAGTCTCCTTGCCTCCTAGGGCTTCAGGGTCTTCATCTGGAAGAGAAGACTACTGATATTCATTCCATCCAATTCTTGGGCTCTGATAATATTGATATGTCTGGATTTTAATGGAGTTACTGTGTATTTATAATAACCTGCATTTAAGCTTCACAACAGGGTAGCTCATTATCTCCCACCTTAGAAACAGGACTAAGAGGCTTACCAGGGTATGGTGAGCAACCCTTCTGGTTTATCAGAATTAAATATTCCTTATGTTGAGTAATCCCTGGGCTGCTTGGTTAAGCTAGAATCTTGCACAATTAAGTGGTAAAGACAGGATATATTAAGATAGATTGTTAATAAAAACACAACCAACAACAATGAATATTGTAGTATGTGTATTGTGATTGTGATAGCTTCAGTTGTTAAATTGACAAATTGAGATTCCCCTAGGAAGGAACAACCTCAAATGAGGAATTACCTTCATCAGATTAGCCTGTGGGGCACTTTTGTAATTGTTAATTGAAAAGAACACAGTCCACTGTGGGCAGTGCACCCTGGGCATATGTTTCTGGGTTGCAAAAAATGTCATTGAACAGGCTATGGAGATCAAGTTCTTTTATAGCCTCTGCTTTAGTTCTTGCCTCCAGGTTCCTGTCTTGGCTTCACTTGATTAGTGACTGTAAACTGTAAGCCAAATAGACAGACCCCTTTCTTCCCTGTCACTATTTGAATAAAAATGGCTGGAGAGATCCAGGGGAAGTGTTACTTGTAGGAGGTATGGCCTCGTTGGAGTAGGTGTGGCTTGTTGGAGGTGTCACTAGTGAGTGGACGTTGAGGTCTCAGAAGGTCAAGCCAGGTTTAGTGGCTCACTTTCCCTTCCTGTTGCCTGTTCCTGTTGGTGTAGAAGAAAGACTGGTTTTTAGTACTCTCTGCTAAGTAGGGCCAAGAGTACCAAGTCCAGGGCCCAGAGCACCCAGTGTATGTACAACTCTCGTATGAAAGGCTGTGTGCTCTTGGCTGAGTGGCCTAACTTCTCAGAGTCCTAGTTTCCTTAGCCCAAAGGGAAGAATTCCTCCCTCCCACTGTTGTATAAGGTGCACAGCCCTCTTATAACTGAGGGCACCAACTTCCTAGCTCATGCTTTACTTCCTCCAGCTGGACTTTGTTTCTTGTGTGGTTTGATGACACATTCTAAAGGTTCTCAAGTCACCAGGAAAGATGCCTTTCGGCATCATGCAATGAACCAGAGACCTGAGCATTCTTTTCAGTGTTACACGAGTCTTTTTTATTTTTATTTTTTTCCACCGTTCAGAAGAATTTATTATCAGTGTCTCAGAGCTGCCTGATTCAGGTGTGAGAACAGCTGTAAACACGATCAGGGCATGGGGCCTGAGTAGGTGTGGCCTAGTCCATAGTGGCCAGGCTGGCAGGTGGACCCCTTCTGGGCTGCCGTGGTGTCACTGGAGGCATTCTGCAACATTTGCAGATGCTCTTGGTAGTTTCTCCTGGGCTTCAAAGAGCTTCTTCAGCTAACGGTGACCTTGACATTGGCTAACTGAAAGCAAGAACATCAAGTCAGCACTGACTGGGTGCAGGAACATCTCATCTCATCTTTATAACAAAGTCCTTTTCCCAAAAGTACAGATACCAAAGGAAAAGAGGAGAAATAAAATTAGTAGCCTTAGAGGCTGGTGAGATGACCCAGTAGTTAACAGCACTTGCTGCTTTTGCAGAGGACCTAGGTTCAGTTCCAAGCACTTGTATCGGGAGCTCACAACTACTTGCAACTCCAGGAGATCTGACATACTCTTCTGGCTTCAATAGGCTCCTGTACTTAAATGGTGTCCATTCAGGCACACACATAAAATAAAACGAATGAATAAACTTTAGAAAAAAAGTTACTAGCATTAGAAGAAAGATAGAAATTAGGACTGAGGTGTAGCTCAGTGGTCCAGTATGTGACTCGTATGCTGAGACCTAGGTATAGACTTCAGCACCAAAGCCAACAAACAAACAAACAAACAAATAAATAAATGAGATGAGATATTTAAGATGAACAAGTATTTAGTAGAAGAATGGTAACCATGGTTACTTCATGTAAACAACAAAAGGCTGGTTATTTCTCTTTAGAAGCATAAACATGATCATTTGTTTATCCACTGAAGTGTTGCATATAATACATGATGTTTTGTGCTTTTTTTAATGAAATGAATTTTTAGAATGAATAGACTTATAGACAGATCTCAGAGCAGAGTACACAATGTTTTATTCTTTCTTTCTTTCTTTCTTTCTTTCTTTCTTTCTTGCTTGCTTGCTTGCTTGCTTGCTTGCTTGCTTGCTTGCTTGCTTGCTTGCTTTCTTGCTTTCTTGCTTTCTTGCTTTCTTGCTTTCTTGCTTTCTTGCTTTCTTGCTTTCTTGCTTTCTTGCTTTCTTGCTTTCTTGCTTTCTTGCTTTCTTGCTTTCTTTCTTTCTTTTATGAAAGGAACTTGTATTTTAGAATGACTAGACTTACAGAGAGATCTCAGAGCTGGTGGTATAGGGAGTTCCGGAAGTCCTGCTATCCCTTACCTTACTACATCTGTTTGTCAAGACTGCGAGATGAATATCATACAGCCGCTAGCTCCACTTCTCACCAGTTCCCTCCCCCTTTGCCCACCCTAGGATCCAAATGTATATGTCTGGATTTAAACTGAAGAGAAGTGTTGGCACTGCCAGGAAAGCATGCATGTTAACAGAAGAATGTGGGGGGGGCATAATTATAAGTGGCACTTTTATAAGTTCAGAATTCTAGCCCTCTTGCTACATTGACTGGGAAATGTTATAGCAGGAAGTCCCCTATGCTGTGGAGGCCGGCATCATTCAACTCAAACTAGGCTTATATCACTTTCTGCAAGCATTCAGAGTGGATGTGGAGCAGGAAGCAAGGAGAAGCAGAGTCATTATCATCACAGCAAAGGGGGACCACGAACAGGGAGGGGCGAGGTGTATTTAAATTGTTCCTTGAGTCCATCTCCAGTTGAGTTTCTATCCAAAAGAGTCTTTAAGTCATTTTGTCCAAGTGTGAGCCTTTGTGACGAATGTTAAGGAATCATGAGACTTTCTGCTGCTTGCCTTACTGCATTAGAGCTTGTAGCTCTCAAAATGAGAGTCCCATGTTGTGGTAGTTTGAATGTAATTGGCCTCCATAGTTCTGTAGGGAGTGGCACTATCAGGAGGTGTGGCCTTCTTAGAGGAAGTGTATCACTGTGGAGGTGGGCTTTGAGGCCTCCTAAATGCCCAAGCCAGGCCCAGTGGGATAGTCTCCCCTTGCTACCTGTGGAGTAAGATGTAGAACTCTCAGCTCCAGCGTCATGTCTGCCTTTATGCTGCCATGTTTCCTGCCATGGTAATGGACTGAACTTCTGAAACTGTAAACCAGCCCCAATTAAATGTTGTCCTTTATAAGTGATGCTGTTGTTATGATGTCTCTTCACAGCAATAAAACCTTAACTAAGACACATGTTAAAGATCTCTATTCACTTTTTAAAGCTCAAAAGAAAGATCAGTGAGGCTAAGTGATTTGCTTATGAACACACAGCTTGTCACTGTAGAAGAGTGATTAAAATCCAAGTTATCCTGGCTTAATTGTGTGTGTGTGTGTGTAGGTGTGTGTGTGTTTGTGTGTGTATTAAATATAGTATAGTATATACATATATATAATTTGTGTATATATATATGTGTATATATATATATATATGTGTGTGTGTGTGTGTGTGTGTGTGTATATATATACACGTATATATATACATATACATATACATACTAAATTCTTCTTCAACAACAACAAAAACCTCATTGGAATTTGGTGCCCAAGGGAGGTTATAACAGTTTGCTAGACATTTGACTAAGGGGCTTAAGGCACACTTTAGGGGAGGGAAGGTTTGGGAGACAGTAGGATTTTATGTGTGTGCTGACATGATTGTTGGGAGTACATTGTTGAGTCGCAAGGAGAGATTTCAGGTTCTCTTCTTGCTCTCTCCTCTACAGGGCACTAATAAGAAGGCAATGTGGACCCTTGGAGGCAGGGCAGGGAGCTGTCTCCACCAGCCTCCAGCTAGACCTCTTCAGGGGTCCCTAGAAATTGGCCAAGTTTTGTTTTGTAGGCCAGATGCTTGGAGAATCCCCAAGATGATGTTGGAGGGTACTCTTATACAACAAAACAAAGTATAGGAAGTGAGAGACAAAGATGGGAGGCTCCCTGGTGTGCCCTATTTACAAACTGCTGCAGCTCCTTCTGGGTGGTATTTGATTTTCTACTTCACTGAGAAGTGGGGAAGCATCAGAGTGACTTACATGCCAAAGAGAGGACCCCAGGCCATCCTTCAGCCTCCCTGGCCCCTGAGTCCCCTTCATGTGACAGGATGCCCTCAATTACTCTCTCTGGGGGGGTCCCAGTCTGAAAGAAGACGGAGCCAACCATCTGTTACAGACTCCTGTGAGCAATTTAATCTTCTCTTGTTCCCAACGAGGAGGATCTTGTGAGAACATAAATTCCCATCAGTCCTGGTTAATGAGGATCCTGCTCTTTGAAAGGGGTGGAGATCCTGACAGGAGAGACACCCACTGGCTGGGACACAAGGAGGGCACCACACATGGTGAGAGAAACAAAGGCCACCGAAGGAGCTTTCTGGGCAATCACCTGATTCAATTTTCCTTTTCCAAACAAAGATTTTGATGCTAGAGGGAGGCCGTGATCAGCATGGTGACCCAGGGCAGAAGAATTAACAGAGAAGCCCTGATTTCCAATATGCCTTTTTTCCAACACAACAATGCATGACTTGGCCACTTGGGGTTCGGTCTCTAGAGGAGGGGACCAGAGGACAGTAGCCACAATGGCAGTGGCAACTCCAGCAGGAGCTACACTTGATAGGACCAGCCCTGTGGCAGTGTAGAGTTTAATAGAGAAGGTTCTAGAGTCTCACTGCCAGTGCTTAAATCTTGGTTTCTCCACTTTATAGCTGTGTGACCTTGGGCAACGTTTCTGACCTCTAGAGTCTATAGAAGACATTCAGGTTTTGAGAGCTACCTTTTGCAAGCTGTTATGGTTAACATCTAGTCCTGCTTACCTTTCTATGTGACCAGCTTCAGCTTTGGGGGTGGGGGGAGGGCTGCCCTTGGGTCTCCAGAATTCTCTTTATTAATGTGCAGTGTAGGCCCGGAGTTTCCTGGGGGACAGTTGTCAGCTAAAGACTGATCCAAAGGGGTATCAATGACCCAGCTCCCTTATCAACCCCGGACTGAGGTAACATAGTTTTTTTCTCCAGAGGTCCCACAAGCCTAGGCACAATCATCCACAGTAGTGGCTGGCTTCATAATGAGCTCCTTGACTGCTTCTCTTTCCCCAGTGTCTTCTGTGCTTTTTTGCATCTCTCCACACACTGCATCTGAGTCCCTGCCTTAGATCTGCCTCTGCTCAGTTCTTTTAATCTAAGACAGTGTCTCAGTTCTACTGACCCGTGGTTTCTGTTAGGGTGCCAATTCAAAGAATGCTTGATCAAGGGCCGAAGATACTGGGTTGGTGGCATGCCTGCTGTGCAAGCATGAGGGCTTGAGCTGTCCTCAGTACTGCCATAAAGCTGGACTTGGTGGCACATGCTCGAAGTCTAAGCACAGGGGAAGCAGTGATAGGTGGGTCCATAAAGCTTGCTGGTCAGCTGCCCTAGCAGAATTGGTGAAGAGCCAGGTTCAGTGAGAGTGTCCTACTTCCGTATCTGTCTTGTGATAAGCTATCCCGACAAAAGGCAACTTAAGGGAGAAAGGTGCTCATTTTAGCTACATTTCCAGGCTACACACTGTGACTGTGGGCAAATGAAGGCAGTAACTACAAATAATTAATCTAGTCACAGCACATGCACAGTCAAGGGTATAGAGAAAGGCACTCATATATGCTCCAATTTGTGTATTCAGTAACATTTATCCTTTCTCATACAGTTCAAGACCTATAGAGAATAGTGCTACTCACAGCAGGCTGGGTTTTCACACATCAGTTAACTTGATGAAGTCAGTTCCTCACAGAAGTACCCACAGACCAACTCAGTGTAGACAGTCCCTCACTGAGAGCCTATTCCCAGGGGACCCTAGGTTGTATTAAGTTGACGGAGCCAACATCACAGAGAATAATGGAGAAGACACCTGATGTATTTGTTCCTTTTCTACTTCTTTCATAAACTACCCTGATAAGAGCAACTTAAAGGAGAAAGGATTTATTTTCACTTATTATTCCTGAGAGGATATGGTCCATCATGGTGGGGTAGGCGTCTTGAGGAGCGCATGAGGCCAGTTTGGTACAATGCACTTCAGAAACAGAGAACTAGAGGCAGGGCCAGGTTATAGTACCTCAGAGAGCACCCCTGGAGACATAGTTCTTCCAGCAAGGCTCCATCCTAGGTTCCATAATCTTCCCAAAGAGCTCCACCAGCTGAGGAGCAAGTGTTCAGACACATGCATCTATGGGGGAAGTCCTACATTCCAAGCATAAACAATCCATGGTGATTTCTTTCCATCACATGCACACACATTTATTCATGTGTGTGAATTCATGAACATGCACACACACACACACACACACACACACACACACACACACACACACACAAAACCTAAACTTGGTGAGAATTCAACAAATGCTCACTGTGTGTCTGATAAGCACTTATCTCATTAAGCTCACTCAGTATGCCCTATTGCTCTCATTGTATAAATAGCATAATACAAGCTTGGAGAAGTTAATTTCCTCAATGACACGCAGCTTAATAAGGATGGAAATGCAAATCCATCTTTGAAGCTCTTTTTTCTTCTGATTTTGGTCCTGCCAGAAGTTTTTCTCCACACTCCTAATCTGGATAAAGGGTAACTCTTCTAGCACTGCCACAACTGTCATCGCAGATCCGGTCCAGTATTGAAACAGCTTTATTTCTTGTACTTTGCTTGAGGCCATACACTCTCTGAAACCTGTGGTTTGGCCTTGAGCATCACTATAAGGTCAGCTTGTGGCCTGGTGCCCAGCACACAGTGGGCTTCCAGTGAGTGATGAACACTGTGGTCTCCCTTTATTTTAACACTACCCTTTTTTCATTTTCATCGATCAAGGGTCAACATATATCTCCAAATAGCCAATTAAAGTTCTAGAAATAATCAACTTATAGGTTTAAAGTGCCCATTAATCCTAGCTGTGTGATGGAGTCTCTTGCTGTCCCTCTCCGTCCCACTTGGAATGTGACTTGCCCCTCTACCTGGTGTGTCCACACTATATGTAGTACCTGTTCATTATTCACCTAGTAACTTGTCTTGGTTATGAATTAAGCTGTGTATTATAATGCTGTGTTTAAAAAAAACCCCAGCCCCCCTCCCCAGCACAAGGAGAGTGATGTTAAGAGGGTAACTGGGCATAAATTACAGAATGACAGGTTAACTCCACCTCTGTGGACCTTGCAAAGCACAAAGGAAAAATCTTAGAGCACAGTATACAGGCTTTCCTAATACCTTACATTCCAGGCATCCACTGGGGGAACGTAGCCCATGATAAATGAGAACACCAACTCAGGCAGCAGGGAGCATCTTGGAAAACTCCCCAGGAAATACTCCTCTCTTTGCATCCTGCTGCAGAGAAGATTCATAAATGTAGCTAATCTGCCTCTCCAGGGTTCAAAGATTTATCCTCCCAAAAGTCTTGTCAGAAAGACAAGACCTGGGGAGCCAAAGGGATGGCTCAGGAGAAAAAGCGCTTGCTGTTCTACCAGAGAACTCGAGTTTATTTTCAAGCAGCCATGTTAGGCAGCTCACAGCTGCCTATAACTCTAGCTTCAGGAGATATGATATCATCTTCTGAAGTCTATGAACACAGTCATGAATGTATATGTGTATTTATGTATATACATAAATGAAAACAAATTTTTAAAAGAAAAAAAACCCAGCCACCTCTCAGATACTACACAGGTAGAGGAGTCACAGTCATGGTTCCATTGTAATATCATATGTGCTGTACTTGACAGAAGGGACTTTCCCAGACTGACAGAGGGTGGGAGAAATAGCAAAAGACAGCAAGAGGGTCACTAGGCTAGAGATGCAGATCTCAAGAGAGTGGCCATTGCAATTGTGCTGGCTAGTTTTATGTCAGCTTGACACAGGCTAGAGCCATTTGAGAGATGGGAACCTCAACTGAGAAAATGCCTCCCTAATACTGTGCTGTAGGCAAGCCTGTAGAGCATGTTCTTAATTAGTAGTTGATGAAGATGGGTCCAGTCCATTGTAGGTGGGGCAGATCGGTGGTTCTGGGTTCTATAAGAAAGCAACCTGGATAAGCCATGAGGAGCACTCAGTAGGCAACACCCATCCATGGCCTCTCCATCAGCTCCTACCTCCAGGTTTCTGCCCTGAGTTCCTGCCTTCAATGATGAACTGTGACGTGTAAGTTAAGTGAATCCTTTCTTCCCCAGCTTGCTCTTGGTCATGGTGTTTCATGGTAGCAAGAGTAACACCAACTAGAACAGTAATGTACTCCCATCTTCCGAATGTATACCTATACTGGCTGCAGAATTCTCTTTAAGTTTCTAGATTATACAATGAATAAATCGAATACACTCTATTAAAATAAAGACAACAGATTCTGAACCAGTATTGTCTGGGCAGTAGTTGTTATTGGTCCTCCTCCTCTTCTTTCTCCTCCTCCTCCCCTCTCCTCTTTCCCCTCCTCCTCTCCTTCCCTTCATCCCCTTCTGCTCTGCCTCCTCCCCCTTTTCTCTCCGTTCTCTTCTAGTGCTCCCCTTCTCTCCTCCCCAGTCTCCCTCTTCTTCCCCTTTCTATTGCCCTCCTCTCCTTTCTCCTTCCCCCTTTCTGCCATTTCTTCCCCCTTCTTCCTTTGTTCCTTCCCATTGTTTTTCTTTCCCTCCCCAGAGCCTGGCATCTTGAACAACATTCTGAGGCTAGTTGGTAGTATGATCACTCAAAAGAGCTGCCGGGACAGTCGGTTATCACTCCCACTAGCTCTCTGTATTCTAGCCTCAGCAGATTTCTTCTTCCACTTTTAAAATCATGACTTGCAGCATTTACCTCTCCCCAGGATTATCAAAAGCATTGCTGCCAGTATGTGGGCCAGTGTTCTACAGTGTACCGAGCAAGTAGGTGGTTGTGCAGTTGTGCTAAGCACTGAGTAATACTGAAAGGGATAAACCATGGGCAGAGACAGAGTCACTCTGAAGGCACCCAGAATCTGTGACTGGGGTCATGAAACTCTTGGCTGCTTACTTCATCTTTCATAAAATGTTTGGGCATATTCTTTAAATAAGTGTGACTGACACAGGACTCCCAAGGTGTGTGTGTGTGTGTGTGTGTGTGTGTGTGTGTTGTGAGAGAGAGAGAATATGTGAATGTATGTGTGCTTGTGAGTGTGTATGTGTGAGTAAATGTGTGTAAATGTATGTAAGTATGTGTGAAGGGGAACTGTCCTGTATTAGCCTGCTTAGATAGATGGCTCTAGTTTTTACCCAACAGCCTTCATGCCCATTGATCTACTGTTATCCTATTCCCTTCATCATATGGTAAACTCTCCTTATCCCATAGATCACCATCCCTTGTTACTTCCTCAGAGAAGTAATATGGTCCTTAAGACTGGCCTAGACTTATTAACTGTGTGTCCTCAGTGCATCCCCTGCCATGTCCCTTCCTGTCACTAATACCAGTATGGGCATGAGCCATTGGTCCGGGTAACAACAAATGCCATGTGAACACAATTTGGTCTCTGCTTACTTGGGTGCTGGGTTGTAATGTGGGAAAGTGACTGACTCTGTTACTAATCATATTGTGTTGGGGGTCACGTGCACTCTGGAGAAAAGCCAAGGATACGGCTCATAGAAAATGCAGGGATCACTATTGTAGGAGGTCAGAGATGGCGTTTTTTCAGTGTAGAGAGACAGGTGTCAAGGGGTGAGGGATCTCATGCTGCTCTGAAGGAGGTGATCTGAGTCCTCTCTAGTTCTGATGACTCCTTCTTCCCTCTCTCCTTATTGCACAGTTGAGTATAAGTTTCAGGTTGAATGGGAATGCTTGGTGTGGGCCTACTGGTATTTGTTAAAAATGCAGACGCCCAGACCTCTCTCAAGCCTCACAGATTCAGAAACTCTAGAGCAAGATTTGAGAACCTGTGCTGCCTCAAGTTCTCTGTGGACTTGTGCATACTCAGGTTTGCAGTCTCAGAGATAACGGAGAGCCACAGAGGCAAGAAGAGCCAGAGTCCAGAAAGAAAGCAAGGCTGCGGCCTTAGGTGGTAGTGCCACAGGTAGTGGCCAAGGTGTGTTAGAAGAAAATGGTGACCAGCAGGGTGGAGGTGAATGTAGGGGACATATAAGGACTCCCCATGCTCTCCCTTTGGTGTCTGCAGTGACACCATGTACCCACATGAAATGGCCGCATCACTACCTGGCAGGTCTGGTTACATACAACACCAAGCGGTGATGTTAGAGTCATCCATTGCACTGTTACCATTGGATACCATGTGGCAGGTAAATGCAAAATACCCTTCCTTTTTCTTTCTTATCTTCTTTTCCTGGTGCTTCTGCTGGAAGGGACCTGTTTCAAACACTTGGCTTCCTCCCTTCTGTCCCTGTGATTCATTTGCCAAGGGGATATACAAAGAAGGAGCTGGTGTCTCCTGTGTGGCATTGACTTAGAGACGGGGACTTATAATGGAGGGTATAGAGGTTTAAATGAGAAATGTCCATAGGCTTCCATATTTGAATAATTGGTCCGAGTTCGGTGGTGCTGTTTGGGGAGGTGTAAGCGGTATGGCCTTGCTGGAGGAAGTACATCGCTGGGGTGGTGTTTTCAGAGCTGAAATCCTCTTGCTACTTCCAGTTTGGCTTTCTCAGTTTTATGCTTGCTGTTGAGGATGTGAGCTCCAGCCACTTGGCCCATTTCTTACTGCTCCATTTCCCTGTCATTATGGGCTCTTATCCCTATGAAACCACAAGCAGAAGAAAACTCTCTGTAAGTAGTTTCGTGTCTTAGGTTTTATTGCTGTGCAGAAACAACACGACCAAGGAAACTCTTGATAAAGGAAAATGTTTGCTTGGGGCTGGCTTACAGTATCAGAAGTTTAGTTCATTATCAACATGGCAGGAAGCGCGTGGTGGCATCCAGGCAGACATGCTGGAGGAGCTGGGAGTTCTACATCTTGATCCTCAGGCAGCAGAAAGATACTGGCTTTGTTTTACACCGGGCATAGCTTGAGCATTTAAGACTTCCAAGCCTGGCTTCCACAATGACACACTTCCTCCATGAAGGTCACACTTCCTCCAATCAGGCCAGACTTCCTAATAGTGCCGCCTCCCTATGGCCAAGCATTCAAACACATGAGTCTATGGGAGCTGTATCTATTCAAACCACCCCACTCAGTCATGGTGTTTTATCTCAACAATAGAATAGTAACTAAAATAGATAGTTCAAAGTTCAAGGATTATGAATATAGTGCTAGGACTTCCTTCTGACTGAAGATCTTGAATGAAGCTAACTGCTGTTGGGATGGTTTCCATTTCTTTACACTTGTGCATAATTCCATCAAATAAGGGATAGTATACCCTTATATCCCTTCAGTCTATCCCCTAGCCCCACTACTCTACTTGTGTCTGAAACACAACCAGCCAATTCATGAATACAAGAATTCTATGAAATGTTTGTAAAATTCTTGGGACTCATAATTCTTGGGACCCATGCATTTTCACCATAAAGGACTGGGCTGGTATCATTAACTTCATCTTATAGAAGAGACTTACCTTACCTTGAGATCACACAGCAGAGATGAAGATTTGGTGTCCACACGTGACCACTTGGGTTCTAAAGTTTTATGAGTTTTCCCATTGGCCGATGAGGATTAGACCTTTAAGGTTGTCAGGACCTCGGGTGGGAGTTAGGAATGGTTCTCTCCTGGGGAGGAGGACCACAGTTAGTGTGAACGTAGAAGTCTAAGCCTACCCCCATCCTGGCCCTCAGGCCTGGGGCTGCAGCTCCTAGGCTCATCAGTGACCAAATCAAAACTCTATCTCTCTCTCTTACATTCACTCAGCACCTCAGACACGCTGAGGCTATCTGCCTTATAAATCATGGATCAGATTAACTGAGTTGGACCTGTAGCATAATTCTCTTCCAGTGACAGGACACAAGGCTGGAGGCAGAACAAATCGTAATAATGACAGAGGGGACCGTCTTCCTCTATAGGCTAAGAGGAAAATAGATGAGAAGGGGACTAGGCAGAAGGGAACCACCCTCCTGTTTCTCTCTTTCTATCACAGCACATGGGGGCCAGGAGAAGTCCTGCTGGGCCCCACCCTCCACTGGAATGCTTTATCTTTCTCTGGTGCAGCCAACAACCCAAACCCTGCATCTTCTTGTCTGTCCTCATGTTTTATTCTCAGAATACCGAGAACACACCTTCAGAAACCTAAGTCAGACCCCAGGTCTGGCTGGTGCCCGGATTATGAGGGACCCTTGAGGGAACGTGTGTTTATACTCTGCTGCTTACACAGCCTGCTACCTCATCTGCCACACAGAAGCACGTGCTCCTCACCTCGGGCTAGTCAGCTGGTGAGGAAGAGCCCTAGAAAGCAGACAGGAAGACATCTCATCTCCTGGATGTCACTAACAGTACTGAGCTGGGGGAAGGGGCCCCCAGGGAAGCCTGTTCACTGAGGCTGTCCTCCTGTTGGGAAGGACAGAAGTGCCTACTCTGCTCTTCCCCTAACAGAGTATATTCCTGATCTTGCGGTCAAGTTCCTGACAAATAACTGCTGGGTCTTGAGAGGAACTGAGGTCATCCTAACTGCCCCAAAGTGCTTATCTGGGCAGGGAGAAGAGCAAGGGCAGGAATGCAAAGAATTTCCACAGTATTCTCTCAGGAGCTGTAAACAGGTATGCAGAGACACAGGGGAAACAGCAGGGCACCCTCCTGCCTGACTGGGAGGGAAGACCAAGTGGGGAAGAATTTCCAGCACAAGCCTGCTCTTTCCCTCCCATGGTCATGCTGTCCTTCAATCAGCAGATATTTATGGAAGGCCACGCATGTGCAGGAAGGTTCTGGCTAAAAGCAAAACAAAACATGTTTTCTTTGATTTGAAAGAACTTTGAATCTAGAAGTCACGAGAACCATGACAAGGAAGCAAGAACAAACAAGCAAATGTAAAAGTGATTTTTTTTGTTATTGTTTAAGTCTATAAAGAAAACCAGCAGGATCTTTAGTTGGATGCTGGTGGGAGGCTTACTTTAGCCCCTAAGGGAGGGAGCAGCAGGAAGGGAGAATGATGCAAGGCTGCCACTGGCAGTGAGACAGGCACAGAGTGTGTCCTGAGGTCAGAGGACAGCAGGAGGACTGCAGTGCTGGCTTGGTACAGCGTGCCCAGGGGGCTTTCCCGTGCTTTTCATACTGTAGCCGATCTGAGAAATCTGGGCATTAGCTCTGCTTCATCCACATCACCATTCATCAGGCCCTTGGTTGGTGGTTCCACATGCTAACTCCGACTTGCAGATGTACTCAACAAGCCCCACATCAGCATCTTTCCCAAACACCATTCCCCTCAGGACCCTTCCCTAAAGCTGAGGACCACGATGTCCTCTGGGTTCCCTGCCTGGATTGCCACTCAGCCAGGCTGGGAAGCCTGTGTGTTGGTAGAGCTGTGCCTTCAACCAGGCAGGCGTACCATGGCTCTGTCCAAAGGAGGGAAGGAATAAAAAGGAAAGAAATGAGGAAGGGGATAGTTAGCTTCTTAAAAACAGAATATTTAACACTATCAAAATGTATATTCAGGACCTTGAAGACCCAGGTCCTTGTGACTGTCACAGTAGAATTTGTTATATTTGTCATTGAAAATTCCTATTTATTATTTATCTAGTGTGTGTGTTTCAGGGTGGTAATACATGTATGGAGGTCAGAGGCCCACTTCTGGGAGGGAGTCTGTTCTCTCCTTCCACCATACTGGTTCTGGGGCTTGAACTCGGGTCGTCAGGCTTGGTAGCAAGCACCTTCACTTGCTGAGCCATCTTGCCAACCTGCGGTAGAACGTTTCTCAAATCACTGTCCCTCTTTTCACTAGCATCAGCCCTTGTCTTCTTTTGTCCACAGAGAACCCATTTTTTGGTACATTTTCAATCTCACGGTTTGAGAGTTACCTTGTCAACTTCAAAGGCCATGCTGCGAAGTGAACGCTGGCGTTCTCAAATATGTTCACCAGCAAAGCAAATGGCTCTTCAAAACCAAATTAATGATGCTGCAAAATGACAAATTACTACGTGTCACAGACCTCACGGGTCCCTGGGGTTTCCTGTGAAATCTGAGGAATGCTAATGGCGCCTAACATCACCTGTAAGGTGTGTGGACCTCTGGGAAGGACTTAGTGATGAGATTCTCATCCTCATTCCAGATGCAACTCACTCTCATTCACACGGGGCCATGGGTTTAGCTAAGTACTCCGTTACTAAGGAAACCCAAGTTGTCAGTCCTGAGCCATATGGGATTAATGGTGATTTATTTAGGAAAAGCAAGGTTTGTCACTTTAAGCTTACTGTTACAAAATTGCTTTTTGATTACCTCCCGCCTTATTGCATTGTCTTGTCACAATAAACTACAGAAACAAGTGGCAAGGTTAATAATTATGGGCTCCATTCTTGTCACTCTCAGGGCCTGGCAAGGTCACAGTTGCAGCCCCAGTGTCACAGGCAGGCTGCTCCAGGCTCCTGCCCTGTAGAAGAGAGCTTCATGGAGAGTGCGGGCTGCTCACTCCTCCTCAGGGGCTCTGGACTCCAGACTGCCTCTGGGCAATTCTGGGGCCAGAGTACCTGCAAACCAGCCTTCCTCATCTTCATTATTAACTTTACACTGAGATGCTTTAAAATCCTCCCTTTAGGCTTCTCCATTCTGAAATGCAACACATCCTTTGGACTCCATCACAAATCTTCCCTCTCTCTTTTTTTTATTAGATGTTTTCTGTATTTACATTGAAAATTTTATCCCCTTTTCTCATTTCCCTTCTGAATCCCACCCCCCATATCGTAGCTGCCCCTCCTTGCTCACTAACCCACCCACTCCTGGTTCCCTGTCCTGGCATTCCCCTACACTGGAGCATCGAGCCTTCACAGGACCAAGGGCCTCTCCTTTCACTGATGTCCCACAAGGCTGCTACATATGTGGCTGGAGACATAGGTCCCTCCATGTGTACTCTTTGGTTGGTGGTTTAGTCCCTGGAAGCTCTGGGGGTACTGGTTGGTTCATATTCTTGTTCCTCCTATGGGGCTGCAAACCCCTTCAGCTCCTTGGGTCCTTTCTCTAGCCCCTCCATTGGAGACCCTGTGCTCAGTCCAATGGATGGCTGTGAGCATCCACTTCTATATTTGTCAGGCACTGGCAGAGCCTCTCAGGAGATAGCCATATCAGGCTCCTGTCAGTAAGCACTTGTTGGCATGCACAATAGTGTCTGGGTTTGGTAACTGTGTATGGCATGGATCCCCAGATGGGACAGTCACTGGATGGTACATTTACACAATGGAGTACTACTCAACTATTTAAAATGATGAATTCATGAAGTTCTTAGGCAAATAAATGGATAGAATTAGAAAATATCATCTTGAGTGAGGTAACCCAACCACAAAAGAACACACACGGTATGTACTCACTGATCAGCCCAGATGTTTGGAATACCCAAGAAACATCTCCCTCTCTTGAGATCATCCTTTCTTCCCTTTAAGTCCTTTCCCCACACTGCCAGGCATTGCAGCTCTGCAGCCTTTACCACAGCTTTCACTAGACTCTTCCTGCGTATCAGCTAAGTCTCTTCTCATAATCTCCACAAGGTGGTCTGAGGCTGAGTGTACACCAGCTTTGTGACCTCCACCCATCAGAGTCCCATTTTAAATCTTAACCTTAAGGTAGGCCATACTAGGAAGTGGGACCTTTGGATCCCACTTGACTAAGGCTTGAGGATAGAGCCCCTAGGAATGGGTTTAGTGCTCTCATATGAGGTCACAGAAAGACCCTCACTTCTCTGCCCTGTGAAACAATACTGAAAGACCCTAGGTATCCTTTATGCTACCTACTAATGGAAGACTGGTCTTCAGTAGACACCAACCAGCTGGATGGAGCCTTCATCTCAGACTTCCTAGTCTCTGTACTGTAAGGAATGAATTTCCATAAATTACAAACTGTCTAGTGTATATAGTTTTGTTATGGTGTCTCAAATAGACTTTCTTAGGTATCAATTGTTATGATAAAACACCATGACTAAAAGCAACTTGAGGGAGAAAAGTTTTATTTCAGCATATAGCTCTCAGCTAATACTCTGTCACTGACGGAAGTCATGGAAGGAACTCAAGGCAGGAACTGGGGCAGAGGCCATGCAGGAACACTGCTTACTGGCTTGTTCCCTTTGGTTTCTCAGCCTGCGTTCTTATCTATCTCAGAACAGCCTAGCCAGAGAGGTGGTACCACCGACAGGGAGCTAGGTCCTCCGATATCAATCCTTAACCTAGGAAATGCCCCACAGTTTTGCTCACAGGCCAATTTGTTGGGGGCATTTTCTCAAGTGAAATTCTCTCTTCCCGAATGACTCTAGCTTGTGTCACGTTGACAAACAACAACAGCAACAAATAAAAACTAATCAAGACACAAAGACAAAAGGTTTTAGGATGCATGCTTTACACTCATGAGCCGGTGCTCAGGAAGTGGGGTCCCTTGCCCTTGGATACAGGTTCGCAAGTGAAAGGTCCAGTTTGAAGCATGCTGCACAGTCAGGCCCTGTCTGCTCTACTCCTTGGTTCTCTTGGCATCCTTGAATAGTGTCCACATTAAGCCCTTTGTATGGCTGTCCCTCCCTATGGACCAGGGGCTCCTGGAGGGGCGTGGACTCTGCTTTCTGTTGCCTTTGCATGTCTCTTTGCATCTTCTGTGCTCCCTAAGTTCGAAGGACACCAGAGAATAGTCCTTGGTCCTCTTTCTGGTCCCCACTTGCTGTTTGACCATCTCATTGAGTTGTATGCATTCAGAGAACATTTATATAACAGAGACTCCCCTGCTCCCATTAGAAAAATGAGGTGTATTATTATATATGGTAGAATGTGTCAATCATGTAGCTTTATAACTCTTTATATGATTACAAATGTGTGTGGAAGTGTCTAATTGAGCTTCGGAAGGTTGCTATTGCTCTAGAACATTCCCCTGTGCCTCTTAATTGTCAACAGTGCCTCTCCTCAGGGAGTCCCTTTCATCAGATTTTGTTAGTCTTTTGAATTTCTTATACATACTCATTTGGGTCTGGTTTATCATATGAGTTTCTAAGGATATCTTTTATTTTGATGATAACTGTTTTTTTTTAAACTTGAGTATTTAAATTTCTAACATATGCAAAAGCTTTGCAAAAAGTCCAATCAGGGTCATGTTGCCTCGTTCAATCCCACCTGCAAAATGAATCTTAGAAAGAACACTGTTTGAAATATAAATATTTTGACATGTATTTGTAAAAACTAAAATAGTTTTCTTCAATGTGATAATACCATAGTATTATTATTAAACCTAAAGCCAGCAACGACTCCTCAGTATTTGAAAATACCCACTCAGCTGTCTGTGTGGATCTGTTCCATCTTCAGATGAAAAACTTGGTTGGCAGACATTTATTCGTTCCCATAATTTATGAGTACTTCTATCTTCTTTCTCCTCTCTCTCCTCTCTTTTCTCTCCTCATCTCTCCTATCTTCTCCTGTCCTCAACTCTTCTCCTCCTCCTCCTCCTTATTCTCTCTCTCTCTCTGATATTGAAGAAAATGGTTGTTTTTTTTTCTGTGAAGTTTTCATGTTCTTGACTGATTGAATCCATCTCTTATCTTTGAACATATCTTTCTGTCCCTGAGATATCCTGGAAGGTGGTACGTAGATGCCAAGGCTCAACCACAGACTCTTTCTGACCTTTTTTGGACAAGGATTCTTCATAGCCACTGTCAGGAGGCACATCATGCTCATGATGGCTTTGTCATCATGATGGTTATCCTCTGGGACCCATACTAGACACGATCGTGCATTGCTATTGTGCCTTCAGAACTTATCAGAGTGCTTGTATAAGAGAGACTTTCTGTAATCAATCATTGATTACCTAGAAGTATAATTCATATGGGAAAAGTAATTTAAATACTTAATGATTCTTTTCTCTTACCTTTTTTTTTTAATTTGCTAGTTTAGAATAATAAATTTATTCTTTAGTGTCCTCAAAGGGGCTGGCACTATTCTTTTCAATATCTTTGTGAAAGCATAGATTTTAAAACAGTCTATGCATGCCAATCCACTGCAGGTGATCTCATTGGGTGAACTGTTCCGTATTTGCTAGTAAGGATCTCTTCATGTTGGCTGAGTTGAGGATCCTCACATTTTTGAACATTTAAAAAAACTTTTTAAATACATTTTTGGTTTTTATTTCAACCTCTTTTCTGAATTCAGGACTCACTTGAATAATGTACCTTTCACATGAATCCAGTCCATAGTCTCCTAATTATTCTTCCCGGCCCCACCCTTTCTGCCGGTGGTTTGTTCTCGGTATGGCAGCCACAGTGGTAGTGTGTACACCGCAGTCAATTCATGACCACACCACTGTGGCTGCCATATTCCACCTCACCTAACTCACCCCTCTTCCTGCACTGCACCCCACGCCGTGGCCTTCAAGTCACCGCACCCTATTTACCTCCTATCCCTTCCCAACCTCAGTGCTGTACCTTAGGCTCTTCCCATTCTCCACTACACTGTACCCCGTTCCAACTTCTTGTCTTACCCTCCCTTTCTCACCCTATTACATCATGGTCTACTCTGTGACCCCCCCCAACCGTGCCCACTCTACTGCACCCCCATCCTATCCTTGTTCACTTAGCTTCCTTACGTACCAAGCACACTGGCCCTATCCCTTCCATGTAGCCTCATTACCCACCATGTACTCACTTTTCTCATTCTATCTCTGTCCACTCAAACTCACTCCGTGTAGGTTTGATACCCTGACATTCCTGGACCCCTCCTGGCATATGGTCACCTCATGGCCTTTCTTCTTGACCCCGTCTTCCTACAGAGAGTTCCAACGCTTATTTCTTTCAGCTCTTTCAGAGTCTCGCTTAGCTTTTTTGTTTCCTCGATGAAAACTTCTCCTTCATTAAAAAAGTTTTGGTTATTCATTTGAATGTGTGTGTCTACATGAGTTTATGTGCACCATGTACACGCAGGAGGTCACAGAGGCCTGAAAGGGGCACTGGATTCCCTGGAACTGGAGTTACAGGTGGTTGTGAGCTGCCCCACAGGTACTGGGAACCTAACCCAGATCTTCTGCAAGAGAAGTAAGCACTTTTAACTGGTGAGCCATCTCTCCAGCCCCCTTTCTTCTTTTAAAGACAGATTTTTTTATGGTGATGTAGCACAATGAATAAAGGCAACAAAAACCTGATGACCTGAGTTTGAGCTGTGAGACCCAAATGGGAAGGAGAGAACAGATTCCTGCAGGTTGGCCTTTGACTTTCACATGCATACTGTGACACATATGCGCTCCATAATGAAATACATGGACTGGAACTTTTTGAAGTTTTGTCACTGTTTGTCTGTCTGTCTGTCTTTCTGTCTTTCTGTCTTTCTGTCTGTCTGTGTCTACTTGCAAGCACATGCAGAGGCCATAAGAGGGCATTGGGAACATACTTATCCACCATTTCCCGCCTAATCCTTTGAGTCAGGATTAGTTCCAGAATTTAGGACTCACATTTTTGCTAGGCTGACAGCCAGCAAGCCTTGACAGTCCTCCTGACTCTGCCTATCTTATATCTGGAGTCACAGGTATGCATAGAATGCCTGACTTGTTATTTGGAGGCTGGGATCCAAATTCTGGTTCTCATAATTACATAACAAGCATCCTTAACTACTGAGCCATCTCTCTAGCCCCCTTTAAGAATGTGCAACCCCCAGACTCCAGCAGTCCCGATTCTATCCTTTATTTTCTTTGTAGAATTGCCATCATGTGTAAGTAGTGTTCATTTGAGATTTTTGCATTTATTTTGAAGCATGCTCAGTGCTATCTTTATCTTCAGGTCCAAAACAGAATCTGGCAGGAGTTTGATAGATGTAGGGATACAAGGTGGTATCTTGTTTCTCTTTGTTTCTTGGTAGTACCTAGTGTCCACAAGGGCAGATTTTCTGCCTGTTTCCTGCTACTTCCCAGGTACTCTGCCTGGCCTAGAGGGACTTAATAAATGTTCACTGAATGACCCTCACAGCTCAGCATGGTTTCTGGTACATGATTGGTGTCTTAAGATGGGTTAATTCTCTTTCTTCTTGCTTACTATTTGTAAATTGCAGGGCTAAGATCTGCTTCAACCTAAACAGTAAGAAATAAATGTGGAATGTAAGAAGGAACACCAGACATGATTTCAAAGATCACTTAGGCTGAGGTATACCGTTTATCATGGGACCTTGAGTCAATCTCTGAACGTCATGAACTTCAAGTTCATTGATGCAACATGGGTTAAGAATAATATCCCCAGAAGCATAGCAGAAGTGTACTGAAGGAAGGAGCAAAGATGTGTGGAAGTACTTTGCAAGCTTCAGTTTCCACCTCTGTAGCTTGGACCTTCTCCCTGGAGGATTCCTTTCTTACATTCTACCCATAAGTAGGCAAGCATCAGACCTAAGCTCTTACCTAACTCCTCATACATGTACCTCAATATTATCTCTGTATCTTCCTGCCTCTTCTCTCTCATTTCTGCTTCATCTCCAGGAGGAGGGGCTGGAGCCTTCTGTCCCCATCACTCAGCCTGGTGAAATACAATGCCTATTTACCACCATCTCATCATGCCTGATGGTTGGCCAACACTTTGAGTGTCTTTATAATTTTAAAAAGCTCCCCACTCCCCTTCCTAGATCTTTTTCTACTTTTGAAAAAAATTTTTTAAAGTTTTTTTTTTAAAGATTTACTTATTATTATATCTAAGTACACTGTAGCTGTCTTCAGATGCACCAGAAGAGGACGTCAGATCTCATTACAGATGGTTATGAGCCACCATGTGGTTGCTGGGATTTGAACTCAGGACCTTCGGAAGAGCAGTCAGTGCTCTTAACCACTGAGCCATCTCTCCAGCCCCTTGTTTTGTTTTTGAGAAAAGGTCTTGCCATGTATCCCAGGCTTGCCTGGGATTGCAGGCCACCGTTCGATGCTTAGCTGGTCACTGTGGCTATGCCCTTCATCTCTTCCTTTTTTGCTCCTTGTATGAGGTGAGAGGACTTCCTTGCTTCTTCATGCAAACCTTGCCATGCTAATGCAGTCTCAGTAAAGGCCCCAGTACACCAAGGTCAGATGACCATGGAGCCAAAAGAAGCCTGCTTCTTTGTAAGTTGCTTTATTCCAGATATTTATGACAGTAATGGAACAGTGTCTCAGGTATTTGTAACAGTGACTATATTTGAACTGGGACATAGGCTTTTTCCTGCAATTGAATTAAATAATAAGAAATCCTTGATCTAAAACAATAGCTTTATGGATGGAAAACCTACTTGCTTTTAGACTGTAATTAACCTATTGTCTCTCCTGGCCCCCAGGACCTGTCCACAATTGAACATATTGGAAGTGGTCAGACTCCATAATCATGTAAGCCAATTCTTTATATCATACCTTGCTCCACACACACATACAAACTCATTCTGTTTGTCTGAAGTTCGACTGACAGGCAGATGCTAAGCCTCCGTTCTATGTCTGAAGCAGCCCTGCCCATTGTCTCTGGGGACTTGCTTGGTAACACTGCATAAGGCGCTTGCTTTGGGTTTCCGGGCACAGATTCGGCACAGTGTCATGTAAGAAGGATCTCTTCCCCCTGAAAGGGAAATTTAAAAGCCACTGCCGTTGGAACTGACAACACTGAGGATGGGGAAAAATATAATATAACGAAGGAGGAAAGACCCAGGACCTGGAGTCCCAGAGACAAAGAAGAGCATTTCGTTAGCAGCCAAGCATCCAGGAGCTTGAGGTAATATCTCAGGATTGAATTTGGAATGAGTCCATTGGCAAAGTCCTGGCCACAGGCAGAGTGGGAAGGAAATGGGGTAGGCCATCCTCCTGTGCCTTTAGATGGCTCTCTTATAATGTTTACATCAGAAGGAGTTTAGAACTCACCTTTTTCCTTTTAAAAAGTTCCATGGAGTGAGCTATACAGGGTGTCTAAGGTTAGGGACTACCAGCTGGCAGAGGCTTAAGCCAGGCCATTCTTGGCCATTTCCTTATAAAGGATGCTGTGTACCCATGGTGGTGTCCACAGCATCTTTATCTGTATATGGATTCCCACTTTAGGGTGCTTTTATTTCCTCAGTTCATTCCTTTATTAACCTTTAAAGGTCTGAATTGAATGACCCATATCTGGGTGCTGGGCAGAGTAGATGCTTTTCAAACTGTGTTAGGGAGGACATGGGGTGGAGCATCCTTTCCAGTTTCATCTGGCAGTGTTTGGTGTGTTGAAGTTGAAACAGCAGCGACTCTCTGAGCACTCCCTCTGTTGTGGAGTACATTTCGAAACACGTTGAAACACACTTATTTAATCCTCAGAGACTATCTTATGAGGTTCACCTCACCACTTGTCACCATTGTTTTCTGGGGGGAAAGAAAGTAAGGCACAGAGTGCTTAACTTACTTGAACAACATTCCATTAGATTTGGACAAAGGTCAAACACTGGACTATTCTGCCTCCTTTTGTTCAATTTCTGTGGAGAGAGAGAGAGAGAGAGAGAGAGAGAGAGAGAGAGAGAGAGAGAGAGAGGAGTAGGGAAGGATAGTGAACCAGGCACTTCTTGTATTTGAGAACGCTGCAAGGATGATGTTGGTCCTTCTATTGTATCCTCCTCATATTTCCCCAATCCCTGTTGCCACACATTCTAACATCCCAGGCAAAGCTGAGGCATGCCTCCTCTATGTCTGAGTTCTGCTCTGAGGTGACTTTGATGTGGTTCAGGAGCACAGTGACGTTTCTTTAGAAAGCAGTGTTGGGGGGGGGGGGGCTCAGTGAGATGAATGAAGGGAACGTGACAGGAGTAAATCTTGAGAAAAAGGAAATGGTCTGTCTTAGAGATCCCTTCCTTGAAGTTGGTATCAGGCAGGGACTCTTCAAGAACTTGTTTAACTAAAGAGAATTCTTCAATACTGGAGCTGAATAGAGCTGAGTGCCAAATTAATGAGCCAGCGAGCGGGCGGTGCTGATGCCATCAGGATTAGCAATAGTAAAAAGTCACTGCTTCCCTAGATTTCAAGGATAATGAGGACAACCAATGTCTCTGGCAGTACAGGAACAAGAAGAGTCACACAGCAGGAGCTATGCCACAGAGGTGAAGATACAGCAGACCCTCAGTCATGAGAGCTGGAGAGAGTGAGAAAGCGTATGCTCCCCTTCCACCTCTCTTGCCTTGGCTTTTCTACTGCTGATGTCAGCTGACCCCAGTAGGAAACAGAAGAGTAGGAAGCTTGGTGCTGCTCTACTTAGGGGTCAACCCAAGTGGAGGATGGTAAAGAGTGGGTTCAGGTGTCTAGCTGGCAAATAGAGACTACTCTATACAGAGGTAAGGCTGTGAACCAGCTGGAGCCAGCCTCCAGGTGCAGATCCCCTGCCCTTCTGCTCTGTATGGAGCTAGCACAGGGTCGTGGAATGAGGAACAACTCTATGCTCCAGGGAGAAGCAGTCTCTCTTCAGGACTGAACTTTATAAGGTTCTTCTTGGGGTGGACTTGAGATTTAGAGCTGTCATTGGGTTGTCTATGCTTGAGATTGGAGCATGGTCGAAAGAATGACCTGAGGAACAGTCTATTCTCCCACCTTAAGCTGAAGGAGCAAGAGTTTTACAGTCTTTGGAGAGATAGAGGAATATAGGGAGAGGAAGGAGAAAGAGAGAGAGCGAGAGCAAGTGAGAGAGAGAGAGAGAGAGAGAGAGAGAGGCCGGAAGCCCAGCTGTTTGTGACACTGTCTGCTGACAGGCTGTCTGGTCCTTCTTAGGTACTTTCCTGAACTGCAGCATCTTGGGAGGTAGAACCACCTTTCCCAGAAATCAGCCAACCAGATTTGCTGCTGTGGTAGGTAGCTACTTTAGCTGGAAACCTTGCTTGCGGACTTTTAGTTCTCCTTTCTTTTCACGCAGCAGACTGTATGCAGACCAGCATGATGGGCATGGAGATGCAAGTGGCCTGGGGTAGGTATCACCCCACAGGGCTGGGAAGTGGGCAGCAAAACAGAACAGCCTCCAGAGAGAAGTGGTTGCTGGATCATGGCTGTTCCCTGTCTCTAGCCGTGAGATTACTCTTTTGGTTGCTGTGATAAAACACCACAACCAAAGGAGATTCATAGAAGAAAGGGATTATTTGGCTGAAGGCTTCAAATAGTCAGGCCATATGGTGGGGGAGGAATGACAGCAGGCAGGTGGAGCAAGAAGGTGAGAGATCACATCTTCAAACACAAACACGACACAGCCATCTCTATTATCTATCTATCTATCTATCTATCTATCTATCTATCTATCTATCTATTCATCCATCCATAGAGAAAAAAGGAAGTGACCTGCTCTGGGAATTTATCCTTGAATATCCAATCTTGACATTGTGCTTAGCAACGGATATATCCCTCTTGCCCATTTGAGCAGTGTGCTGAATTCTGTTACTGTTCCAACTGCCTAGAGTGTATATTTTCCTCTGCAGCTGAATCTTGCGCCAAAGGGATGGCCACCATAGTAATGATGCTGGCTGACAGTAGACATCTATGATATGCCGAGTGTCCCAAGAAATTCACACAAATTATTCTTTTTCTTCTTGTGAATACCCTATGTTAGATATATAATATTAACTCTTACTTTCTGAGCAAGGAGTCTGGGGTTCACTGACTTGCCTGATGCCTTGGGTCTAAATGGGATGGAGAGCTTGGGATGCAGGCTCTGAGTTTAACTGTTTAAGTCCACTGGATTGGAAGCCAGAATTACAGATATCAATTTGTTATATGGAGAATCTAGTAAATGCAATGTAAAGGAGAAACGAGGTCTACAGATACTGCCCCCCCAACCCTCCACAGGTGGGTCTCAGAGTAGCAAATGGCAGAGCTGGGATCTGACTTTGGAATCTGCTGTTGTCATCTTAGCAGTCAGCTCCTACTGTCACGTGGCAGTGGTCTCATCCGAGGCACTTGTTCCCCTGCCAGTTCAGCATGGTGGCTGAGTACCCTAAGGGCACCTTTCTGAGCCCTCCATCTAGCCAGGTCACCCTCCTGCATTGTGTACGAATTCCTCTCCCAGTCTATCATGTGGGCAGACCTTGTAACTGTGTGTGTGTCTGCCAACACAACAAAAAGTAGGATAACATTTTTCATCTCAGTCCATCTTGGAGTGGAGAGGAACAAACCTCTCTGCCCAGAAATGCCTTCCCCAATGGGACCTGTCACACTGCCTTCAAGGAAGACGTGACATATGTATTTTTGCAACAATTAAGAGCTTTCTTCTGGTCAGGAGAGTCTAAGCAGGAGGGTGTGAACAGCTCTTCTCCTGATTCCAAGCTGGAGTGGACTTTTAAGGAGTTATTTATGGGAGGAATGCTAATTACTCAACTACAAATATGTAAATACTTTGAGAATAAATTCATCACAATATATTAGGCATCACATTGTAATTAAGCTCAATTAGGTATTATTAGCAGTATTAATGTCATGTTGCTTGTGCCTGTTCCTAATGAATATATTAACCCAGTCTAGCTGCCACCATCTACGTGGGTACATTATGATGATGGCAATAATAGACACATAATTAGAGCATTATTGCTTTGCTTGCAAATTGTGCAGAGAAATATGTCAGTGTCTTTGGAATCTGAATGACTGGCCTGTCTGTGGACATGTTAGATTTGGCCCGGGATTGGATGATCTGAAGATAAGAGTTAGCCTCTCAGTGGGTGTCTTGGTTTGAAGTCCTTGTAAGAAAGTGGCTTCTTGTTTCCTTTCATGAGTTAGGTATATGCAATTGGAATGGGGTCAGGGCAGGGACCAGTGGAGGGTGATTTATTCCACTGTCAAGGGAAAACAGTGGTTGGTACCTGAGATGGCTTCCTTTAGGAGGGTGGGACTGTGCCTTCGTTTCTATTTGCTGGCCTCCCAGCTCCACATTTGCGAAAACACAGGCTATGGGATCTTGGTGTACCTCGAGGTAAATCTGAGTGGGGAGAACCTGTTTCCTGAGGAGGGAGGTATTGGTGTCCTGATTTATAAGGTGGACAGTGTATTAGAGAGAGACGTTCACTAATTATTCCCCAGCTCACAAACAGAAAAGCCAGGGTCTGATTCATGTTTTCTGACAATAGGTTACAATAGGGTGAAAGGCAGGGCACTTTACAAATGGAGAGACAAACAGACCTGTGAAATGTAAAACCGGTGCTGAGAGTTTTCTGTGAAAACTTGCCCTGGGTCAGCCAATCTGAAGACCATACAAACATACTGCTCCAAGTTGTGTATGACGTCTGTCTCTAGAAAGATGAGAAAAAGATTAGAGGGGCCAACGGGGAGCAGAGGATGAGTGGAGCGGGGGTAGTAGTAATTTAGCATCAGAGAGTCCAGTTTGAATATCGCTGGTGAGGTTTTGGTTTTGAGCAACTGAATGGAGCTAGACAGAATGTTCTGGTGGAGGGAAGGAGCCTCACAGGGAGAGTGGGAGGGGCCATGGAGAGACTCCTTAGCAACAGTAACAAGTCCCTAAACTTCAATAGGCTTACCAATCTCTGTTCTTCCTTGACAGTGAAAGAGCTCACACATAGGGTTGGCCAGGGCTCAGGAACTAAAACCATCTCAGGGACGGCTTTAGATAGAGGGAATGGACACACGGGTAGTGTAAGGGCCAAGAAGAAGCCCAATGGGGAAGAAGAGGCAAGTGGAAGCTGGCTTTGGTCTCTAATGTGATGTTGGGGGTTATCACTCATCAGAACCCTCAAGTAGACTCCCTGATAGCCCTTCCAGTCTTCCTCTTTTGGGCAGAATATTCGAGGGAATGGGTGCCCTTGTGGTAAACACAACTGGACTCATTGCTAGAAGGAACCTTGGGGTCTTTCATGCCACTGGTGTGTGTTTTGAGGATACTTTTGATTGCACAGGAAGAAGTTGCTGACTGGGAAGTGTAATTGGGGCTAATGTGATGGGGGCTTGTAAAGTCATCTTCTCTTTTTCTTTTAACAGGAGCCATCATGCAGGAAGTTAAGTTCCCTTCCTGACACATATGTTTGGCTGAATTAGCAATTCCAGAACCATTAGACTTAGAAGCTCTCTGCATATTCCAGATTTTGATTTTTTTTTTCAACAGAAAAGCTAATAAAGTGCACAGGAGAGCAAGGAGGTAGGAAGGGTCCAGAAGGGAGCTGGAGAAATGTGAGGTGCTAAAGCTGGCAGCAGGGGATAGGTGGGAGGAGTGGCTGCAGCTGAGCTCAGCCAGCACCTTGCATTACAAGGTAAACCAGCCACAGGGAGGATAAGAATAGGAGTGACTAGGCTGTAATCACTTTCTAGCAGGAGGGAACACAATGGCAGGTCTGCTGCTATTTTCTAGTTGAGGAAACTGGAGCCCACCAAGGCAGAACAACCTCTTTTGGAACAAATGTAGGGTCAGACCCACACTGCTGCATTCCTATGCACTGGCAGACCAAGATCATTGTCCTGAGTGGCTAGACTGCCTAAGATGCAAGCTCTTTCCTTCAGTATTTGCACCCTGGTTGGTCCTTCCCTGAGAACTGGAATCCATCCTCCTTTAAGGAGCTGGGAGCCATGCCCCCCTCCCTTACAATTCCTCCCAGACATAGGCTAGCCAGTGAGCTAAACTGGGGAACTGGACTACAACTCTTTAGAGCCTATTCATCCAGGGGAAGGTGTAGACTTAGAACCTTATTCCCCACACCATGACCAGATCGTTTCCCTAGCTTTCTACACAGCTTTCCCTGTATTCTCACATTCATCACCTGGTTAAGAATGTTGGGACTGACTCCCTGCCTTTTTTCCTATTTGTAACTAAAGAACCAGAAAGAAGCCGAGCAGAGCAGGTAGGTGTGTCTCCTGTAGTAAGGGCAAAAAGTCGGGAAGATGAAGGAGGGTCTCTCTGGTCCTGCAAGTGGCTTATCCAGCAAATCAAGTCAACAGAACAGTCAAAAGTGTGTGAATAAAAGTGACAATTACTTTACACTTTGTTTATAAGCAAATATCTCCTAAAGATAATTTCAACATGTGATCTAATACAAAACATGGCAGATGAGGTTCCTTCCATACTCTTATCCTGTCCTGCAGGACCCTGTGTATATATATTTCACACTGTTACATTTCACTTGGGCCGCCATAGTTTCATCAGAAATACTCTTTCTGCATTGACATTTTATAAAACAGGCAGCTGAAAAAGCAGACTCACAAGCCCACATTGTAAACACTTGGGAGTTTTCCAACTTAGGGTTCATTTTTAAACATAAAATTCACTTAGCTAAAATTGCCTTCAGCCGAAGTCTGTCCCCATTTGCACTAACCAAGTGCTCACTGCCACCTACAGCTAGCCTGGTATAGTTAGAGCCACTTGCAAAATCCCCCTCTTCTGGGTGCCCCCTCAGTGGGAGGGAAGAGCTGTGACTATCAGTAATGCTGTGATCTCCATCCTTAGCACCATTTCGATGGTTAGTGTCAACTGGCAACTTGATAGGATATGGAATCATCTAGAAGACAAGCGCTGAGAGCAAGCAGGGGGGATTTAGATTAAGCTAGCCTGAGGCAGGCCAGTGAAGGATTAGTTTGATTAGGCTAATTGAGGTGGAAAGCTATTCTAAAGGAGCATGGTACCCATTCCCAGGGTTGGGTCCTGGAGTGTTAGAAAGGAGGAAGTGAGCTAAGCCTGAACATTCTTTGTCCCCTTATTCCTGCCATGTGACCAGCTTCTTCAAACTCCTGCCATCCTGTTTCCCCGCACCTTCAAACTTTAAGCCCCAAATAAACCCTTTCTTCTCTAAGTTGTTTTTGCCACAGCAACAAGGAAAGGGGCTGATGCAGTGCCCATTCCATAGATGAGGACGGGAAGATCCAGAGCTTAAGTAAGCTTCTTCATAGGGGTACAGCCAGGAAAAGGGGTAGGTTCAGAGCTTGACCCAGGTCTTGGATTAGCAATGACCCAGGTCATGCCCTATTGAGGTGCTCACAAATAGGGATGACTTTGGGTCATAGTGCAAGTGAATCTGAAAGTTGAATGCAATCTGACTGGGACACAAGGCGGTCTTCTCTGAGCTCATTTGCCCATTTGGAAGGCAAGATGTTGGGGTTGTGTCTGATTGCTTTCAGGCTCTTCTCATTCTGTTGTGAGGTGACAGGGTGGAGAACTGCTCATGGTGGCGGCTCTTCTAGCCCAGGCCTCTGCAGGGGTCTGCTGTGTTACTGCTGTGGTCCCACGCCTGACAGCAGGTATTCAGGAACCTTTGGCTGAAGCAGTGGACGGGCCCGTGTGAGGAAGAACCACTCCCTGGCTCTGCAAGTTCTCAAAGCTTTTAGCCTCTGGGGTGTTTCACAGTACAAGGGTATAATTTTGCTTTCTAAATACAGAAATTTCTGAAGTGAAGAAATGGCTTCTGCCTACTGTGTTAGTCTTGTCCCCCTTTAGCACACCAGTGTGTCCCCAAGGGTGGTTGGTAAGTGCAAAAGCCCAGTAGAGCTTGTACCTAAGGGAAAATGGATTTTCCTTTACTCAACACGAGAAAAAGGAAGTCATGGGCGGTAATGCCAACTGTCTCAGGCAGTTTCAGCCACCTGACAGAATGCAATCAATGTCAGCTTCAAAACTGAGATTCATACACCCCGGTGCGGAGGCAGTAAGTCTCAAGACTTGAGGGAGGCAGGGTGGGCTCTGGGATCCGGGGAGGGCTGTGTTTCTGGTGTGATGAGGACAGCCTTCTTTCATGTTCTATGGCCTTTCCTTGGTGTGCATTCAGAGAGAGAAGGAAAGAAGGAAGGAAGGAAAGAAGGAAAGAAAGAAAGAAAGAAAGAAAGAAAGAAAGAAAGGAAGGAAGGAAGGAAGAGAAAAAGAAAGAAAGAGAAGAAAGAAAGGAAGGAAGAAAGAAAGAAAAAAGAAGGGAGAGAGAAAGCTCTGCTTATACAGGATGAATCAAATCCTTCACGACCCCATCTGAGCGCGATTACCTGCCAAATGCTCTTAGCATTGTCACGTGGAAATGAAAGCTCTAACCTGTGAGTGTGGGAGAGTACAAACCTTCAGACCTTAACACCAAGCTTAAGGTCAGAACTACTGCACACGCTTATTGTTTGAACATTTTCTATTAAAAAAAAAGATTGTGGGACTGGAGAGATGGTTCAGTGGTTAAGAGAACAGGCTGCTCTTCTAGAGAACCTGCGTTCAGTATCCAGAACCCACTTGGAAACTCACAACCATCTATGACTCCAGTCCCAGGGAGCCTGACATCCTTTCCAGGTATGCAAATGCTATACAGACACACATACAGGCACAGCATAGACACACAGAAAAATAAAATAAAATAAAATAAAATAAAATAAAATAAAATAAAGAGTTATTTTGGTTGTATGTATGTATGTATGTATGTATGTATGTATGTATGCAGATATGTACACATATGAGTTCAGGTGCCTATACAGGCCAGAAGAGGGTGTCAAGATCCTCTGAATCTGGCAGTCATAAACTTTCAAGATAGATGCTGACACTAAGCTAAGGTTCTCTGCAAAGAAAACGAGCAATGCGTGCTCTAACCACTGAGCCATCTCTTCAGCCCCAACATTTCAAATGTTTTAAGTGCCTCTTTTCCTTAGCTTGCCTGTTTGGATATAACTAACTCAGTAGTTTAATCATAACAGTATGCCTCAAATAGAAAAACTTTTATTCCCTTTTCTCTTTTTGTCATATACTTTTGTGACTCTAAGTGAGTTTCTTTGTGCCTCTGATCTTCTTTTAAAAAGTAATTTTTAAAAATTCAAAGAAGGCCTAAGAGGACTCCTAAAAGGACTGACTGACATTCACTGATTTCTCGAATGTGGAGTCACAGAAATCAAGTTTTGCTGCTTGCATATGATTTGAATCTATTTCCTTCCTTCCTTCAGCAGTCTCACCCCGTGCCAGGCATCACTATAGGCGCCAGATGCAGAAATGGAAACAAAGGAGCTGGGTGTAGTGGCTCACTCCTGGGATGTCAGTAATTGGAGGCTGAGGCAGGAGGATAGGCATGAGTTTGGGGTCAGTCTGGGTTACTTGGTGAGTTCCAGGACAGCCTAGACTATGTAGTAAAATCATGTCTACACACACAGACACACACACAGAAACAGAGAGAGACACACACACAGTCTCTCTCACACATACACACTCTTACACACACACACACACACACACACACACACACACACACACACACACACACCAAAATCAAAATCAAAACAAACGTAAATCTCCCCAAACCTCCAAACCAATACAAACCACGCCTACCTCCTCAAGGAGAAGCTGAATAGAAATAGGACTATCACCCCAAAGTAGACTCCTTAATGGTACAGAGAAAGAGTGTGTTGTAGTAATGTCTTGCATGGTCTGGGAGTGAGAGGAGTTTCAGTGACTATGAGTCAGGCAAAGGCTTTGAGGAAGGCATTGGAAGAAGGCATGCACAAACCTGGCAGGACTGAGAGATTCTGAATGCCTTGACCCACATAGGGGAGGTGGGAGGCCAGCCAAGGCCAGTGAGCCCAGGGCCTCGGCTGAGTGGCAGTGTTGGGACTCAGTGATGGAGTGACTATTGACTCTTGTGATGCAGTGCAGACTGTGATCCAGAGGGTATCTCCAGGAGTGGTAAGACCAGTGGGAAGTTTGTAATAGCTGTGCAGTGCAGAGGTAGCCGTGGCTAGGAAAGGGCTGCGGGGGTGAGGGGTAGCTGTGGGGGTGAGGGTGAGGGGTAGCTGTGGGAGTGGAGGCTGTGGGAAGGATGATGGCTCTGAGTGTCTAGGGATCAGCTCAGAGGTGACAAGATGTTTCCCATTAAGCAGAAGGGCCATGACTGTGCAGGGTTGAGGGAACAGGTTCTTAGCAGCCTGGTGGTTCTGTTTGGGGGTGTTCCCATTCCATTTAGCTTCCGAATATGCTCTATATTAAATACCATCAGTGTAATTGCAGAATGCGACACACTGTAATTATGCCCCATAATTGCATTTTCTTCCATTAGCAACGTGGCATTCCCGCTCGGCGCAGGCCCCCCAGCACCCAGGACTGTTATTGTGGTCAGGAGCAGATACAGCCTCTCTTTGTTCCCCCACCCCCACTTGTCAAGTGACATCGTGGGATTTGGAGAAGGGTATCACAGTGGGTAAGACAGGCCTGAGAGGCTTGCCCTCACATTTGAATCATAGACCTTACCACGAAGTAGTTGTGGAGCTCAGGCATGCTACCTAAAGTCTTTCTGTCTCTTCGGTTTAGAAAGATAGAGTCTACTTCAGAGAGCCATTTGAAAGACTAAGATAGTATATGCTAATTAGCTAGTGTAATGGTTATTCTTACATTTCTTTACTCTTTCTCTTTACTCTTTCTCCCCCCGCCTCTTTCTCTTTGTGTGTGTGCATGTGTGCACCAGAGTCAGACGGAAAACTTGCAGGAGTCAGTTATGTACAACTTGTGGGACCCATGGCTCAAACTCAGACTGTCAGGTTTGGGGGAGTGAGCCTTTCCACACTGGCCCATCTTGATGACCTGTGATGGTGAATCTTGTCAACTTGATTTCCTAGGAGCTTAGTGGAATTCTTCTCACAGTGAATCAATGGGATGTTGCCAAAGACAGATCACAATGACTCTAACCTAACCAAGGACCTAATCCATTGATGGATTGAAAGGGTGAATAGCGGTAGGTGGGATCTGATTGGAGGAAATTGGCTACAGGGGTGTGTTCTGAAAGGGACATGTACTTGGTTATACATTCCTGTATTGGTATATTGACCTGGTACATTACTATCTCCTCTATCCTTCTTGCTCATCACAAGGCGGATTGACACCTCACTTCATGGACACCCACTGATGTGGACACCAAGTGCTAAGCTACACAGAATCAGGAAGTGTTCTCAGACTAGCCTGTATGTCTCCCCACTCTCATCTCATTACTTAGTTAATTGAGGCCCCTTGAGGGACCTCAGCCTGCCGTGGAGATTGTTAATCTCAGTCGCCCTGACCTTCCAAATCCAGGACTGGTCCCTTACATAAAGGGGTCGTCTGTTTTCATTTTACAAACAATATAACATTACTTTTATTTTTTATTCCATTCATGAATGACCTTAGTAAATATTGTTACCCTTGCTCAGAGAGGGGGAGGGGGAGGGGGAGGGGGAGAAGGAGAAGGAGAAGGAGAGAAGAAGAAGAAGAAGAAGAAGAAGAAGAAGAAGAAGAAGAAGAAGAAGAAGAAGAAGAAGAAGAAGAGGAAGAAGAAGAAGAAGAAGAAGAAGAAGAAGAAGAAGAAGAAGAGAGCTGAGATTAGGGGTAACAGTGGCTTTCCCAAGGACACCTTTGAGAGAAACCTGAGGTGGAGTGGTTGAGTGTTGTCTACCGCTCTCTGGGCCTCTTCTCGTACTTTCTCATTTTTCTTCCATAGTCATTATTTATTGAGTGACCTCCCTGCCCTGGATACTGCCATGCACACCATGGGGGAGGGGGAATTGTAGGCTGCCTGCATGTATGGGGTTTCCTCTCAGGTGCCGAGTAGGATCACAACATGGAAGGCAGGCTGTGATATCCACCATGTGGCTATTGCAAACCTGAGAGTACTGTTCCAAATGCACAGGGACTAAGCTTTCGGATAAAATAGGTTTATAGTCCTATGTGAAAGTCCCCCATGGATTTATATGCCTGGACACTTGCTCAGTTTGTGGTGCTATTGTCATAGTTTGTGGACTCTGTGAGAGTTTCTGGAAAGACCCGCTAGAAAAAGTGTTGTCTCTGGGGTGCTGTGAATCTATTTCCTTCATTCCTGCAGCAGACTCACTCCATGCCAGGCATCACCATATAGACATCAGGTACAAAAATGGAAATAGAGGAGCTGGGTATGGTGGCTCATTCCTGGGATGCCAGTAACTGAGAGACTGAGGCAGGAGGATAGGCATGAGTTTGGGGCCAGTCTGGGTTACTTGGTGAGTTCCAGAACAGCCTGGGCTATACAGTGAGATCATGTCTAGACACACACACACACACACACACACACACACACACACACACACAAACCAACAGCTCCCTAAATCTACAAATCAATACAAGCCTCATTCCACAAGGCCTAGGAAGCAGGTTGAGTTTTATAGCCCCTTCCTATACTCTCTCTCTTCTGGGGATGGGGACAGCATGATCAGCTGCCTTTCTTCTACTACCCATGCCTTCACTGCTGCGATAGAATATATCCTTTCTTAAGCATAAAACAAAAGAATCCCTTCCTATTAACTGATTTACTTAAGTGTTCCATCACAGCAATGAGAAAAGAAAGTCACCCACCTTACCATACAGATCATCACTGAACAGTTTCTAGCTGTTGACAGGGACAAAGGGGCAGAACAGGGATTTGATGCAAATGCTTTTCAATTAAAGTGACCAAAGTCCAACTCAAAGCACTTGGAGGAAGAATAAGAGGACAGGTGGGTGATGTGGATGAGTGGTTTCTGGAGCCTCCCACGCAACCTAGCAGTCCATGGAGGCAGCCACTCCAAACAGTGTCTATCCAAGGATCCGAATCATTGCCTCTGTCTTTTGGAGCCTGAGGCTCTACTGTTTTCTCTTTGGCATGCCTTCAGAAGGATCCTTTGTGGGACAGGAAAGGTCTCCTCCAGCCCAAGCTCATGTCTTTCCAGTTCAGGAGTAGTGAGGACCCAGAGATGCCCAATGGAAACTGAAAAGGGGGACTCCGCAGGACTCCCTGGATGGTGAGGGCATCTGTGAGGCCAGGCAGGGAGTGTGGGGCATGGCCAGGATTGGCATGAGCTCCCCCTGGGCATGTGAAATGGATGCCTGACAAGAGTGTAGGTTAGGTGGTGTGATAAGATGGTATGAATGGGTCTCAGGAGCACTGCGTCCCTGGCACCCATGAAGAACAGCAGCCCTGGAGAGATGGCCTGGGTGTGCAAAGCTATGCGATTCCTGTCGCTAGACAGGTGACTGGTACAGAATCAAGAATTTGCAAAAAGTTGGGGTCAAATTGTCGAACGGTAAGCTTCGGACAGAAAGGTTTTCCCACAGCCTGGCTCTCTGTAAAGGAAGTGGTTAGCACAGGTGGTTCCCTGTCACCTCTCACCCAGCTGCACCAAACTCTTACAATTTTGGAACATTCTATGCCTTTTTTTTTTTGGGTCTCAGCAGAGTGTCTGCAGTTTCATCTCCCTGACTAGAATTGAACCGTGTGGCTTTAATACCTCAGTAGAGATCACTGCCTCTGAGCAGCCCTCCCCAGCTACCACCTCAGATGGAAAGCTGTTCCCGGAAGCGTTCTATGCTGCAGGTGCCTGCTTGCTTATCCCTGTCATTGGCTCCCAGATATCAGAGCTGACAGTGAGCCACCTTTCAGTGTTCTTATTCCAGGTTTTCAGGTAAGAAATTGAGCCAAAAAGGGGGTGAGTTTTTGTTGAAGTGCTAATACTAATCTCAGGTAGTCTGATTGCAGAACCTTGTATCTTAGGATTGTGTGATTTTTTTGATGTTCAGGATTGTATCCCCTTGGTTGGTATCATGTCTATCTCATAAGCATCTGTTGTTAGACCAAGAAGGTAAGTGAAAGAAAGATGAATCAGAAAGGTGGTGAGACCACCATCACTAGAGTTATTCATGCACAGGGCCAAGGGCTGTTCATGTTGACAGAGCTCAGAGTACTTAGTTTGATTGTTTCATGGCCAAGTTTCCTATCGAGACTGATGCTTCTCTCCTTATGTATAGTCATGGTCATCCATAGGATAGTGGCTTTGTCTGTGTAGTATCACATAAAGTAGGTTACAGACATTTGCTACTTTAACCTACTAGTGGCCTTGGGAAAAACAAGAAGACAAAACTTGGCTCCCATCATAACAATTGCAGTTTAACCCCTGGGCATCAGTGTGAGGAGTCCATCTTACCCAACCTTGGCTTACTTCTGAGATTAGGGATACAGATGAGGCCATAGCAATCTTGCAAGCACTGAAATGTGTGTGGGAAGGTACCTTGGACTCGATGTCACTAGAGTGCATCTGCCTCCAGCCCTGTTAGGACTCTCAGTTTCCTCAGAAGGAAATAGCTTCCCAGAATCTACTCATCCGCTCTATGAGCATGGTATGTGTCTGTGGGCTTTGAAGATATTAAGTCCAGTGTGTGCACATACGTACTTGTGTGTGTGTGTGTGTGTGTGTGTGTGTGTGTGTGTGGTGTACTATTGCTTTAGGCAGGGGAGTCATTAGTTCAGCTCCCTCCCCTCCCCACTTTCCTGAATTCTCTGTGCAAGGGCTGTGAAGAGGGAGGCAAAGGAAAAGACCCCATTAGGAAAAGAACCCCCCCCCACCCCGGCCCCGCCAGAGCCATGGAGTCTAACCCCAGAACTTAGCAGACTAGGAAAAGACAGAGGTGATTGGTCAAGAATCCAAAGCTGCCCTCGGTGCAGAAAGCATTCCTAAGTAGTTTATATAGGATTTCATAAAGCTGTGTGGCTTCTTTGCAATTCCTTCCTAAGCCAAGAGTGCCCGATGACCAGCATGCTGATGGAGGCAGTGGCCAAGAAGGAGAAAAACCCTCTTTCTCTGGGATAAAGGAATTCTGGGAATTCAAAGTCATTGGAACATTACTGGAATTCTAATAAACTGAAGTTGTGTGTGTGTGTGTGTGTGTGTGTGTGTGTGTGTGTGTGTGTGTGTTTTGGAGGGTATGTATGTAGAAGTTGTTCCCCAGGGAAGGTTCCCAAGTGGGAAGGGCTCCAGAAGACATCCCTAAGCCTGATCTTTTGCTACCTGGAGTTTGCAACAGGTTTGTCTGTAGTCAGCTGGAGACATCACTGGAAGAAAATGGTCCCCAGCTCCCAGGTGCACTGGCTGGGCAGGACCCTCTCTGAGGGTTGCTATATTCTAGCCCAGTCTTCCATGCTGTCTTCGGGGCTACCCTTTAGATCTGGGAACATCTGGAGAGAGGGCTGGAGGGAACCTTATTGGTCATATAACCTTGGGGGGAGTAAAATGAGGTCTGGAGAGAAGGAGGATGCCATGGATAACCAGGAATAGAATACTAGGGCCTCACACCTAGAAACGGCACAGCCGTCAGCTTACTATATTTCTCTTCACAGAAACCATGCCATTTTCTCTCACCTACAACTGTCAGCCCCCTATGTGCCCATAGGGCAACAGAGGGTCCAAGAACTCTGCAGATAGCCGTTTGTTTTCTAAATGGTTGCAAAGCTCTTTCTGCACAAAGGTAAACTGGTCCCTGTGTCGTGTGGGAGGGAAGGCAGAGTGGAATGACCATGGTAGCATATTTGTTTTTTAATTGTTCTTGTACTCTTTTTTTCCCTTTTTTTTTTTTTTTTTTTTTTTTTTNTTCTATATATGCAGCTAGAGACATGAGCTCTGGGGGTACTAGTTAGTTCCTGTTATTCTTCCACGTATAGGATTGAAGACCCCTTCAGCTCCTTGGGTACTTTCTCTAGCTCCTTCCTTGTGAGTCCTGAGTTCTATCTAATAGCTGATTGTGAGTGTCCACTTCCATGTTTGCCAGGCATTGGTATAGCCTCCCACAGTTATATCAAGGCATTTCAGCACTATCTTGCTGGCATATGCAATCGTGTCTATGTTTGTTCTTGTACTCTTTAGTTCGGAGGGCTCTGGCACCTTAGGGGGGTTGCCTTCACCTCTGGGAGGTTCATTTGCTTTCTCATTGCCACAGGGGATTCTGATACAATACAGCCCAGGAATGTTGTAAGAAAGTAGCAAGAATTCCTAGCGAGCATTCCACCTTAAACAGGTCAAACCTCAACAGATGCCATCATTTTCAGTTTCAGTTGTAGAGGGCAGATGCTTGCTGCCCTGGTCATGGCATGGGGAGAGTATCCAAAGGCTTGTGTTCTGAAAGCTTAGCCCTACTGTCACGGAGCTGAGAGCTGGTGGAGTTTTAAGAGAGGTGGCCTAGCAGAGGCTGGGTAGGTGATGGCCTGCCACCTTTACTTACTCCAGGCCTCCCAGCTACCCGCTTTCAGGACATTCCCATGTCCTCACTCAAATTGATAGCCTCTTTTACTTTATTATTGTTACATGTATAGATATATGATATGTATTTAATGTGTATGCATCTACACACACACACACACACACACACACACACACACACACACACACACGTATATATATATCATCTGACTACTCTGGATTGGACAACCAGTAAGAAGGCTCATCCCTGGGAGAGGCCAATACTCTTTCTCCTAGTAGTCTTTAGGTGCTTGTAGTTTTTTGTCTAGGGGTGAGACCCCCTCAAAAACCCTCTGCTGGCATGTTAACATTTCTACTGATACTGCCATGTTCCAGTCTTGTTTATGCAGTCATTTCCTGTTACTCTGACTCTGTAGTCTTCCCACTTCCTCTTCCACAGTGTTTCCTGAGCCACAGATCCAGGAGCTGTGATATAGATATGTCTCTTATGGACAGGCTCCCCATGATCTGTTAATCTCTGTACTGTGTCCAGTTGTCTTTTTTTTTTTTTTTGACGATGATCTCCATTTATGTTAAGAGAGGTTTCTTTGCTGAGGGTTGGTACCCACACTTAATCTGTGAGTATATGAATGAGATTTAGAATATAGTAAAGAGTTATGTTGGTCCAGTAAATTGGCCGTGGTAGATTCTTTTCTAAGGTTGTGATTTCCCCTCCTTATGAGTGGCACTTAAGTAAAATTAAACAACTTTTGGTTGCCACCAATATGTGAGTGTCACCTACTGCACAAAAATGAAATCTAAGTGGATCAAAGGCCTCAACTTGAAACCTGAAACACTAAAACTGTTAGAAGAAAACATAGGCAGTGTCCTCCTATGAGGTATTAGATGTACGGAAGGACTTTCTGAATGCAATTCCATTAGTTAAGAAGTTAGGGCAAGCACTAAGTATAACTAGGGCCTCATAAAACTAAAAGGCTCCGTACAGCTAAGGAATCAACCAAGTGGAGAAGAAACTCACAGAACTGAGAGAACTCACACATCTGGGTTGATATCCAGAATATAGGAAGAACTAAAAAAAAACACTTAAGAACCAAAGAAACAAATAACCTAATTAAAAAAAAAAAAGGGCTAGGTATCTAAACAGAGAATTCCCAACAGAAGAAATAAAAACAGGTAAGAAATGTCTCAAAAGTATTCATCATCTGTAGCAATTAGAGAAATGCTTTGAGATTTCACCTCACCACAGTCAGAATAACCAAGATTCACCTTACAACTGCTAACAAACACGGGTGAGGCCGTGGAGAAAGAGGACCCTCCCCCCCATTCACTGTTGGTGAGATTTTTAAATTGGTGTAACCCCTGTAGAAATCAGCGTGAAGCATCCTTAAAAATCTAAAATTAGATCTAGCCCACGACCCAACTGTATCTTCTTTCTCTAAGCCGCAAAGACTTGGGCATCCACAGATACTTGCTCAGCCATGTTCCAGGAAATGTAAACAACCTAAATGTCCTTCAACTGATGAATGGACAATGAAACTGTGGTACAGCTACACAATGGAATACCTTTCAGCTGCAAAGAAAGTTGCAATGGTGAAGTTTACAAGTAAATGGATGGTACTAGACAAGACGGTATTGAGTGAGTGAAGTCACCCAGACTGAGAAAGATGACTGCCACATTTTTCTCACTTGCAGATCCTCGCTCCAAATAAGTAGATATGAGTATCCAATATGGAGAAACCACAGAAACCAGGAAAGTAATAGGAGGCTGTAGTGGGGGACAGAGAAGAGAGGGAGATGAGAAGTGACGTGAAATGAGAATCAGAATAGTGGGGTAGAGAACCCCAACTGTGGAGAAGGAGGGAGGTTAGAGTAGAAGGAAGAGGGGCAGATGACACCCAGGGTGTCTGGTAAGGCCTCAAGGAATCCTATTTGTTGGAACATGATCAAAAGAATGACTTATCGTGAACAGTTCCTTGAGGGAACTGTGAGAGAGGCTCCAGGAAAAAAAAGGCAGAGGTCCTTTTACCTCAGGTGCGTGTTCCTTGGACTATTCTTGGGTGTGATTTCTTGTCTCCTGTGACCAATGTTGACATTCAATTTGTAACACATACTTACTCCTGTTGGATGTCAGAATGTAGCTATAGAACCCAGTCTGGTCAGTGGACGCTGAACCTGGACATGGCCTTCTGCCTTGCTTTCATGCCTTCCCAGATACACCCTATAATATTTCCAGGCAACCGTGCTTAAACTGCTCTGTCCTGAGAAAGTTCTGGGGAAGGGCTGCTCTGCTAATATTTAGTATGTGCTTACTGGTGTTTATTATGTATATTTCTGTTCGTGTTTTTCTGAACTCAAACAACCTTCTTGAAATCACTGCTTTCTTTGTAATATTCATGTATAAAAGTATACTGAAACTGAAGTAAGATTGCCTACAGTATCAGACTACAGTCCGCCTTATTCTTTCAGGTCCTCAGATCCCAGGTCCAGCAGACAAGACCTGCACAGGGTCAGCAAAAGTAAAAAATATTTATTATAGTTACTTAAAATTATACCTAACACATATTAGTGTATGTGAACATGTGAGTGTTTTGACACACCAATAGTGTCAGTCCCTGAAACCACCTTTCCTCCTTCCCAGGTACCATTATTTTTAATCTTCCAGAGCCCAAAGGCTCCAATAGCCTAGTTTGAGTTTTTTGCTTTCATTCTCTTGTTTTCTAACCCCGCTTCTCAGAATAGTGTCAACTGTTGTCTCTCTTTTCTGGCTAAGCAGACTTCTTACTTTCTTATACATTGACTTGGTAAATATTCTGCAAGAATTCTGCAGTCATAAGAAAAAAAAACAAAACAAAACAACAACAACCCAGCTTATTCCTGCACTCCAGGAACATCTGCAGTGCAGTGGAGAAGAGAGGATGTATATGTATATGTATATGTATATGTGTGTGTGTATGTGTGTATTGTGTATGTGTGTATGTGTATATGTGTATATATGTATACACACATACACACACATATCCATTATCTTAGGGTTTTCATTGTTATGAAGAGACACCTTGATCATTTAATTGGGGCTGGCTTACAGTTTCAGAAGTTCAGTCATTATCATCAAGGTGGAAAGCATGGCATCCTGTAGGCTGACTTGGTACTGGAGGAGCCAAGGGTTCTACATCCTAAGGTTTGTGATCCTAAAGCAACCAGGAAGAGGCTCTTTTCCATAGGCAGTCTGGAAGAAGCTCTCATTTCACAGAGCCTGAGCAGAGGAGCCTTCAAAGCCCCCCTCTACAGGGACACATTTCCTCTAAGAAGGCTACACCTCCTTTAATAAGGCTATACCTCCTAATAGTGCTACTTTCCATGGGTCAAGCATATTCAAACATTCATATATACATATACAACATCCATGTATATATATGGATGTTGTATATGTATATATGAATACATATACATATACACAGTGTAATAACACCTTCAGTGGAGTAGTGTGGCATTGGCTTTGGCCTAGAGGACAGCTTTAGACTGTGAACAGGAGTGT
The DNA here is from genome assembly GCA_902729485.2 of Mus minutoides. Lineage (NCBI taxonomy): Eukaryota > Metazoa > Chordata > Mammalia > Rodentia > Muridae > Mus > Mus minutoides. Next base: position 104,366 of record LR750903.1, on the reverse strand, counting down.
TGTTTGTGAGGAACTGCCAACTGGATCGAGTTGAGACTTGAATGGTGATCTACACCATGAAGAACTGGGTGCTGAATAACAGGAAGATCAGGCACAAACACTCTGGGCAGGCCCAGGAGAAGGTAAATAAATGTACCAAGTTTATTCATCAGGTAGAGGAAAAGAAGGGGAGATGAAGTCAGGACAAGCTCTTGAATAGTCATTATTTGTCTGACAAGCAGGAAAGCACACTCAGAGACAAGAAATATACACAGCAACAGCTAGGAAAGTCTCACGTCTATTTCTCTGCTCCTGGCACTGAACACATCCACCCTGTGTTGGGCACTGCCAGCAGACTTTCTACCTGCCCCTCAGGTAGTAATATTTTATATTTTTTATTCCTGAAGAACAGTGGGTCCAGAGAGGCTAAGCAACTTGTTCAAGGTCACACAGCCTGTAAGAGTACAGTCCAGCTTCTTACTGGGAAAGCTGTCATGCCATTCATTACTTGGCCACTAGGAATCATTCTTTGCTGTTAGCTTCATCAGGGTGTGGGCAGAGGTTGGAGTGATGGTGGTGGGGGGGCCGTGGTAGCTCTGCCTTTCTTTTATAATTATCTTGAAGCAGAGCTGGAGGAATCAGGGTGCCAGAGAAGTTGACCTTGAACGTGTTTCTCCAAAAGCTCCTGGGCCCAGGGCCAGTGTCATGGTGGCATGTATTTCTAGTGCAATTATCCGGTCCTTCTCATACGGTTCTCTCAGAAGTTCCTCCGTGATCATTAAAACCGGCTCAGGGCGGTGGCTTTGAAAGCGGCTGGAACCGCCCAGGGCTGGCTGATGTCCTTGTTAAGAAGGACTGCCTTCCAGGGACTTCAGTGGCCTTTCTGCTTTATCAGAAAGTAAGGAAGATGAGATCTGGCCGTGCCAATTACAGGTGGGCGACTTTCAAAAGAAGTCGTTCTCTTTTGTCTCAGAGGCGTGGAGATTTCCAGCTCTATTAGACTTGGAGGCTGTCCGGTTCTCATAGCTGCATGCATGGTGGCCCCTCAGGGCCAAAAGAGCGAAGGAGCATGGTTCGCAGGAGCATGGCAGCGTGGCTGGAAAGGATTGCCTCCCAGCACGGGATGTCCTCTATGCCTCAGTTTTCTGCTCTGAAAAAAATACAGGTTTGTATTGAGTGGTGCACTCAGTACCGGACCTGCTACTTGGTGCTTAGAGACACTGAGGTCGCTGAGCTGCTGGCCCGAAATGCTCCCCTGGGACCAGGTCTCTCCTTTCCTGGTTCTCCCCCAGTTCCCAGCATCTAGGATCAAAGCAAAAGCCACATCAGAAAAGAACCACACTGTCACCGTGAGAGATGGTGACATACCTTCTTTACTCACAAAACAAGGAGGCAGGATTTGCTCTTCCTTCTCTCGTTTCTTCGTTAAGCGTGTGTGCCCTCGTCTGCCACACCGTGGAGCCAAGCAGCAAAGGAGAGGCATGAGGCCTGCTCGAGTTGGTTTCTCTGTTGCTGTGATAAAATACGAAGCAAGAGCAACTCGGGGAGGAAAGAGTTTATTTGGCTTTTAGGTTCCAGTCTACCAGGGACTGGAGTTTGAAGCAGAAGCCATAGAGGAACACTGCTTACTGGGTTGCTACTTCCGGCATGCTCAATTACTTTTCTTATACAGTCTAGGCCTACGGGCTTAGGGATGATACCAACCACAGTGGGCTGGGCCTTCTTACATCAATCAGCAGCTATAAAAATGCTTCACAGAAATGTCTGCAGCCAGTCTGGGGAGGCAATCCTTCAAGTGAGGTCCCTAGACCCAGATAGATCTAGTTTGTGCTCAACTTACAAGCATTATCAGCACAGAGATATTATGTAGGAAGGAGTAGTTTATGATGAACTGCAAAAGCATCCATTCACACTCACCTTTGAGAGTCTGCTCCCAATTATCTGAGGACCTTCCAGCAGTCCCTCCACCCTAAAGGTTACACCACACCTTGGTGGTGCCACACTGAACACCAAGACTTTAACACATGAACATGGCGGGGGAGGGCGATCAGTCATTTACCAGCGTAAGCCCCAAGAACTCACAGGGAAAGCCTGGTCTATATCCCTAAGGTAACTATCAGAAGAATATTCTCCAGACTTAGCAAGTTAAAGCTTTCCTTACCATTTAGACCCAACTCTCCCCATGTGCTATTAGCAGTTTGGAGAAAGTAAGACCTAAGATCATCAGACCTTTACGCCCAACATCTGGTTTTCTGCTCGCAGCCTTACAAACACGAGATAACTCTACAATCTCATTTATACTTAAAGAAATCAAATCTCAGAGAAGTTAAACAACCCTCTCAAATCATACAGCTAATTGGGTCAGTAATTGAATTTAAAACGATCTCTCTGACACCAATCACAGCAACTGTTGACATGGCTGAGGAGAACTTTGGATATCTGTAGACAGGAATTAATGATGAAGCCACCTTGTTAATAATTCGTAACGAGACTGAAGCAACGGGGCTTTAAGGTCTGTTTTGGATGGACCTCCAAGGCCGAGAGCTTAATCATGCTGGACCCAGGAAGGAAGTGCTGCTTCAGAAGTTGACTGAAATCTGGAAACATTCTACATTAATCTCTGTTCTCCAGTATTTGGGCTTTTTTTTTTTTTTTAACAGACTACTATTTGTTAGCTTAAGCAAAATGAAAATTTGGGGCTTTGGTGAAGGTCAGAGAGTCCAAAATACTTTTTAACCTATGCTCCAGTGTGGGTGAAGATCAGAGGCAGTCTATGGGCCTCAGTAGTGGGAATTCCAAAGGTTTGTTCCAAAGTCTGGTTTATAGCATTTAACAGCGATGAGCCTTGGCCTCTGTCCCCAGATCAAAGGGCCGGGATCCCAGAGAGCTTGGTAAAGCCATGTGTACTGACATCACATCTGGGCATGCACTTCCCTAAGAACTGGAAGCAAGGCCAGGGCTGAGGAGTTCCCATAGGTTGTCACCTTATCCAAGAGAGGGCCCACACCTGCAGAGGCCATTCTTTGAGTGTTTAGATTGTGGTCAACCATGGTTACTTTGAGTTTCAACTTCTTCACTAGAATGGGTATTCCGGTAGGGTCGAGTCCATGAAATCAGCTCCTGGAACAGTGACCAGCATATAACACTGCCCAGCATATAACACCCAGACATTTTGGGTGTTGAGAAGGTGCTAAAGAAGATGGGGTGGAACTATGAAGGACTAAGCACTAGGCCACAGGAGAGGGACATTGGCCTGGCCTCCACAGTGTAGGTTTCTGAAGAACCTCTGCTATTCTAGAACAATGAGTGTAGAGTTCTAGTAATGTACAGAGCAGACAAGAGCAGTGGATGTCTATTTCAGGAACCTGAGGACAGGGCCTTTGCCAGTGCCTGCTTCTAGAGTCAGGCTTAAGTCACTCTCAGTGTATAATCAAGGTCTAACAAGAATTGATCATTGTGCCAAGTAGTGGTAGTGCACACCTTTAATCCCAGGTCTTGGAAGACAGAGGCAGGTGGATCTCTGAGTTCAAGCCAGTTTGGTCTACAGAGCGAGTCCCAGGACAACTAGGGCTATACGGCGAAATCCTGTCTCAGAAAATAAAGAAAAAGCAAAGCAAAGCAATACAATACAAAAAAACAACAACAAAAGAATTGACCATTGGAAGTGTTGGCAGCTGCCTGCTGTTTCTTTTCCTGCATCTTGGATAGTTATATCACCTCAGTAAATACCCATGGAGCACTTTCCTTGTCTCTATGACATGTATGAGAGGGAAGGTGACAATCCGGAGGAGAGGAACTCTGACCTATGGCGGGCTGCATATGGGATAGGATGTGCTACATAAAGACCTTGGGGGGTGCAGCTAATATTCGATTTCGACTGGAAGAAAAGCAGTAGTATCAACTGTGGAAGGAAGGACCTACTGTGTGTCGGGGTTTCTCCTTAGGTACTTTTGTGCACCCATTGATTCATGTGACATGAATAACAGAGCAAGCAGGAGAGGACAGGAGTATGCTGGACAGAGAGGATGTTTTAGGTAAGATGGCTGATGAAGGCATTTGAGCCTAGACTTGGGCAAGGTCAGATGAGCCCTAAACTCAGCAGAGAATGAGGAATGTGGTTGGCTTTGATACCAACTGCCACCTCAAAGTCAAATCACCTGAGTGGAGGGTCTCAGAAGTGTCCCGACTGGGTGACAAACTGTGGGAGACTCACCAGAGTGTAGGTAGCACCTTTCAGTAGCATCCTGAATAGAAAGGGTGCGGCTGAGGGAAGACCATCGAGTTTCTTGATGGCTTGGACTCCCCTCTTGTCATCAAGTTGATTTGCTCACTGATGGGGCTGACTCCTCACTATTAGAACCAATGTTTTTAAACTCTCATCATGGACTAAGGACCATCAGTTCCCAGAGGAAACCTCAGTCTGGAGTCAGATTGAGAGAGCTGAGGCTCCCAGCCTTGTAGACGTAGCAACTGCCTATCGAGAGCCAGCATTGTGGGACTTCTCTGGCAAGGCACCACATGGATTCTCAGCTGGAAGGTGTAGTTGTACTCTTTTATGTCTGTATGTTTACTCCTTTGGTTCTGTGCCTCTAGACCATCCCGACTCATACAATGAGCTTCCAGACCAGGAGAACAATGGGCATCATGCATAGTATAGGGTTTGTGGTGTCTGGGACCCAGCAAGCAAGCCTGTTGCTAGAAGGGACTCAGCTATGGAAATGGGGGAGCAGAAGGTGGGCTTAGACATGTCTCGTTATGGGCCAGGCGTCACTGGCGATCAACCTGGGGCTTTGAGCAGGGAAGACCCGTGGTTCTATCACATATGTTGTGTTACTCAGAATTCTCAGAGCTCTAGGATCTGCTGCTAGTGGTGTTGTATTATGCTGAGGACTTAGGATTGGCAGGACATGTCACTTCTGTGTCACAGTAGTAGTCATGTTTAGACTAGTGCTTCTGATGCAGAGAACCCAAGTGACAGTGTTCTGCCCATTAAACAGCACTGCCTCCCTCAGATCTCGCATCTGATTTTGCCATGGCTAAATAGTAAAAGACCAAGCCCCTGCTGTCCTCATTTTAAATTACAGGTATTAAATTTTTATAGCAAATCATTCATATAATTATCTTAAAAACATCTAAATAAGAACCCTCAATTGTGAATTTCAATAGGTCTCACATATATTTCATAACCCACAATTATGACTCTGATGTTTCCTTTATAGCTTTCTAACATACACATACACTTTCCTAAACCGCCACTGTCCTGAGATTCTGATCAAACTTAGTGCAATGGTTAGCATTCCTCTGCTTTCCTCGCTAAGTTGGAAGTTTGTGCCTCTGAGCAGCCTTAGCACTGTGCTGACGTTTCTTGGGACAGTTCTAGTCCCAGCTGTGACTCTCTGTGGCTCCGCTTCCCTCCCAGGTTCTGGAGGGGTCAGGCTGGGGTCAGGAGTGATAATCTATGGGTGTGGCTATGTCTAAAAGCAGGCTCTTTCTTCCCTTATTCAAATATCTACTTCCCTTCCCTTGATGAAAGGTATGTGTCCTTTCCATTGGCCATTGGTCACTGTTGGATCCCTCATTCAGTCTGAGTCATCTTCTGTAACTGGGGGTGACCCTGGAAAGTCTTTGTCCAGGCTGGACTCTGGATGGAAACATCTGTGTGACCACATGTTTGCTGTGTTCACTGGACAGAGTGGAAAGCAGATTGCTTGAGTAATGAGGTGCTGAGGAGGTAGAGACTAGGCCTAGAGATTCTCCATTTCCTTGGTTTAGCCAAAGGGCTGGCTGTACTTTTATACTGAGAGTTCACAATATATGCCATACTGGAATTTTTGTGCTCAGCACAGGGGCTGGCTCAGTTAGGAGGCATTATGGGTAAGAGCCAACAGTAGGTTGAAAGAGGACCAAAGCTATGGAAGTGGCGTCCATGGCCACTGGCTGATGTTTACTGCAGGTTCTGGATCACTCTAACTACACACCGAGGGCTCACCGTCCCAGTGTGATGAGGCATTAACTCATGACTTTCCCTAATAACCCAATGGAACAGGTACTAGGACTGACCCTGTATTAAACAACCCCGTGGAAAATAGGCTTGGCTCAGAGAAGTTAAGAAGTATGAAAGTCATTGAAGCTGCAGGATAATGGAATGATTTGATTTGGGAGGAGGGGGGTGTAAAAGAGAAGGGAAGTCCAGGCTTCCTGCTGCAAGGTTAGGCACCTAGGAGGAGGAGTGCGTGGGGTTTGGAGTGGAAGATACTGAGTACAATTGTGTGTGTTTAAGACAGCAGAGGCTGTGAGAGTTTGGTGGTCACTAGACAGCTATAGTTGTTCTCTCCAGAGCCACAAAGCCAGGGAGACACAGAGCTTTCCAGGGAACCCTGAAGATTGGCAAGAGAAATGGCCCAGGCTCTGGTCCTATGTGACCATGAGGACTTCTTCCTATTCACCTCCCAGTGTCTGCACCGAAGGCAGGTGGCACTTGCCTGCCAGCAGGGGGCACACATCTCTGGCATGCTACCTCTTCACTTGCTGGGGATTGGAGGTCGCACAGCTGATCCCCACATTGGCAGACAGGAATGCTACCCTTAGGTTGTGTCAGGTTGGGCCTGGGTTCCAGAGCAAATGACCCTGTGTACCTAGTCTGTAATAAACACCTGCAGAAACAGCCCTAGGGAAGAAGGCTTTGCTTTGCCTTCTGCTTGCAGGGGACCATCGTGGAAGAAAGGCATGGCACTGTTGCAGCTGGAGTAGGTGGCAAGGGTGCCTTAGGTCTTGATGGATCATGGAGCAGAGACTCTGGTGTCATCTTCAAGACTACTCCTAAGGACCCACTTTGGCTAGGTGGGCCACAGTCTCAAAGGTTCTACAACTTTCCCAAACAATGCCTCCATCTGGGGACCAAGTGTTCAAACACACGAACCTGTAGACATTGCATATCCAAACCATGACACCCCACACCTTGACCTCAAGGATGGCTACTGGTCTCTCTTCTTCCTTGCTTTTCTTACCTGTTTGCTTCTTTCTGGTTCTCTCTGTTACTTTATTTCCTTGTGGTTTCTGTCTATCTGTCCTACTGTCCTCTCTGGACTCAGCTCCCTCCCTCAGTCTCTATCCGCTCTCTGTCTCTTCCATTGTTGAGTATCTCTGCTGCTTGTCTTCTATGCTTGCTGGTCTTTCTCTCTGCCACTATGCCCCTAAAGCTCCTCCCCCTCCTTTCTTCTTGCATCTAAGTGCCTATTCTTGCCCCTCCCCCAATCTCCTGCCTCTAGGAAGAGGGCAGAGATCACAGGGAGGACTGAATGTCATTAAGTGCACAAAAGGAGAAAGGACTTCTCCAGTGCTTAGCCCTGGGGAATGCCTAATGATGAGAGATGCATTGGCGGGTAATCAATATGAACAAGATGCAACCAGACATCTTTGTTGGGTCACCACTGACGGCAGCTGCCTCTAACCAGAGCCCCTGGGAACAGCTGGCCTCTCAACCAGGCTTAGACAGAATGCATCTCAGCACGGAGAACTTGAAGTGTGAGCCTAGCACACATAACCTGGGGCTCCTTATTTCCATCACTCCCCCTCCCTCCTCAGCCCTCCTCTCTCTTAGTGCTACTTTATATATATCATGAATAGAAACACTGACATGGGCTGCACATAGACTAGAGCCAACCTAAGATGGCTAGAAAAAGCAAAGAGCCTCTGGCTGACCTCACACTCTTACTCATTCTGAGCCCTGATATCCTCATTATACACCATGGAGTTTCACACCTGTTGTCCGTCCGTTCAGCCTGTTTTCTTTTCAAACAGAAAATCTGGTCAAGACACTTCCAGTTCAGATCCTTAGAGGCAGGGTCATACTTTGTCTGTTTCACTGTCAAATTGCAGCACCGAGCTCACAGGAGGTAATTAAACAAGGTGTGGTAGAGGTATTGCACACAGTAGGTGTTTCATGAAGTGCTTGTCTGATGAATGGATCTCTCTACTTTTAGACACATAGGTACCATAGGTCCAGTTCTTACTTTTTGCCTCTGGCTTCCCAAGACTTGATCTCAAAGTTGGACCCCAGTTCTTTGTGGGGGTGACCAGCCCTCTCTTTCTCTGAGTTCTCATTCTCTGCATCTGGCCTCTGATATTTTGAGAACATAGAGAGAAGGCGGAAAGTCATACAGACAGGAGTTCTTGTCTCCCGGGTACATGCATGCCAGGAGAAGCAGGCTATCTAACTTGGATTTGAAGTGACACTCCACTTAAAAGGATCATGCCGGGGCTAGGTTCATCAGTGGATTGACCCTTTGATGGGTCATTAATTTGGTGGCATTAACATGAGGAAACTGGGAGATGACTCTTGGTCGGACATCCCTGTGGGCCGTGTGGTCTGGAATCATGTGTCTTGCTTTATGTCTCTCTCCTTCTCTCTGCCTCCTTAATGCCACAGGGAAAATTGGTCTTCTCGACTACATGTTCCCATCACAGTTTTCTACGTCAGCAAGGGCCAGCAGCAATGGAACCGAGAGAAGGGACTAGAACCGGTGGAAATGAGCCAAGATCTTCCTCCCTTTTTCCAGTTTTGTTTTTGTTATTTATGTATTTGTCTGGTATATGAATGTGTGCATGTATCTATGTGGGTGTGGGCTTGCATGTGTGTATACAAGGGAATAAAGACTAGACAGGGACCAACATCTGGTGTCCTATTTGATCACTGGTTCTTGTCTCCTTAGTCTTTGAGTCATTCTCTTAGTAAGCCAATTGGAGTGCATTGAATGACTAGGCTAGCTGGCCTGTGAGCTCTTGCATCCAACTGTCTCTGCCACCTGGTGCTGGGTTACAGATACACACACTGTGCCTAGCTCTCTTTTTCTGTTTGTTTGTTTGTTTTCTTTCTTTTTTTTTCTTTCCATTTTTTATTAGATATTTTCTTAATTTACATTTCAAATGCTATCCCGAAAGTTTCTTCTCCCCTCCCCGCACCCTGCTCCCCTGCCCACCCACTCCCACTTCTTGGCCCTGGCGTTTCCCTGTATTGGGGCATATAAAGATTGCAATACCAAGGGGCCTCTCTTCCCAATGATGGCTGACTAGGCCATCTTCTGCTACATATACAGCTAGAGACATGAGCTCTGGGGGTTCTGGTTAGTTCATATTGTTGTTTCTCTTGTAGGGTTGCAGACCCCTTCTGCTCCTGGGGTTCTCCTGTGTTCCATCATAGAGATGACTGTGAGCATCCACTTCTGTATTTGCCAGGCACTGGCATAGCCTCATACGAGACAGCTATATCAGGGTCCCTTCAGCAAACTCTTGCTGTCCCATGCAATAGTGTCTGAGTTTGGTGACTGATTATGGGATGGATCCCCTGGTGGGGTAGTCTCTGGATGGTCCATCCTTTTGTCTTAGCTCCAAACTTTGTCTCTGTAACTCCTTTCATGGTTATTTTGTTTCCTATTCAAAGGAGGAATGAAGTATTCACAAGCTGGTCTTCCTTCTTGACTTTCTTCTGTTTTGCAAATTGTATCTTGGGTATTCTAAGTTTCTGGGCTAATATCCACTTATTAGTGAGCACATATCCAATGACTTCTTTTGTGATTGGGCTATGAGTACTATTCTGCTATTAAAAATTGGATTTATGAAATTCTGTGCCTAGCTCTTTATCAGGTGCTCGGGATCTGGACTCCGGTGCTGATGCTCGCATAGCGGGTCCTTTGCTGATTGAGCCATCTCATATCCTGTCACCTCAGCTGTTTTGTCAGAGATGGGAAGTGGCTGACACAAAGCTGTGCCCGCCCTGTTAAGAGCAAAGGAAGCAGGAAGATTTAGAGACCATCAAGTCAAGTCAACTTGCCCCCCACCCCAACCCCCACCCCGCCACTGCCATTTCTCAGGGGGTCCAATTATGCTCAGAGAGTACTAACGTGCCCTGGCAGAGAGCTGGGTAATGTGGAAACAAGTTTTTAATTCCTCAAAATTCTCTAATTATTGTTTTGACCTTTATTTTTATACAGCCTTAGGCATTGACAGTTATAAGCCTCCCTGAATGCCTGTCTACATGTTAGCATAGGAATGTAGCTCACTAAACTTTCCCCATCCTCCCAGTTACCAGGAAGGCTGGGAACCATTCCCAGCTCTTAGTCAGTAGAGGCTAACAGAACCAATAACAGGGCATGGGCTTTTCAATAGCTTGTGCCTAGGAGTTAGGTAGACTGTTAACACCTCCCCAGCCCATTGTGATTAACATGTACAAAGGGTTGTGCCTAGGAGTTAGGTAGACTGTTGGCACACTCCCATTGTGATTAACGTATACCTTTTGTTGTGTACACACCTCTTTCTTTTGACTTACCCTATTGCTTTTTAAAATTAGCGCTATAATATATAATTTACATGTAATGAAATCAATCAGTTTTCTGCATTCCACTCAATGAGTTTTGACAAACACATACAGACCATGGCACAGTCAAGATGCATAAAAGCATTCATTTCTCCCAAAGTAACCTCGTACTCCTTTGCATGCAGGTTTCCACAGCTAGCCCCGGGCAACCGTTGATCTGTATTCAGGGGCTATAGTTTGGCTTTATCTAGAAGATGACAGGATTGGATTCATGTTGTATCTGATAGCGTTCAATTAGCATATTTTTGTAACTCATCAGTATGGTGGTTTGAAGGAGGAATGCACTCCATAGGCTCAGGTGCTTAGCCCTTGGTCCCTAGCTGGAGGCACTGTTTGGGAAGGTAGTGGGAACTAGGGGGTAGAAAGTCGAAAGTAGGAGTAGGAGTGCATCTTGCTTTGCGACCTGTCCCTATTTTCTGTCTGCTTATTGATGAATGACATAATGTGACCAGCTATCTCATGTTCCTCCTACATGTTCCTCCTACCTCATTCTCTTGTCACAGTGCATCTCTGCTGTGATAGACTATAAACCCTGAAAGCATGAACCAAAGAATCCCCCCCCCCCTGCCCCGTACCCCTCAAGTTGCTTCTTGCTTTGTTTGGTCACTGAGATGAGAAGAGTAAGTATAGCAGTCAGTCTCTGCATATGAATCACTGTCCCTTCCTGTTTGTTACAATAAAACAATCATGTGACTGTTCTAGTACTATTTACTAAGAGATCAATTCTTTCCTTTTGTAGGTCTCCTGAGATTCAGGTATTTATCAGAAGATATATATATATATATATATATATATATATATATATATATATATATATATATTTAACTTTGGCTACTGTGAATAAAAGCTGCAAGTAGCACTCATATGTCTCTCTCTCTCTCTCCCCCCTCTCTCTGTATGTATGTATGTATGTATGTATGTATGTATGTATGTATGTATACACTCATGCTAACTTGTCTGCAGACAGAGACCAAAATAAGGTGTTAGATCCCCAGGAGGTGTAGTTAGAGGCAACTGTGAGCCATCTGACAGGTTCCTGGGATCTGAACTATGGTCTCCTGAGAGAACAGCAATCATTCCTACTCTTAAACTGATGAGTCACCTCTCCATCGCCATTTCCCACCCTTCACCGGGCTTACTTTATTTTCTCATGCTTTCATTTCTCTTAACTAAACACACAGGACCAGGATTACTAGGCTATATCACACATTCTTGTTCTAAAAGAAAGAGAAACATAGTCCCAATGCATTGGGTTAACCTTGGCGCTGCCCGGGGATGAGGTTATCCATCTTCATGAGCACTTAACATTAGCCACCATTCTGGTTTTGAATATGTAGGCACAACAGTATCTCATCCTGGTCCTGAGATTCTCCCCTGATGGATGATATTAAGTATGTTTTCCTTTGGTCAAGCACTTCTTCTAATTTTTTTATTTCTACTTTTATCAACTTAGTTATATTCTCATTATTGACTTGAAAGTGCCTTGTGTTGGTTTGTTGAAAATTTTATTTTTATAATTGTTATTTTTTTAATTTTTAATTTTAATTTTTGTAGTCTTGGATTGCCTAGGACTCACTGTGAACACAGGTCAGCCTTGAATTTGTGACAGTCTTCTTGCCTCAGCCTCCCCACGGCTGAACTTACAGACATGACCTTCCATTCCAAGCTACAAGGACTCCTTCCATATCTTATTTAATAGTTTTCTGTCTAATTGATAAGTACATTATATTTTTATGAGCTACACTGTGGTGTGTTCATTTTAGAATATTTAAGTTAAGCTAATGAGTAAATCTATCACCTTACATATCTGCTTTTGTGTGGTGGTTAAAAACTGTAAAATGTGCTCTTTTAGCAATTCTGATATAAATAGTGTGGTGGGTTTCTAGAGTTGTCTGACAAAAACTTTATGCCCCACAATTAACAATTATCATTTCCCTATCTGCCTCTCTCCCAGTTCTGCTAATTACCATTCTATTCTTTCCTTCCATGCGTTTAGCCTTTTTATATGCTACATGTAAGTGAGATCATGTTTCTGTTCATAGTCTCCATACAAGTGCTCTATGGTGAATATGTTTTGCATATATTTTCTTGCAGTTGACAGCTTGGCTTTTCCAGGCAAGCCTGATGCCGTTTGCTTCATCACGGCCAGAACTGACTGAGCTGTGCTTATGATCCCTCCAGACCTCGTTTTTCTCATTTGTAGGCTGGTACCAAAAATACATCTACCTCTCTCAGAGTTCATGAGGATTTAAAGTGACAGTGCATGGAAGGGTCTCAGCTTAACGTCTAAACCCTAATAAGGGCCTTGCAAATCACCAGCAGATTGTTATTGTTTGATTTTTATTCATTTCCATCTCTGCTCAGTCAAGAATAGTCCTCTTTGGGCTTCACTTCATATTATCTGCAGCTGGTAGCTGGAAATAACTGATGCTCAGGAAAGCAGTCTGGACTGGAACTAAGGGTGCGGGAGTAATTAGCGTGCTGCTACTATCCGAACTGGTGAGCTCACTGGGACAGGGCATACAATTTGGGATGTGGGATGAGACAGGAACGGCAGGGCCCTGAACAAGTGCAATTTTGGGGTTGGGTAGAGGAAGAGAGACTCATGTAGGATGGGAGAGGAAGACAAGCAATCCAGGAGTGAGTGACTTCATAGTTACCAGAGTAGGAACGGAGTTAAGGTGAAAGGGATGACTTACTCCGTGCTGAGCCTTTGCATCTGAGGTATCCCCAAGAGGCCTGCTCCTCAGCCCAGGATCTTCCTGGGAGGAGATAGGACCTTTAGGAGGTGAGGTCTAGAAGAAAAGTAGGTCATCTGGAGATGCATTCCTGAGAGAAGTCATGGGATGCTGGTCCCTCTGTGTGCCTTTCACTTCCTGTCACCGAGGGCAACAGCTTCCTCCGTCACACACTCCTACCGCCCTGCTCTGCCTCAGCATAGGTTCAAAGTGACGGAGGCAGCCAACTAGTGGCTGAAAAAGTCAGAGATCAGGATACAAAGTAAAGCTTCTGTCACAGTTAAAGGAAGTTGACTGACACGGATAGATGGCTGTGCTCTAGATGGGGTGAGCCCTGAAGGGACCCGTGCACTCCCTAGGAGAAGAGGGTACGATCAAAGTGCCTTCAGAGGCAGGCAGGTAGTCAGGTTTTGAGAGTATCCTGTAAATATTCTTCCTCTTCTGAGTTTTGGTAGAATGATGAATTAAGAGAGGAGTTGGGAAAATTCTTTAGACAGTGGTAACGTGAAGAAAGGGTTCTTTGTTACAGTATGGGAGAGACCAGGGCACTCTCTGGACAGATGGGACAGAATGAACACAGTGAATAGTTGAGAGGGCATGGGAGGAGCAAGAACCTGGAGAGGGCAGGGGTGGGTCAGCCTCGGGTTAGGGAGCAGCCTGGCTTTGTACTTCAAGGCTTGGTTGAGCTGGAATGACATCTCACTTCATAGATGCGAGTAGAGTGGACCAAAACGGAAATGTGCATAAGATTTGGCATGGCAAACGGAAACAGTAGCCATTACTCAGTCATTGCGGCTAAACCCAGTGCAAGAGACATATGCAGAAGGGCAGGTAGACTGTGGATTCTCTTGTCTTTTGCAGTGAAAGTGAAATGCAGAAATAACAGAAAAACATCAGTTTATCTGTCCTGCTCTCAACTCTGCTCTTAACTCTTCCTCCTGCCTGAACACCCACATTCTAGCACCCATCCACGAACAAAAGCAGACATGGCAACAACAGTCTAGCAGAGACTTTTCCTTCAGCTTTCCTCTAGAGACACAGCAGTAGCAGGCTGTGCTTGACTACCCCTGTGCCTTTGTGAATTGCAACATAGCTCTGCCTTGCTCACTCCTCCCAGTGTTCTAGAAGGGATGGTTGCCAGCTTTTATTTGATATTCTAATTTCAGATTCTTAGGCCTTCATTTACTTTATTACTTTTGATTTTGACCCCGCTATAAATATGTTCTTCTTACCACAAATGATCTAACCCACAAAACTCATAGTTTTCAGAGTCCATATCAGTCCTGACTGATATGGGGGTGAAGGGGCATTTTTATTGAGACAGAGAAATGGCTTCAAGAATGGGTATAGAAAAAGGGTCAAAGGAATGTCAGCCACATGATCTTGAGGTCTTAGGAAACTCATGTAAATTCAGATTCAGGAAGAGGTAAAGGTCCAACGGGAGTTCAAGCTTGTCAGTGTTGGAGAAGCTCTAGTAAATGTGGTCTGATGGGATGACTATAGAGCTGAGGAAATCATGTTCTGGGCAATCCGAAGCACTGAGGGTGGTTCAGTGAGCTTGGGCTCTCCCTTCCAGTGCTTGGATCAGTTCACAAATTCCTCTCTGTGGTCGTAATTTATCTGTCTGTTCTTAACCCTCCTCTACTCTACTCTCTCCATTTAAGGAACTTGCAACCCCGAAATTCCCAGCCCACCCACCTTCCAAATAGACTTGGTCAGTGCATGGCGCTCACAGATTATGAAGGAGTGAGAGGAAGCAAACTAGGTTGCCTTCCATTGGCGTCCCATTCCACCTTCTTGTGCCTCTGGCTATGAATTGCTTCTTTTGAAGACCAGCCTTCCATCTAGATGGTGGGTTCATTCATAGTTCTTGCTTTAGTTAGAAGATCTGAAAATAGTAGCAATTTCTTCCTGCTACTACCTTGATTTCCATAGCAACTCTTCTAGCACCCAAGTGACAAAGCCTCTGGATCAAATGCCGTGTGTTTGAAGGACTAGACTGGCTTTCATTTTCTTCACTGAGATACTTATTTGAACAGGAAGGTCAATGTTGCTTCCCTTTCAGA
The DNA here is from genome assembly GCA_902729485.2 of Mus minutoides. NCBI lineage: Eukaryota > Metazoa > Chordata > Mammalia > Rodentia > Muridae > Mus > Mus minutoides. Next base: position 89,211 of record LR750903.1, on the reverse strand, counting down.
ATCCTTGAGAGCTGATCTATGTCTCCTTGGGGTAGATGGAGAAAAAGTAGCCTATAGAGAGCTACCATTGAGTCAGCCCCCACACATGCCAGGCATTGTGTATTATTCTCACTGTTCAAGTGACCTGCAGTATATCTCTGTGTGCCTACCATTTCTTCAGTTATAAAACACAGGCAATAGGCTTCCCTCCTCATGTGGTTATTGAAAGAATGAGATGAACTATTATACATATATAAAAGCTTTTGAAACAGGGGCCAGTGAGGTGATGGGTGATGTTGCTTGTCCTAATAATGGGCAACTGAATTCAGTCCTCAGGTACCCACATGATAGGAGAAGAAAAGCTGACCTTCATCAGTTGCCCTCTGATCCCACCTGCATGCTAACACACACGCACACACACACACACACACACACACACACATACACACTCACTTCTCAGTGTCAGTTATGAGTGGCACAACTTTTAGCTGCCATTATTGTTTCTTTGTTATTATTATTATTATTAACTATTTATTATTTCACAAAAGCTCAAGAGTACTGGGAGTTGGTAAGTTAGATGACTTGCCCATTTTCAGAGCTGCTGAGCTATTGAGAGCTGATCCCCTGCATCCCAACCTGAACCCTTCCCGCTGTTCCCCTCATACCAGTGGGGTCACACCTAGCTGTGCAACAGTAGCATGGGACAAGTCTTATCTTCTCTGCTCTCTTCTCCCTCCTTCTAGAGCTTCTGTGTTTAAAACAAATGGAAGCAAGCAGAAGCCTGAAAGCAGGATGGGCTTGGTCCTGGTAATAGTTCTACTGAGAAACTCTGGCTAGTAGAAGGACAGCTGGAGTTTCACAGAGGATGGCAGCTACTGACTGGGATGTGAGAGTGGGGGGATGTATGTGTGTGCACAAACACATGTGTCTATGTATATGTGTGTGGGGTATGCATGCATGTGTGTATGCATGGTGTATATGTGCATGTGTGCATATATGAGTTTGTGCATGTCTGTTTATGGTGTACACACATGTGTATTATGGTGTGTGTGTGTGTGTGTGTGTGTGTGTGTGCGTGTTGGTCACCTCCACATCTTTCCTAGGAGAAGCTTTATATATTCTTAAAGCTTTTATTGCTAAGAGATAGCATTCAGCTCAGCTCTCCTCCCCCCAGCCCCTCCTCAGCCCAAAATATATTGAATAGTGTTAGAGGCAAAGGATATTTTGAGCCCTGCTGGGTCCTCAGGGAAATGACTTCTTTAGAGAAGAACTAGTGAGCTATGCAGGGCTTTGGATGCCTCTTCTGGCACCTGCCCCTCTTCTCCCAAGTGCTATAGCCTGGCAGGCAGTTACCACTTCACAAGTTTAAAGTCCACATATCCTTCAAGGCTTGCTTTGACCTAAGCACCCTTTTCCATGGCTTTTGGCATATCAGTATTCTATAATTTAGGAATTCATTCTATAACCATAACCAACTCTGTCCTTCTTCTGACCTCCCCTCCTCTCCTGACAGCCCTGGTCACCTGATAGACCAGAGAAGACAAATCATATTAATAAGGAGCCTGTGCACATTGGGCATGCTCACACCGGCCATCCCATTGGAACCTCATGACAACCTATGTGAAGTTAAGTACCAAACAAAGAGGAAAGCAAGCCTGTGAGCAATACAGTAACTACTGCCTCCACAACAGATGTATTTAAGTGTAAGCAGGAGGGGTGCAGGCAAGATATGAGTCCAGTGATGTCTGTCGTCAAAGTCCGACCTCTCGGTTTGATACCTTGATGTATTCAGTGGCTAATGATGCTAATCTGAATGCTTAAGTGCCCGCCTGCCTGAATAGGCAGTTCTTCCTGCCCTGTAGTGCTGTATTGCAACCATCAGAAAGCAGATGTCTTCATTAAGGAGCAATAGCTCCCAGCTTAGTTCTGAACCCTATGTTGCTTTAGACTCTCCTATGCACCCAATAAAGCACAATCCACATTTGTTGAGTATTTAATAGGCACCATGCCCTTTTTACTTGGAATGTATTGTTCTGAAGGTATTTCTGTGGCTACTTTACACTTAAGGGTCTGTTGAACACACAGCTCTTGAGCAGTAGTCATGGAACACAGGCTTTCTGCTTCTTTCTACTGCACAAAACTGTAGCATACTTTTAAAACACACACACACACACACACACACACACACACACACGTGTGTGTGTGTGTGTGTGTGTGTGTGTGTGTATTTATTTTTAGTGGAGAAACACAGTTGGATGAACTTGAACCAATAGTCAAGGACCTTGGCTCTAGCATCCTGCTTTAATATCCTAAGCACAGGACTCTTATTTTTACAAGATGCCCATTTTACTTCCAAGTCACAAATCTGCACAGGTGAGGTAGGAAAAGGGGTGAAGGATAAAATCTCCATGATAATATAATCGGTCTTTTCCTGTCAGAGAAAACAGTGGCTTTCTGGAACCACTATTCAGTGGCCTTTTGCTGAAATGGTCACATGCTGTGAGGGACTCTGGGGTTTGCGTACAAATGTCCCTGATTTATCAAGGTTCCACTTATAATATTTCTTGACTTGCTGATGGTGGGAAGACAATAGGCATTCAGCAGAAAGCACACTTCAGATTCTGATGTTCTGTCTCTTTCTGGGTTAGCAACGCATGGCATAAACTTGCTTGTGAAGCCGGGAAGTGGCAGTGAACTGCAGGTCACAGTCAGCCATACTCTCTTCATAAGGGTAAACTGATGCCCTATAGTCACTGTGATGCTAAGTGTGGGTGTGAGGCAGGTTAGGATTGTTAAATGTGTTATCAACTGTGATGGGCTTGTTGGAATGTAGCCCCATCTCAGGCACAGGAGCATCTGTGGTTTTCAGTACAGTGTCTCCTGAAATAGCTTTAGTGATCTGATAATGCACTAAGGACAGGGGGTGACTGTGAGACTGGATCTGGCAGTTACTGCCACCAATTTGCACTGGGCAGTGCAGTAATGACCTCAATAATCCCTCACATTGATCCAGGCTTTTAATTTTTAAAAACACTTTTATGTCCTTTATCCCTTTTAATCTCCATGACAACCTTCCAAAGTAGGTAAGGTATGAGTTATCTAGGAGTCATGCAGGTCTGGCATTATAGTCCCCCCCTTTTTTTTTTTTTTTTTTTAAAGAGGAAACCAAGGCTCTAATGGTTAAGTGAAGAGCTCCAAGTCCATGAGCAAGAGATTGGTTTCCCAAGACCTCTTGTACATTTAGATTTGACTCAATGGATATTCACCAAAGCATCTGTGTAAGCAAGCGTCAATATTGACACTCTTGCTTCCACCTGACGCTCTTGTCCTTTTATCCAGGTTTTCAGGACTACACTGATTTCTCATTGCTGGGATAGAATACAGAAGCAAATTCAGAGAGGAGAAATTTGCTCAGTCTCACAGTTTAGAGGGCACAGTCCATCCTGGGAAGAGAGGACTGGCTGGTGGTAGCAGAGCTCGTGATAGCTATTTCTTATATGGCACGGAACAGGAGAGTTTGTGTCACCTTCAAAGGGATGAATATAATGGCTGCCAGAGAGGACCCACATTCAAATTTTCCATACATATCCAAAAGAGTGTCTCAAGTAGGAACCAACCTGGGGGTGGGGGGTGGGAAGCACATTCCACCTTCAGGACATGACAAGGAATGATGAGGAAAAGGGTCTGGTTGCCACCTCAGGGCATCATTCAGTAACAAGGGTGGTGACATTCCTTCTGCTTTGCTTCCTTGGCACATAGAGGTGATGGGGGTTCTTGAAAATGAAGGTTAAGGTGGATGGATAGTGAAGGTGAAAGGACCTTATACATTTTAAAGTTCTATTAGAAGTTATTGGTAGTGTCACAGGTTTAATAAAATCTGCTTGCTGTGAAATGAGTTAGTCTTGGCCTTTAATAGAATATAATCTATGCTGGAGGTCTTCTGAGTTTATTAGAGGTGAGAGATTGATGAAAAGAAAGGAAGGAGATATGATCTCAGAATGTTGGCCAATTCTTGTTAAGCATTTTGGGGAGATGGAACACGGTCAGCCAGTGTCTATTTGGGAGCATACCCATGCAGGAGTACTCTCAGAAAAGACAGCAAGCCAGTGCTTGTAGCCACCTGCAGCGAAAGGAGGAAAATATCACTCCTTCCTGTTTATTGAGGTATAATAGGTAAGCAAAACTCTTACTATGAATGCCTGGGACTTGTTGAGCTTAGGCAGATATATGCATTCATGCTACCATCACTACAGACAAGTTCATATAGACAGACAACATCTGCAAGATTCAATAAATAGGACCTCATGAAACTGAAAAGCTTCTATAAGACAAAGGACATGGTCAAAAGGATAAAACAGCAGCCTACAGAATGGGAAAAAAATCTTCACCAAGTCCACACTTGACAGAGGACTAATATCCAAACTACATAAAGAACTCAAGAAAGTAGACATCAATAAACCAAATAACCCAGTTTAAAATGGGGTACACATTTAAACAGAATTCTGAACAGAGGAATCTCTAATGGTCGAGAAGCAATTAAAGAAATGTTCAACATCTTTAGTCATCAGGGAAATGCAAATCAAAATTACCACAAGATTCCATCTTACACCTGTCAGAATGGCTAAGATAAAGACCACAAGGATGTGGAGCAAGGGGAATACTCCTCTAAGCCTGATGGGAGTGCAAACTAGTACAGCCACTATGGAAATCAATGACAGTTCCTTAGAAAATTGGGAATTGATCTATCTCATGACTCAGCTATCATACTCTTGGGCATATACCCAAAGGACATTTCATTCTACAAGAACACTTGTTTAGACCATGTTCATTGCTTTATTCATAATAGCCAGCAACTGGAAACAACCTAGATACCTCTCCATTGAATAATGGACTTAAAATATGTGGTACATTTATAAAGCATAGTATTACTTAGCTGTTAAAAATAATGTCATTATGAAATTTTTAGGAAAATAGATGGAACTAGAAAAGATCATCCTGAGTGAAGTAATCCAGAATCAGAAAGACAAACATGGTATGTATTAAAGACAAACATGATATGTAAGAAAGCAGACATCAATAAAACAAATAACCCAGTTTAAAATGGGGCACACATTTAAACAGAATTCTCAACGTCACTTAGAAGTGACGTTAGCTGTTAAGAAAAGGATAAACATGCTACAAATCACAGATCCAGAGAGACTAAGTAACAAGGAGTGCTTAAGGGAGGATACATGGATCTCCCTGGGAAGAGGAAACAGAATAGATTTTACTAGTAGACTGGGGGAGTGTAGGGATAGGAACATGAGGAAGAGAATGCTGGGCGAGAGGTCTGGAAGTGTAGGACATGCAGTGGAACTCCAAGGAATCCATTAAGGTAACCCTAGTGAAGTCTCCTAGTAATGGAGGAATATGGATCCCAAAATGGTCATCTTCTATAGCCAAGTAAGGCTCCTAGCAGTAGGACTAGTACATCAATATATCCATGAGACCTTTGACCTATAATCTGTCCTGCCTGAAAGATGTGCCAGGGCAATGGTGGTGCAGAACTTGTTGGGAGAGGCCAGCCCATGACTTGTCCAACTTGAGGTCCATTCCATGAGAGGGAGCCCATGCCGACACTGCCTGAATGGCCAGGAACCAGAGACAGCACAGCCCATCGACCCAGGATAGAACCAAACACAATTGGCAAAAGAAAAGTCTATAAAATGATTTGTCATGATATTCTGTTATACTCATAGACTGGTGTCTGGCCCAGTTTTTATCAGAGAGGCTTCATCTAGCAATGGAAGGGAGTAGATGCAGAGACTCACAGCCAAACACTAGGCAGAGCCAGGAGAACCCCACAGAAGGAGAAAAAAAAACAGACACCATAAAAACATGATCTACAGAATCAACTAATCAGGGCTAATAGGAACTCACAGAGACTGAAGTGATAAAAACAAACCCTGTATGGGTCTGATCCAGGTCCTCTGCATATACCTACGGTTGCATAGCTTGGTGCTCTTGTTGGAGTATCAACAATGGGAATGGAGCATGTCTCCTACTCCTGGCCACTATTAACCTTTATGTTTACTATTAATTATGTTATGCAGGAGAACTCTGGAACATACTTGGTTTTATAGTTATAACTACATATATTGAACAAAAGGACTCTATGCCCCTCTTCCTCCACTGATAGTTAGCATTCTATTATCTATTTCTGTGTATTTATTTGGACCTCATATAAGAAAAATCATGATTATTCAGTAGTTGATCTTGTATGACCAGTATCTTACTTAGTGTGATGGCTATTCTTGCTTGTCTACTTGACTACATCTGGAGTTAACTAAAACCCAAGATTCTGTGTACTCTTGTAAGAGACTTTTCTTAATTGCATTGTTTGAAGTGGGAAGATTTACCTTAAATCTGGGCCACACCTTCTGATGGCCACCTATGTAGAAGACATGAAAGAAGGAAGCTCTTACCCTTTGCCTGCTTGCCCTGAATCTCCTTGGCTAGTTTATTCCTTCACTCGTATTAGACCCTACTTCTTTGGTGTTGTGGTATATACGAAAGATCACCTGAGACATCCAGCCTGCTAGACAAAACAAATATTGGATACTTGAACTTTCTGTCAGAAGACAATTATTGTTGGGATATCTGAAACACAACCAGTAATCCACTCCAATAAATCTCATATATATTCAGTCTGTTTGTCCAGAGCAGTGGTTCTCAATCCATGGGTAAACCCCTATGGGAGTGGAACCACCTTTTCATGGGGTTACCTAAGTCCATCAGAAAACACAGATGTTTACATTATGATTCAGAACAGCAGCAAAATTAAAATTATGAAACATCAGGAAAAATAATTTTATGTTTTGGGGCTCACCACAACATGATGAACCGTATAAAAGGGTCACAGCATTGGGGAAGGTTGAAAACCACTGCCCTAGAGAACCCTGACTAGAGAATTAGAGAACTGTTCTCTAGGAAATGCTTAGCAAGTAGCCCACATTCATCTGTGTGGTTGGAAAAGTCAACTTCCTCCTTTGTAAGGGTTGAATAGTAATCTATTGTCTATAGACAACCAAGTATACAAACTTATATTCAACATTGCTAACCACGAGGGAAAGACAAATCATAATTAATGAGATGACACTCATGATTTTTAATCCTAGCTTCTACAAAAATATAACAAGTATCAGGTTGTGGAGAAGTTGGGCATTTGGCACAATTGGTTAGAATATGAGACAGCACAGATTTTAGAAGTTAATGTGGGGGTTATTTAAAAATTAAAACAGAAATATTCTATGATAAGCAATCCTATGTACACATCACTCTATGTATTACTATTTTATTTAAAAAGTTACTTGTAATATGTAATCTGTGTATGTATATGCACATGTCAGTGCAGGGCACTTTGCAGAAGTCTGGAAGAGAGAGTTGGATTTCATAGAATGGTAGTTAAAGGTAGTAGCTGCCAAACATGAATACTGGGAACCAAACTCAGGCCCTCTATAAGTGTGTACTCTTAATTACCAAGCCTTGATTCCAGCTCCTACACATATATTTTGAAGAATGGACAGCAAGATATCAATAGTGTAGCTCACTCCATGTTCATGGCAACATTATTTACAACATGCAGGATATAGAAACAACCCAGTGACTACTGCAGATCCACAGAAGGCTAAGTTTTACCTAAAGGTGGACATGAGTATGGGGTCAGGGAAGGGTTAGAAAAGATAGAAATGTCTGAGCTGAGACTAAAAATGAGTAGTCACTTTAATAGGTAGTAGTTGTTAGCACCAACGCAGCATCTCTGGTGTTGTGCCTCAGGGACGGCACTACAAACTGTACATGTGAAATGTGGGCAATGCTCAGAACAGAGCTGTGTAGTCAACACTGTTTTCATTGCCATTTGTTTTTTTGTAGATAAACATGTGAAGAGGAGGGCTAACTTCATCATGGGCATATGGGGCAGAGGAGGGTTTAATTCTATGTGATGATCCATACAGGCATAGTATGAGAGTTGAGAAGGACTTAGGAAGATATACTGTTGGCAGAGAAGTACCATCTCTCATGAACACGCATTCTATATTGTTAGAAGGCATGTGTTTATATCTTGACTCTCATGTTCTTACTGTACATGGCCTTTTAAAATAGTGTAACCTCCCCACAGTTGTCACCTGTTCATGAAGGACATAAGAGTATCTGCTTATGAGTATTAGGAGATTAAAGGCAAAAATAAAAGAGTGACCTCTGATACTTTGCATATAGTTTCTTCTGTATTCTTTTATATGTATATATATTATAACTAAAAATAATATATATGAATATATATATATATATATACATATATATATATATATATATATATATATATATGTATATATATATATATATATATATATATTGAACTAGGTATTCAATCCCTCCATATACACTATACAAATTCTCACAAGAGACCAGCCAGGTAGCAAATATCTCTATCTTGATTGCTAGGGAAAGGGTGTTCTTACTCAGGTGTCTGTGGCTCAAGACAGAGATGGCTATGACTGAGATCTGTGTGGTCCTGTCTTGTGTCATTCCTACATACAAGCATCCCACTATGATTTTAAACAGGTAAATGGGATTGCTATACAACAATATGCAACTCAAGATCATTTCTCTGATGACAATTTGTCAAATAGCCCATCTGTCAAACGAGGCACAGCCAGATAGATCAGCCTCTTTGAAGTTGTCTTTCAGTCCCTCACAGTTCATAGTGGGTTTTGAAAGCATTGAAGATTTCCAGCGGTTAGTTGACCACTTTCTATTTTGTTTTCCATCAGCTTTGAAGACCCCAGCAGTTGTTGCTGTGGCTTGGTGGTTGGAAGAGAAGCTAGATTTCGTCCTCATTGCTCCTCAGCTTGTAGTTTGCCAGTGGTAAGAACCACACTCTCATATGTTGTAGCTCTTGGCAGCACTCGGGATGACTTTGAGTAGGTAAATTTTGGATGTTGTTCTTTAGTGTAGTTGAAGCTTCTGCAAAGCATAGCTTGAACCAACTGTGATCCATGTCATGGTTATTTTCAAGATCCTGGCTAGAGAGCTAGATGTGTGAGCCCAGGAACTGGCAGAGTCCTTATTTTGGTTCTCTGATCTAAGAAGTGAGGATAATCATAGAAGAAAAGGACAAAGAGAAATTTCTGGAATTTCTTCTTCTTACCAGGATAGTATTCTAAAGCAGTGATCATCTCAAGAAGAATGCCACACTGTAGAGCCATCTTTAAGACTTGAAAGACGCATCACCTCCTCCCTCTATCTCTTCAGCCACAACGATCTTCCATCAGTCTATATCTCAGAGACAAATCTTTCAGGAGACTCAAGCTCAGCAAGGCAGATGCAATAGCTGTTGGGCTGTTGATCTCTCCCTACTAATTATCCACCCCCTAATTATCTAGCTGCCCCCTTTCTTTCATAGCAAACCCATTGTATTAAATAGCATGCACATACTAGTGGCTCTTGGATTTATATTCCCAGGCTTGGATTTCGTTGAGGTTTCAGACTTGTGTTATTTGACTGCCGGATCAATATCTTCATTGTACTGTCATCTCATACCTAATACATCTAAACAAGCACTAAGAAATGCCACTAATGCCCCCTAAGAAATGCCACACTACTAATGCCCCCTAAGAAATGCCACACCACTAATGCCCCCTAAGAAATGCCACACCACTAATGCCCCCTAAGAAATGCCACACCACTAATGCCCCCTAATCTATTTCTTCCCCATTTTAGTAAGAACCAAATTTATTAGAGCCCCAATTTCAAGTCCATCCTTAACCTCCATGGCTTGGTCTTCTCAATGCATCCAGAGCCTTCTTTGATAGATATATACTCACCTCTCTGCTGGAGGACACCACCGTTGTTTCCCCTCCAAACTATTTACCATCCTTCCGACTAATCCTTTCCCACCATTTACCATGCTTACAGCCACATGACTCTTTACATCTTAGTACCAATATTTCACCGCTCTCCTGTTCTATGCTCTTCCCATAATAGGAACATGTAAATGCTCAATATAATGTTAAAAGCCACGTGACTGACTATTGCCTACTGCTTTCATGTTATTTCCTAGGTCATTCTTCCTTTATCCTGCTCTACACTAGTCATGGTGGCCTTTTCAGTGTTACACGGGTTGAGCACATTCCAGCCTTAGAACCTTAGATAGAGTTTCTATCTCTTCTGTCCAAGATGCTTTCCTTCGGGATCTTTGCATGACTGTCTCAATTTAGTTAACTCTCTGCTCTAGTGCCTACCTTTTCAGAGAGGCCTTTCCTGGTGGCTCAGTAAAAACACTCATCTTTCATAGAGGTAAGGGGGAGGGAGGAGGGAATATGGGGCTTGTGGAGGGGAAACAGGGAAGGTGGGTAACATTTGTAATGTAAATAAATAAAATAACCTGTAGTGGGAAACATGAAAAAAGCACCATTCCGTGCTAGTGCTGGCTACTCTCTGCCCTGGCGGTCCCAGTGACCACCTGTCATAAATCCCCTTAATCCAGTAAATCAAAACTCTAGAAGCTTATAATTATCAGTCAGTTTTACATATCAATAAATTCTCAATTCATAAGATGCCCACACAATAATTTCAGAGCCAATTCATAATGATACAAGCTGCCTAACTAGATGAGGCAAGTTATCCCAAATATTCTATCCTTTTATGGTATTCATAGCTACCTGTGGCTATTTAAAGCCACATGGATAAGATTTGTCCTCTTTATGCCGGGCGTGGTAGCACACGCCTTTAATCCCAGCACTTGGGAGGCAGAGGCAGGTGGATTTCTGAGTCCGAGGCCAGCCTGGTCTACAGAGTGAGTTCCAGGACAGCCTGGACTACACAGAGAAACCCTACCTTGAAAAACCAAAAAAAAAAAAAAAAAAAAAGATTTGTCCTCTTTTCCATCCTTCTCTCTTCCTCCTCCTCTTCCTCCTCCTCCCTTCCTCTCCCTGACTCTGAAACTCTTAGCTCTTGTTGTATTAGTATTTAAATTAATTGGGGGAAAATTCTATTGCAATAACCAATAAAAATGAAAAAAAAGAAAATGAAAAAAAACCTACTCATTTTTGCTATCTCAGTAAAGGGACAAAATAAGTATCAAAGAGAAGCAAAAGTATGCCATACACATAATGCAATGTATTTCTTATCTGCCACTCCAGGGGCCATGAGGGCACCTCTGTCATTCTATCCAGGGAGCTTCTGAGGACCATCTAATGGTTTTGACTTTTTAGTTAGAGAAACTCAATGGGGATGAGAAATTAAAGGCAAGTGGTTTTATGTCTGGCAAGGTGATTTGGAACTCACTGTCACATTCACTCTATTACCTGAATATATAAACCTAGCTGCAAGAGAGGCTGGGAAATGTCATTTCTCACTGGATAACTTAGTTAATTAAACCTAGAGATTTTATATTAAAAGGAATGTGAGGGGAAAGTGAGTCCTGATGCCAAGTATGTCAGCTTCTCTTTACATCTCCCTCTATTTCACAGTACTTGTCATGGCTTGGGCTCTTATGTATTTATTTGCTTCTTTGTTAATTTCCTATCATTTTTAGTATATAGAATATCAGCTCAGTGGGAAAGCTGAGTTTTGACTATTGTATATAGATAGCCTATGAAAGTGGCCAAAATATATTCAAACTAAGATTGTAAGTGAATGGATAATAAAAGATTGAACTGATTTCTATTTATTATTGGATAGTTACTGGAAACAGAAACTTTGAATTTTAAGTCAACCTGTTATCTTGACACAAAAGGTACCCAGTTACATTTCTAATGGGAGCACAGCCAGCTGAGTCCCATGGCTAGAGGATATATAATGAGGGTGTTAGTACCAAAGGAATCTCAGATTTCACAGAGCCTTTGGGTAGCAGCATGCTGTTTTGGTACACATGATGGATAATTTAAAATTACTTAAGTAAACAACTCAAGTGCTCATTATATTTCACATCTAATATGAGTGTTTACTGCAGCTTCCAAGATATCACAACCATGAAGAAAAATAGATGGGCACTTTTGGGTTGAAAAACATTGGCTAGCTGTATTAATTTATATTTTAAACAACTGGAGAGTCTGGAGAAGTGACTCAGAGCACCTGCTAATTCTGTTGAAGACTAAGTCTGTATCCTAGCGCCTGTGTCAGGAGGGTCACAATCAATACACCAGTTCCAGTGAATCTGACTCCCTCATCTGGTCTCCAAAGGCATCCATGCTCATACCCCCTTCTACAGAAGCAGAAGGAGGGGGAGGGGAGGAGGAAAAAGGGGGGGGGGAGGAGGGAAGGAAGGAAAGAAAGAAAAAAGAAAGGAGAGAAAGAAAGAAGAGAACATATTTAAGAAAATCAACAGCACACATTCTTGTCTTGTCTACCAATAAGTAAGAATTAACACTTTTCCTGTACTTGCTTTCGCATTTCCCCTGTATGTATGTGTATGCTTATATAAATGATATCCAAGTAGGCTATCACTGGAAAAGTTCTACAAATTGTATCATAAATAGCCCCTTTGACTTTATTACTGACTCCAGCTTCTCCCTATTGCTTCCCAAGCAGCCACTGTCATGAGACTTATCTAGAGTCAGCTTGTTTATTTCCTATTGTACCTTTATATAACTATGCATATTCATATGTAATTTGTGGTAGCTTTTGATCTTGTAATGTTTTTTTTGAGGATGACTTAGCTCCACTTATCATGCTATAACTTCCTTTTAAATTCATGTTTTGGGACTCTATCAAGACTGATGATTGTGGATTTAATCATTTTAACTGGCACATTGTTCTTTTCTTTGAAAAATATATTTAGAGTTATTTATTTTTATCTCTGTATATACATGTGCTTGCCTGAGTTTATATGTAACATGCATGTGTGCAAATGACCATTGAGGCCAGGAACTGTTAGATCTACTGGAGATGGAATTATAGACAGTTGTGGGCTGCCTTACATGAGTGTTGGGAACTAAATTTGGGTCCTCCAAGTAGAATGAATTCAGTACCACTGAACCATCTCTCTAGGCCCCTTATTAATTTTTATTTATTCTTTGTGTGTGTGTGCACACACATACATGCACATGCACATGTACACACATGTGCAAGAGCAGGTCATGCTATGCCCAGGGAGGCCAAAGGAAAACATGTGAGTTGTTTCTCTTCTTATATCACATGGGTTTCAGGGATGGAACTCAGGTTGTTCGTCCTGGCAACAAGCACTTTTACCCACAAAACCATCTTTCCAGTGTTCTTTCATAAGAACAGAACTCATAAAAAAAAAAAACCCAAACTATTCCTATTGATATATGTTTGAAGGTTATCACAGTTATAGGCAGTGCTGCAGAAAGCATCCTTATCGTGCACCTATGGCACTACTTATTTGGAACTAAGAAATGCCTTAAAAGTGCCATTTCTAAGTCTTGTGTGCATTGAAGAATATGTTTTACTGATTTCTGTCCAGTATCTTCTAAAGGAGCTGTGCCAATATATCCACTTGTTAATCATGTGTTAGTACCTGATGTCTCATCTCATTATAATATTTGCTCATATTTGAGCAATAATTTGTTAGTATTTTTTAGCCAAGGAAAAGGAAAACCATGAAATGCCCATCTCTTTCCATTCATACACCCTTTACACAAACTGATTTCCTAATCAGTTGAATGCAGTGGAGAGATAAGAGTTTATCACATCTAGGGAAGGAAGATACTGGATTCATTTCACCCCAGTCCCTTTGTCTATGAAATGGGGACATCCATAGCATTGCAAGGTCATTTTGAAGACTCTTTTAGGCTCTTATCAAAAGCTCCTGGGCCTTGACTGGGACATGGTTGGCCAGATAGATATTTGTTCTCTTCATATATGTGTCTGCACAATCCTGGAAGTTTGTGGAATGTACAATACCGTGTGCAGTTCATTGACTATCACATATCACAGGTTATAATGTCTACCAATGTCTACTGTGACTATTTTAGAAAAAACAAAAAACAAACAATAACAACAACAACAAAAAGCAGTCCATTGAGCTGTGAAATATCAACTGTAAAGCTGATCAGAATTGCTGAGATATTAAAATGGGATTTGGGAAACGAGTGTCTTAAAACCAATCAAATACCGTGTTGTCTGTTTTGGCTGCATTGTAAGTAAACCCTGAGACAGACTTAAGAGCTAATTCTTTATTTGGGAGGCAATATAGAGCACACTGGTAGGAGAGAGGGGATATGAAGCAGGAAAGGAAAGAAAGCCAATAACAGGTGCTTTATCAAATAAATTACTTTTGTGATGAAACAGACCCTAATTCTACAGAGAAACTCTAGGGGCCACTATTGAATGTTGGCCTCACATTTCCCCCAACAAAGCACAAGAGAGCTCTCTGGTGCACTCATGTGTTAACTTATGTTGGGTCTTGGTTCTAGGCTGATTTGGGCACTGCTGTATCAGTTCCTTGTATTTCTCCCCTCTCTGTGAGTTGGCTATCTACATTTCAGTTACCCTTGGCCAGCACTTCTTCTAGTCAAGGTTTTTGCCTAGTGGGATCACCCAGAGTCTTAAGCCTGAGTTGTCAAAATTCTTGGTTACTGTAATTAGTTCAGGCTGGGGTCACTGTAGCTGCTAACTTTTTTTTTTAAATGGGGCACAAAGGTAGTCAGAGGGGTCCCCATACATGGTTTGAATTTCAAATGCACTCACTTGCATCCCATTATGTAGCTGCAACTTTGGCACATTCTGATAATCTTAGCCAGTCACCCCTGTCAGCATAGTAAGTCCCCTTGACAATCTGCCAGGAGTTGTTAAAAAAATATTCAAATACTTACACATGTTTCTCATGTGTGTCATTAGAAGTGATAGTGACATACCACTTTATTCTTATTCTTGAATCCATGTTTTCTAACAGGCAAGTGGCAACACAGAATGGGCCATTGGTTCAAAGTATGTACTGCAGACCGTACTCTGGCACCACGAGATGTCACCCCAAGCTGGTACATTATGTACATTCATTCCAACTCTGTACCAAGCTGGCAACTTTGGATGTTACACATTGTACTGGAACTTGTGGTCACATGAGTGATGTTATCTCACTTAGACTATCACTACATGAGTGCCTGGATTTAACATCATGTTGTG
Source organism: Mus minutoides (assembly GCA_902729485.2). Lineage (NCBI taxonomy): Eukaryota > Metazoa > Chordata > Mammalia > Rodentia > Muridae > Mus > Mus minutoides. Next base: position 74,106 of record LR750903.1, on the reverse strand, counting down.
AAGGGTCCCATAGCTTCCTTGGAGTGTGGTGCTGCTGAGATTCTGTGGGGGTAAAAAGGCAAACACATATCTAGAATATTCATTTATCCTATGAGAACAAAACCTTTCTAGGCCCAGGAGGGAAGAGGACTAAAAATAGATTGCTATTAAGTGGAAAGTTCTACTGCGGAGAAGCTGGGAGGCATGGCCTGAACTACACATAGGTACTTGATTTGTAAGTGCACTGGGGAAGCACTAGGCTGTCTGAACACCAAAGCCAAATGCCCTCCTGGATGAACTACCCTGTTCAACTGGCAGCTTTGTGTACTTTTAGTTGTGAAGGTTTCTCGTGAACATTGATGTGAGCCATCTACATGCAGGAGCACTATGCTTCAGCTATACCAACAGACAGAGCTGGCCATATATCGAACAGTCCAGACTTTAAACAATTCTGCCATGTTAGTCATGGGAGACACCCAGAAAACCAAAAATGTGAACTGAGGATGGTATGTTAGGGTAGCCACTGTAGGTAACATAGTTACTAAAGAGATATGAATCATCACCCATGAAAAGATATGAAATTGATTGTTGATGTGGGATCAAAAATTGCAGCCAGTGCATATCCTGAGAATTAGATGGCTAGTTAGTATAACACAAAATGGGAAGCTTCTGGTTTAGTAAATAAGACATCCTGTCTCAAGGCAATAAGGCAGAAAATGATAGAAGGAGATTATGACACTGTGCTGGCCCGTGTGTGTGTGTGTGTGTGTGTGTGTGTGTGTGTGTGTGTGTGTGTAGATAGATAGATAGATAGATAGATATGTACACACATGCATGTGCACACACATATATAAATAATTTTAAAAGATTGAAGCCTCTGAATTACAAAGTAGTAGAAGACAGTTATTTGAAATTGGACATAAAGTTTTCTATGGTTTGAGCATGGCCTTTAAAGTTCATGTGTTAGTGTCTTAATTTCTCAGTATGATTACGTTGGGAAGTGGGGCCTATTGGGCTGAACTTGAGTCTTGACCATTAAGTGTTCATGGATGGGCTAACATCTTTCTGTTAGGAGTGGCTTAGCTATGTCAGGAGTTTGGTTCCCCTTCCTTCCATACACGTGTCTTCCCTTGCCCTTGATTCTGCCGCATTATACAGCAGATTAAGCTTCCTGACCGAGGGTTTCCTAGCCTGCAAAACTGGCAGCCTAAATGAACATCCCTTTATAAATGGCTTAGCCTTGGGTATTTTGTTATAGTCTGAGAAAATAGAATAAGGTAAAAACATTGACCAGATATGGGAGGGTGCTGTTCGTAATAGTGGGAAAGAAACGAGGTGGCTGGTAGGTATTTGAGGTCTGTCCATGAGTATTTTTTTGTTTATTTTTATGTGGCTTGGGTCACCAAATGGTTCTTAGAGTTCAGTTCATATTTCTCACAAGATTAAAAACTTTCATAAGAAACGTAAAATTCTTTTAAGTGTAACATTTCATTAGATAGATAAATTTATAGATCAACCACATTGTAACAAATTTGTTTTCATACGAGGCCCAGATGTATGTCCTAGACTCTGCAGTGACATGGCAGGCCTGCAGGCTTTGTAAGGTGCTCATGAGGAAATCCTACTCACTTGGGATTTCCTGCTGTAGAGGTCTGATGACCAGAGGGTGCTTATGTAGTGACCAGCTTGACATTCTGTGGCCTGACAGAGATCAACTTCTCCAGACAGTGCTCTGCCAAGGGTGAGTTAACTTCAGCTTGCTTCAACTTCCTAAATGTGGAGTACTGTCTGTCTCAAATGCTTATCTTAAGTCCATACTTTGCCTATTTGTCTCTGGTCACAAGATGCCCAAACACTCAAGGAGCAGCTATAGCTGTGCTTTGAGACTCTTGCTGCATCTCCTGCAAAAATAGGTTGCTCCTTTGGAAGGGAAGTTTCATAACCCTCAGAGCCATGGGAAACTCAAAACCTACCAATAAAACAATGGGAAGCATAGACATTCCTGCTTCACTCTTGGGTTTGTAGGTCTATTTGTCTTTTCTTTTCTTTTCTTTTCTTTTCTTTTCTTTTCTTTTCTTTTCTTTTCTTTCTTTCTTTCTTTTTTTTTTTTTTTTTTTCAAGACAGAGTTTCTCTGTGTAGCCCTGGCTGTCCTGGAACTCACTTTGTAGACCAGGCTGGCCTTGAACTCAGAAATGCACCTGTCTCTGCCTCCTGAGTGCTGGGATTAAAGGTGTGCGCCACCACACCTGGCTCTGTGTATTCTTTCTTAACACCGATAGAGGCTGATGTCACAATCTATAAGATCTACTCCATATGCACAAATACTGCCCCAAACTGGGATTTCAGCTGTAGCATCAGTGTGCCATTTTAATGTCCTATAGTCCCAGAAGATTCTAGAATGTGATGGCAAGGGTGAATTCTTTGTTTATGGACCTTCTCTCCCTTACCTCTCTTCTAAAGTGGGTCTTTTAGTCTAATGAAAATTCTAACCCATTGAATCTAATTTCTGCAAATACCTAGACATTCACTGGATTATAATAGATCAGCTTGCAGGACTGTAATACTGAAAATCAAACCCATGTGCAGAATAAATCTACCCCTGTGAGGATGGCAAGCGTCAGTGTAGCCTTCCTGTCACCCATCAAATGGCTTGCTGGTTCTGTAAGGAACAGTATTATGTTGAGAACTCAGTATTAATCTGTTACTGGCAGGTTGAATGTGTGTTGGTGGTAGTCACTCTGGGCTTTTGCAGTGGTCAGTGTGCTGTACCTACCCTCTGTAATAGGACTCCATTACTAGTTCTGCAGTGAAAAATCTGGTTCACTAGATCCAATTTACCTCCTACACTTTGAGATCCTCTAATAGAAGCTTTAAATGGCAGGATCTGGACCAAAGAGAGACAAAGAGGGATCTGGGCTTTGAGATTGCAAGTCTGTGTCTGGGCAAGCACAGCGAGCACTTCCTTGAAGTTGGTGACCCAGCAACTACTCCTTTCACCTCCTTCTAGCCTTGGACCTTGAGACTAGGGTTCTCCAAGTTGATACTAAGATGGGGATTGGATCATCCCATCCACACCTATTTTTTTTAAAAAGAAAACATTAGGAGAAGGGGCAGGATTAAAGTCTTAACTGACCAGGCAGGGAACTTGAAAGCAAGTATTAAGTGTCAGAATTATTATTATTTTTTTTTTGCTTTGCTGAGATGACCAGCTCTTTATAATCTGGCTTCAATCACTGTCAGACAGCTGCAGCCCCAGGGAATGCACAGCCTAAGTGAAGCGATTCTTTGTAGCAAACATGGGCCTGCTAGAGCAGCCAGCAGACCCTACCCACCCCACTTCTCATGTCTGGGCAGTGAGCCTTCCCTGAGGGGAGTTTAGGAGGCGCCACAACCCTGATGGACTTTCCTCTTTATTCTGATAACTCGTGAGCTCTGTTGATTTGGACATCCTCACGTCTACTAGCAAAATGCTTCTACCAAGGGGACCAGTGGTGTCACTGGTTTGGAAGTTGAGGTTTATCCAGAATAGGAGGGGGTGAATGTAGCAATGGTCACCAGGCACCTAATTTCCACAGATAAAGAGATAATAATCACTGTGAGTAGAGGGTGGGGAGGGACTGGAGTTAGGGAGCACTCATCTAGATAAACGCATACCCCAGACTAAAAGCCAATGGGAAATGGTTGCAAACAATGTTAGGGGAGACACATAACTCGAAATTCTCCAGAGTGGAGTTTCGTGGCACATTATAGGGGAGAACACAGCTAGAGAGATGGAAGTGGGGACAAGCCAAATAAGGAATGCTGGAAGGAAATTACAGGTGCCACTCTCAGCCCCAGAGACAAGGCTGAGAAAGGCTGTGGGGATTCCTTCTTTGCTTGTCATGAATAGATATCCATACATTCCCGCACAGATGTATGTGTGTAAATGCAGACTCTAGTTTTTCTCTCTCTTTTCATCTTTTAATAAGGTAAATATTCCTCAGAATAACACAACAGAATATTTAAGGGTAGCTGTGACCAACTTTGGGGTTCACACATATGAGGGAAACTGGGCATGGATGCTAAGGGGTGGGTGGGGCGAGGGAGTAAGCCATTTATGTTGGTGTGTCCTCTCAGGTAGTGGCCGGGGCTATAACAATGCATTTCCCTGTCGTCAAGCTGAAGGAGGTTCTGCTCCCAGGTCACCTGCCATTCTGCCTGAATATTATTCTCACAGTAATGTCCTATCCTGGGGTCAGGAGTTGCTTCCAACAGCAGTTGGTTTGGGTTTTAGCCTCTCTTCATTATCTCAGAGCCAGACTCAACAACCTTCTCCAAGGCACCAGATCCAGACAGGGCATCCTTCCCCACTCAGAAGCATGCGTCAGGTACCAGGATGTGCCTGGGGTTAGCCACCAAGGGTTTGGTAACTTACATACTCTACTTCAGAGCCTACCCTTTAGAAAGAAAACCCTCCTAGGTCCTAAAGACAGCCTACTTACTCTAGAAGGAGGGCAAACGTCCGCCTCCAGGCATACAGCTACCTGCCTCTGCTTTTACTCGAGGCAGAACATACTCCATCCCAGCCTGTTTTGTGGAAAGCCCCAGGGTCTCTCCAGGCCTAGAAGGGAGACAAGGCATCCCCAGAGGCTCCCCAGTGCAGCCAACAGAACAAAAGGGCAGGATAAGTGGGATTCTATTATCTTCGACCAACAGTCTGAGACAAGAATTTGAGGCGGCCATCCATTCTGACCTTTCTCGCTAGCCGCCTGGCAGCCTTTTCCCTGGAAAATGAAACTTTCCACAGTGTCTGTCTTAATTATGCATGGACATAGTTGATTTGCATATCCAAATACCCAGGCCCATGAAGCGTATGAATAATTTCAGCCTGATGGTTGGCTGCAGAAGAAAGAAAAAGACTGGTAAACTTGCGATGTCCTCTAACCTGTATATACTTGGTATTTTGTATCCTCAGGGTTTACATCTGTGGGGTCAAACAACTCAAGGTTGAAAGTCTTTGGGAGAGCCACATCTCTACTGAATGTGTACAGATGTCTGCTTTCTTGCTGCTATTCCCCCAAACAGTGCATTATGACAAGTATAATAGAAAGTATAATAGAAAGTATGACAAGTATAAGAGAAATTTGGTGTTGGGAATTTTAAGTCATCTAAACACAATGTAAAGTAAGCAAGAGCAGGGCTTACTGCAAAAGCTGTGGCATTTTACAGAGGGGAATCACTCCCTTATAGATGCAAAAGGATAACTAGACAGACTTGGTGCTGAACAGCTTAGCCTAAGAAAACTGAAACTGTACAGAACTGACCAAATTTCATGGTTTTTACCATTACTTCCTATTACAAGGCCATTCTGGTGCTTCCTCCATGCATGCAGCTTCCCCTAGACAGTCTCAGCCCTACCAAGAAATCATCTGGCAGACAGAATCAACAGTGAGATACCATAGATCTTTCTAAAATCTTGGTGTTTTCTTGGGCCGTAGTTTGTTACTAGCAGCAAACAGAGAATTTTGACTATATTAGCTTTAAAGGTATTTCTAGTCCAGTCTGATTCTTAACCCTTCTGATGGCATTGTCTTTTAATTAAAAGATTTATTTCGTTATTTCTTTATGTGTGTACACACTTATCTCTCTCTCTCTCTGTGTGTGTGTGTGTGTGTGTGTGTGTGTGTGTGTACCGCATGTGTGTGGGTATCCCCTGAGGTTGTTTGTGTGTGGCTTGCACACTTGAGTACAGTGTGTGGAGGCCAGATGAGGTGTTATGGCCTCTGGAGCTGAGGCCCTTGTGAGCTGCGTAGCAAGCCTAGGAGCTCTGCCAGGGCAGTAGGCACTTAACCACTAAAGCCATCACTCCTGCCCCTGGAAGGGAAATCTTGGGAATCAGTTTTCACCACTCCAATGAAATGCCTGAATATGGGTGCTTTTATAAAGAATAGGTTTAGTCAGTGTCTCAGCGTTTCTATTGCTGCGATGAAACACTGTGACCAAGAAGCAAGTTAGGGAGAAAGCAGTTTATTTGACTTACACTTCCTCATTGCTGTTTATCACTGAGGGAAGTCAGGACAGGAACTCAGATATAGCAGAATCCTGGAGACAGGAGCTGATGCAGAGGCTGGAGAGAGGAGCTGATGCAGAGGCTGGAGACAGGAGCTGATGCAGAGG
>LR750903.1:33357-67870 GCA_902729485.2 Mus minutoides | reverse complement strand
CAGGAGCTGATGCAGAGGCTGGAGAGAGAGGCTGCTTAGTGGCTTGTTTCACATGGCTAGCTCAGTCTACTTTCTTACAGAACTCAGGTCTACCAGTCCAGGAGGGGCGCCACCACAATGCGCCAATCCCTCCCTATTGATCACTAAATGAGAAAATGTCTTATAGCACGATCTCATGGAGGCATTTCCTAAATGGAGGGTCCTTCCGCTCTCTCTAGCTTGTGTCAAGGTGACACATAAAACCTGCTAATACAGTTAGCTCACAATTCTGGGATCAAGGGCCTGGATGCTGGCTTTTGCTTGACTCCTGTTAGGGCTTTGTGATGGACAGTGCTATGGGCAATAGAAACATGTGGGGGAGATTGGGGTCACACCACCAGACCAAGAGCCCGAGGATGATTCAGAGCGGTTTGCTCTTTAAAGCAACCCTTCCTCAAGAACTGAGAGGTCCCTCCAGAATCATTATTCCTTCCTGAGAGCATGTTCTCAGTGAGTGAGGAACGAGGCCCCCACATCTTCACATTAACTCATAGACTCTTGGGGACAATCTCAAAACATTTTCAAGCCATAGCAGAGTCATGATGGAAATAGCTTGAGTCTCACATCCATCATACCATTTTCTGAAAGGAGGAACTGACCATGACATTCAGGATACATTTTTTAAAACCCCAGAGAAGAACATCATTAACCTACTTGGCTCCGATGCTACTTTTGAAGTCAGTTATGGTCAGAGCTCAAAGGATTTTAGACAACAAATTTCAGTATCCATGGAGACAGTGGTGCAGCTAGTTCAACATCCTTCCGGAAGATGCTATCATAAAAAGATGGAATGGGATCTTGATGGTTGGATTTGAGGTCATGAGAAAGGGCCCGTAGTCGTGGGGCTGTCAGTCTCCAAGACTGAGGACAGGAGGCAGGATTGGGTTTCTCCCTGTCTTACTGATGAAATAACCCAGGCTTGGAGAGCAAGTCCAACCTTTGAACTCATTTTCTTAACCTCTAGCTTATCTGTCTCAGGGTCAAAACATTCAAACCACCCTTTCTTTATAGGCACTTAGCATGAAATGTGACAAGCCCTGCGATAAACAAGAAAGCAATCCAAAAGAGAAAAACAATCACATGGAGTGGATCACTGCAGTAGGAGCTTGTAGACATGACAAGGGCTTCTCGTTACGGTCCAGTCCGTGAAGAACCATAGAAGTGATGTAGCTGGGGTAGGCTGCAGACCTAGTTTGATGGAGTGAGCATAAGTTGCCTTCTCCAACCACGACTAGCATCCAGGAGTCCAGACCTCAAGGATGGAGTAGTGGTCTGTGGCAAGGTTTAGCGTCTCATGTCTACTTCCTCACAGATCCACAGCCACTGTGCTAACAGGAGGGGCTCAATGAGTATTTTTCTTCTTAAGGTAGGGTGTGTGTGTGTGTGTGTGTGTGTGTGTGTGTGTGTGTGTGAGAGAGAGAGAGAGAGAGAGAGAGAGAGTGCACATGCGTGTGCATATACACACACGAGTGTGTGCACATGGGTCATGCTGTGCATCTTTTAAAATCATGTTTTAGAGCTGAAAGATTTCAAAAATTTTAAAATGTTGTAGGAAATCCCATGGCATGAGAATATACTTGCCTAATATTTTCCTTTGAAATAAGGCTAGTTACAGAACAATTATTTTAGAGTAATTTCAATTTTGTGAAAATGAAAAGTTAAAAAATGTAAGTGACTTATCTTAGTCATGAGGTTGTGGGTATTCTTTTATTTTTGCTTTATTTTCCAGTGTTCTATCTGGTGTGTGCATTATTTGATGTGGGGTAATGAGTTATGATAGTTCCTAATGTGATTAGCCCGAAGCCCTCTCATTAGCACAGCATTTGACTCATGCAAATGCACCTGATCGCTCTTGTCGGCCACATAAGCAGCGCTGCTACCTCAAAGTGTGTCTCCGAGTGATTTCTCTGAATCTTTTTTACAAATGCTCTAGGTTTCCTGTCTTCTTTGACTGAGTGCGTCCACCCCTGGGGCTGTGGAGGGGAGACTGTACTTTCTAGTCATGGTAGCAGAAAGCAGGCTACAGTAGGTATGAAGATAAAAGGGTCTGCCAGACACTTAGCCTTCATGATTCATGCTAGCCATGGAGCCACATCACTGTAGTGTGTCCTTAAGTGTACAGAGATGGTTTACGCTCTGCACAATGCCTTCACGTCGACAAACAAGCATCATAGCACGGAGCTTGCTGTCCCCACGGGCAGTCCTGACTCAAGAGCTTATGCATTTGTATTCATGGTCCCCTGCCCTACCTGTAAAAAAATTTTTTTTTTCTTTTTGTAGTTCAAGTGTCTATTCTGTGGTGCCTTCCTTAGAACTGAACATATATAGAACTAGTCACACTTTGTCTGTACTTCCAGAGAATACTGTACATACCTGTCATTTTGGGGCAGTTTATAGTGAGTATTAGAATCTAGCAAAAACTCAGCTTTTCATGACCTTCTCAGCGTTAGGGATGGAGTCTCATTCATTTAGATACACTTGGCCTTTAGCACCACGATTGGTGCAGGAAAAACATTCAAGTTCATTGACAAGAAAAGAATCCAGTTAAGGCCAAGCAAGGTGGTTAACATCACCTCTGTTTGGGAGAAGAGTCAGCTAGTGAGTGATAAATTGAAATATCTAGGTGAATCTAACCTTTAAACTTGTACTCTTTCAGCAATGTGATTGATAGTCACCTGCATCATCATTAGCATTATGATGAGAGACACCATTACCACCACCACCAGTTGTAGCATTATCAGCATCTTAACCACCAGGATCAGAGAAGACAGACGCTGCCGCCGCCGCCGCCGCGCCGCCGCCGCCGCCGCCGCCGCCGCCGCCACCACCACCACCACCACCACCACCACCACCTGGTATTGACTCAGGACTATAAACACTGGATGAGAAATGAAAGTGCCACTGTTGTTATTAGCTCCCTCTCCCTCACCCTTTCTATCACTATTTGTCTCCCACACTTCCCTCCTCTACTCAAGATGCATTGGTCATGCTGGAACCTGTGATGATATTAAAAAAATGGACTTAAAAAATATTTTCCAGTTAGCTGACATAGTCCTGACATGTCAGTGCAAAGTGCATACTATCTACTGCTATGATAAAATATCCAACAAAAGCAAGTAAAAGAAGGAACTGTTAACTTCAGCTCACAAGTCAAGGGTGCAGTCCATCACAGCAGGGGAGTCATGACAGCAGGGGAGGCAGCCGGCTACATAGCACGGGTATGTTAGGAGGCTGGACTTCTGGGTGATTCTGCATCCTGCTGAGTTGACAGTCTATATTAATCATACTATGAGTAATAAACTTGATTTGGTGGCCTTCGAAGGCTGGCATGAGGGGATGTTCCATAGATGAGAACGGAGCACACCTTAGGGGGTGGGTGCACAGTTTGTCCTGCGGTGAGAATGGCGAGGTTGCTCTTCATATCACCATCCGACTTCAGGGTGAACGTGGAGTGTGAGTGCCTGAGCCTCTGCTTCATTTCTCAAAGCACTGTTGACTCGGGAAGTAATTTTAGACAAACCCCGTTATATCTCCGTGTCTTGGTTTCTTCACTTATTAAAACAAGAAGGGTGGCAATTCTGAGTTCCTTCACAGCATTACAGAGCCTTATATAGGATCGTGTATGTGAAATTGCTCTTCACACCAAGACACCCTCCACATGGGCAAGGCATTCATGTTATTAGATGAGGAGGAGATAGAGTATGAGCTGATGAAGCAGTATGCCCTCTTCTCTCCAATATTTTGGTAAATCCTACGTCCCACTCTTTTTTCCTTTAGACCTGTTTGAAATTCTAGCATTGTTTGTGTATTGGGTGCAGTGTGGTGGATGGTAGGAGGGGGAGAGTCAGAGCCATAGTGCTCCTCATTACTGCGGTATTGTGCAAGTAGACATGACTGTGTCTAAAGGCGTTCTACTGACCTCTCATATGTGTGCATTTCTTCCTGTGCTGGTGCCATTTCAAGCAGTTCTCATTGGAAGACTGGCAAGTGTTTGCTCTTTAATGCTCCATCTTTTATCACTATTATTTCTGTAAATGTAAATCCTCCCACACCCCCCACCTTCTGTTTCCTCCCGGTCTTTGAGCTGGGGAGTAAACATGATACAATTTAGTAGCTGAGCTAGAGTAGGGAACCTGATTACCTTGGCGCATCATTGGTTTAACTGACTTGTTTTCTTTCAGATGACTCAAACTCAGCCTGGGTTGTTCCCCTTAAGCAGGAAGTGGTATATGTGGGGGGGTTCTTATCCCTCTGTTTCCCCTAATTTCCTCCTCATCAATGTGACCAGGATGAACATAGGCCTTGGAAGATATGATCCTTTTTTTTTTTTCATCACCCAAATTAGAAGAGGCTATCCCACACGTGGCTATAGTTTGGAAAATGTCCAAACTTCTAAACCTCCGGCTGCTTTGATCCCCAAGGTTAAGGGGAGCATCCTACCCTTGCTTTTCCCTCATCCTCTTACACCATCTGCAGAGAGGCAGTTAAGGCCCCCCGAGGGAACCTATCAAACAGGTGTTTACATTCTTAAATTTCTAATCTGGATATTTCTAGAAACAGGCAAACAGACTTTGAATTCAGAAGAAAGGTCTTAGCAGCAGGGAGTGAGACATTTACCTGCAAAATAAAAGGCTGAATTAAGGCTTGGCAAACTCTAGTCAGTAGAGGAACATAGGCAACTGTTAAACATAGCTCTTGATGCCAAATTGGACCCATACATTTTTATGGGTAGGAGGAAGGGAGGGAGGATGAAAAGGATCCAAGGGGCAAGCAAAGTTATCACCCATTGTGGCTATTTTGCCTGCCTTGTTAGAGATTCTGGGTGTCACAGGCATCTGTCCCCAGGCACATTCACCTAAACTCCAGTCTTGATCCCTGCTGTGCAGAGCCACGGCTGCTTCCCTGCAGTAGCTTCTCATCCAGGAGCTTGCTATGCCATTGCCAGCCGACCAGCCCAGACCTTCCACATCAGAATCTTTGTTGTACCTGGATCCCCATGTGAGCTCAGTCCTATTTTAGACAATCTCATCCCCTCCTTCTAATTGTCTGGGCCTCCAAAATGCTCCTTTATGCCTGATCCAGGCAGGAACTTTAGATTCAGGTATGTAAATACCCACTGCCTACTTGACTTTCACAGGCAAGTCCATAGGACATCTCACGTTTCACATGGGTCAAAGCAACGTGACTGAAATGATGTTATTACTCAGGAAATCCTTCAATCTCCTGTGTACACTTTTATTTAAAATTCTTGGTTTTCTTCCTGTCCAGCATGTTACTTATTAGCTAGTTCTGTTATTACTATTAATTGGGTGTATGCACTTATACAGTATATGTGCATGTGGTATATGCAAGTATGTGCATGTGTGGGTCTGGAGGCTGGAGGAGTGTTCTAGCACTCTGACCTTATTTGCTGCTTCTCATTGAACCAGATTCTTGCTGTTTTGACTAGTCTGGCTGGTTAGGGAGCCCCAAGGATTCTCCTATCTCCTTTCCCTACCACTGGGGTTACCAACGCCTATGGCCATGCTAGGGATTTGAACTCAGGTCCTCATGCTTGCATGTCAAACACCCTTAACCTTTGAGCCATCTCTCTAGCCCCTAGTCCTTTATGTCTATGCATTCTCTGCTCTCTATTCTCCCTGCTATGCATTTTATGCTACCCATAATATTTTGTTTAAATTAGTATCCATTCCAACTTTTGTCTCACATGACCCATTATTCTGCACCCCCAAAAAGAACTGATAGAAAAAAATCACTTACAAACACACACCATAATATTTTCTTGTTTAAATCTTCCAATGGCTTTGTATTTCATCTTAAACAATCCTTTCCTTAAGGGTTAGTTCTCATAAGATCCATCACTGTCTCATGTCTCTGACTCAAGCTTCCTTCTCTTGCCTCTTTCCTATTTACTCTTGGAGTCTTCACTTCAGGGCCTTTATATAAGTTATTCTTATTTTCTGGAATGTTTCTCTTGACATAAAATGATATCCTTTCCCTTTTCTTTCCATTTCTAGCCCAGATGTCAGCTCCTTAAGCTAGATTTTCCTTACTGTATGCTTTAATTTTCCTTTGTGTGTTCTATAAAAATAATCTTCATAGTCCATACTTTACATGGACTGTACATGGGGTAGGTTTGAGCCTCTCACTCGTGGACCACAGGGTTTATATAAATAGACTTCATCTGCTTAGGCCACTACAATGTATAAGTAGGCAAGGTTTCTGCTGACTTTAAAGAATTTAGCCTAATAATATCAGTTTTCAGATAGATTCTTGCTCAGAAAATTTCCAGGTGATGATTAAAACCCAAAGCCAAGGACAAAGAACAATGAAGAACCAAAAAAAAAAAAAAAAAAAAAAAATCAGGGTAGACACTACTCAGAGGAACCTAGAGTAGTGAGTAGGAGTTCACCTTTATTTATCCAAAGCTGGTATAAATATATAGCTAACAGGAAAAGGGACGGCCAAATCTCTTGTTGGCTTATGAGGAATACTGTGTATTTCCTTTCTCTCATTGACATGTGTACTCTCCCAGATAAGTAAGAACATTTTAAAGAGAATTCACCTCAAAGTGTAGAGTGCTTTCAAGAAGAGAGTGGAGTCTCATTCTCTATCAGACTGTTTACGAACACAGGGACTGCTGGTCTAGCCCCTGGGTATCTAAAGAGATGCCCTTAAAGATTTGTGTTTGCTTGTGAAAGAGGCTTCTTAAATTCCAGACCCTATTGTGGATGCCAAGAAGTCCATGCTGACAGGAGCTTGGTATGGTTGTCTCCTGAGATGCTCTGCCAGAGCTTTACAAATACAGAGGCAGATGTTCGCAGACAACCATTGGACTGAACACAGGGAGTTAGAGAAAGGACTGAGGGAGTTGAAGGGGTTTGCAACCCCATAGGAAGAACAACAATATCAACCAACCAGACCCCCCCACCCCCAGAACTCCAGGGACTAAGCCATCAACAAAGGAGTACATATTGCTTTAGCTGCATATGTAGCAGAGGATGGCCTTGTCATCAATGGGAGGAGAGGTCCTTGGTCTTATAAAGGCTCGATAGATGCCCCAGTCTAGGGGAATCGAGGGCAGGGAGATGAGAGTGGGTGGGTGAGTGGAGGAACACCCTCGTAGAAGCAGGAGAAGGGAGGATGTGACTGGTGGTTTCCAGAGGGAGGGAAACCGGGAAAGGGGATAACATTTGAAATATAAATAAAGAAAATATCCAATAAAAAATGAAAAATGAAAAATATGAATTAATTAAAAAATTCATACTTGAGTAAGTCATTTCCCTGCTCTCTTCTACCCTGTGATGGTTTGCATATGCTTGGCCCAGGGAGTGGCCCTATTAGAAGGTGTGGCCTTGTTGGAAGAAGTGTGTCACTATGGAAGTGGGCTTGGAGACCCACCTTCTAGCTGCTTGAGGATGCCCAGTCTGTTTCTGGCTTACTTCACATGAAGATGTAGAACTCTCTGCTCCTCCTACATCATGCCTTCAAGGATACTGTGATGCCCTGCCTTGATGACAATGGACTGAACCTCTGAACCTGTAAGCCAGCCCCAATTAAATGTTGTCTTTTATAAGACTTGCCTTGGTCATGGTGTCTGTTCACAGCAGTAAAACCCTAACGAAGACATCCTTTTCCCATTTGCCTCACCCCCACTGTCTCCTCCCATCTTCATGGCCTCTTTAATATAAATGTATAATATAGGATATATGTAAACATACACACAAACATATATACACAAATGAATGAATAAATGCATCCTGCTGAGTTGCTTTAGTGTTGACCATAAGGATGCGGTTTTAGGGATGACTGCTTGAAATTGGATAACCAGTTAAGGGGCTCATCCCTGGGGAGGACTAGTTCTCCTTTTCTCAGCAGTTGTTAATTGCCTATAACTTTTCATTTAGGGATGAGAATCCATAACATTTCCCTCATCCACAGCATGACAACTGGTGGCGTCACTGTTCAGACCTTGTGTAGACAGCCATCTTATTGATGTTTTAGTTGATGTAGCTTTCCTGTCACATATACAAGACAGGCACACTCTCCTGGCTGACTTCCTGGATTCCGGCTTTTATTGTCTCTTGACCCACTCTTTTGAGCCTTGGGATAGGGGTTGTGTTGAGGTTATACCAGTTGGTGCTGGGAACCCCGTAGTTTCTTGATCCAATTTGTGACATCTTTAAATGACAAACAACTTCCTGTCATACCAGGAAGAATCAGCAAGAGATGTCTGATAGCTAGCTACCTGTAACTGGAGTGGCTCAGACATTTAATTCATAGGTTCAGTTCAACCGTTCCAGCTAGGTCCTGACTGAGCTGGTGTTAGCTGCAGCGGGAGTCACCTTAGGGTAGGGATATCAGAATGCGGAGACTCTGACATTATTTCTGAGATGAGTGTCTGTGAGCCTCAAATACTTTCTGAACCTCAGTCATCTATAAGACAGCAATGTCTATACTGGTATCATATCTATTGTGTAGATTAAATAAAAACACCCATAATGTATAGCAGTTACCCCAAATGTGTTCTCAGAGCTGGAGACTTGGTATAGCCCTCCTGGACTCTACGTTCCAAGATTGTTGTGTACACTTCCCCAACCCCGCCCCCCTTCTTCTTCCCCTACGTCCTTCGAGATTATAAATGCAGGCTGAATTCACCCTCAGACACATAAGAGACACGTGTGAGTAGGCCGAAAGACCTTTAAGAAAAGACCAATATTTGCATATCTATTATAACTACTCACTGTAGGACTTGTTTCATTACAGTTTCTATTTGGATAATATGTAAGGTCAATACTGTCACTGTTCTGGAAAATTCATCTTTTATTAAAGCAAAATGCACTGTATTTATAGAGATAACACCTTAAATGCTACTAGAGAAGGTGCAGCAATTACATTAGCTCCCTTCGTGGGGAAGTCTACAGGCTCCGTGTTTTCTAATGTGTTACAAGCAGGGGCACCTTTGCCTGTGCTGATATAGCTCAAGTGTCAGTCCTCTGCTGAACTTGAATGTGCCTGATGCTTTGCTCATCCCTTGCTGTAGATCTGGGAGCACTGAGACAGCCAGATTAAGTGTGCTGAAGAAAGAATTACAACATCCTGTTCTGCATCGCCCACCCCCATCCCTTCATTTTCAGCACACTGCAGCAGCTGTGGCGGCTGCACACCTACTTGCCATTAGAAGCCAGGCCTCTGTGTGACAGGCACAGTGCCTGGAAGACACCAGGGGGCTCAATGGGTATTTGTAGAATGGGTGAAAATAGCTGCCCAACGCAAGAGCTTGAATTGTGTCCCTCTCAGGAAGTGGAGGTGACACAACGAAAAACAAATAAGCAAAGACACATAGCCTTTAGGACAGGAAGTCTTGGATTCAAATCCTGGTTTTATTACTTACCAGATATGTGACAATTTATTTAGTGAAGTGAACTTTAGTTTTTTTCTTTCTTTCTTTCTTTCTTTCTTTCTTTCTTTCTTTCTTTCTTTCTTTCTTTCTTAAATTAGATCTGGGAATACTTGTGATAATTGTCCTTTTACAGTTCTTGGCACCTAGAAGATAAAATGCATTAGAGTTCCAATTTCCTCAACTGGTCCTTTTGGATTAAGGAGGGACACCAAAGGGTAGGTAGGATTTCCAACCTTCATTCCATTCTGTCCAGGTTAAGTCTAATTGAAATGAAGGTAATCTTTTTCTGTGTGTGACTTTGTCTGTTTGTTTGTTTGTTTTTAACACTTTGCTGTTTTTCTTTTCACTTCCTAGTCACCAATTTCGACAATGAACACCCTTGTCTTTTTGGTATGGGAAAGTTGAGTTTCCTCAGGCAGGGTTTTAAAGACTACAAAAGTCTGCAATGGCATTAATGTCACAGGAACAGTGCTCTAGTTATTTTTAATGCGTCAGAAAGCCAAAGGGAAAAGAGACACCTATTTTCAAGTTTCGTATGCTAACTCAAATGTCAAATCTATGTGTGTGGCTGGAATGCAGTGTGCTCAAAATAGTAACCTTGGTTGTCTCCTGGTGATCAAAATGTTGATGAATGTTTCAGAACAATAGGAATATAATTTACTTGCACCTTAATAATGCATTGAATTTGATAATCTATGTATTTCAAAGCATGGAGTTTATTATAGGCATAAATATAGAGAAGGGGGTTGGGAGGGAGAGGAATTACAGTTCCTGGGTGTGTGGTATAATTTGCAACATTGTATAACTCTCGACAGTGATAATTACATCTATGTCTCAGTCTGTTTGCTAAGGAGACTGTGTGGCCCATAAACAACACACATACATTCTCCAGGTTGCAAAGGCTGCACTGGCACATTTCAGTGTCTGGTGAGGGCCCAAGTCATAGACTGTATTCATGGTTTTGTTGTGCATACCCAATGGCAGAAAGGATAAGGGCACTCTGGGAGATCTACTGTAAGAGAGCAATCCCATTTAAGAGGACTGCACTCCGACGATCTAATCTCTTTGCAGTTGCCCTATCCAGATACTATTCTATTATTTGGAGAGTTACGATCTCAACATAAGATTCTTGGGGAATGCAAACATGCAGTAGTGTGCATAGGGGTGAACTAGGTAGTGTGTCAGTCTTGGATAGACCCTCTTTAGAGAGAGAAAAACATTGGAGTTAGACCCAACCTGTTGCCTTTGATCAATTCTGCAAGCTACCCGTTCCTAAGTGGCAGCTCTTTCTTAGATGTGTGTCTGATGTCTGTTTACATAGAGTCTAAGCATATTGGTTGTTACCAAGTTCCACTTTTTTTGTCAGCATTTTCCAATGTTCAATAAGTATTCACTGCTGGTGCTCCCTAGAAGGCTGAGCTGTAGATTTAATTCAAATATAGCATCCTAAAGGAGACATTGACACACGTCCTTGAATTGCAAGGCCCTCACATCACATGTACAACCATAGGTGAGCTTTGAGGATTTCGGGGTCAGTTCCAGGTACCAGGAGAAAGGCAGGGATTGGCAGAGAGGCCATCAGAGCTTGTTTTTTTGCACTCACAGAAGATGCAGACCTGAGTTAGGCCAGATCTAGGCATGTCTGAAATAAGACACAACAAGAGCAGGCCAGCCACACAGCATCCCTTCAAACTGATGGAGCGTTTAGAGCAGTAAAGTTGAGAGGACGAGAGAAAAAAAAAAAAACTCCTCTCCTGCCCAGAGCCATTCAGTCATTCCATTCTACCTTTCCATTGTGTGCCCACCATGTTCCACCTCAGTAAACTGTTGGCACCGGTCACCCATTCACCTTCCCTAAAAGGATACTTTATCTAGCTTGGTTCTAGGAGACCTGCTCAACAACTGGCTGTCAATAGCTGTCTTTCTCACCCCAGTTGTCTAAAGTGACTTTCTTAGAGCAACCCTCGCAGATATAAAAGAAACATTCTCAGCTTGTTACATTCTCAATGATGTTCTTGCCCTCTGGTGAGGATTTGTCATGTTTTATAGATTGGTGGTGTCGGCTGGAATCCCCTATAAGGAGTGTGTGATGGTCCTTGGCTTACCCACAGGGGAACTAAGATTCCAAAGGTTGAAATTATTCTAGATCATTCACTAATCTTCCATCTAGGTAGGGTCCAGATACAACACAGTGTGTTCAAACCATGTTCTCCCCTGTCTCTCTCTATCTTCCTCACTTGTGCTGATCATCAGGATATAAAATGGGAAGATCTTAAATTCTAGGGTCAAACTGTAGCAGGGTGTCTGCTCACAGATGAGAACCAGAGATAGGGGAGCCTAGAGAATACTAATGATCTATCTGGCTAATCAATCTTTCTTTCTTTCTTTCTTTCTTTCTTTCTTTCTTTCTTTCTTTCTTTCTTTCTTTCTTTCCTTCCTTCCTTCCTTCCTTTCTTCCTTCCTTCCTTCCTTCCTCCATTCCTCCATCCCTCCCTTCCTCCCTCTGTCTTTCTTTCTCTTTCTCCTTGTTCTAAAACTTGAAGCAATGCCGTCGAGTTACCCTCCCTAATACTCTGATTATAGATGTGGCTACCTACCAGGCCAGGCTTATTTCTCTTTCTTTCATTTGACTGGCAGTAGAAACCAAAATTATGCCTATTATGAGAGTCAATTCCTTTAAAGAGATATTTGTCCTCTTAAAGGCCATTTGGTGCTCTAGACAAGGCTCAAAAACCACAGCCTATAGCACTGCCTCTTGGATTGTGCATCCTGGGAGGTTGAGAACATGATTCATATGGAGGTACTGGATCTGGGACATAGACACTGAAGAAAAGGATGGATACCACCACACTCAACTAAGGAAAAAACAGAGGCCCTAGCTGAGGAGCATCCCAGAAGTCAGATGCACAAGCACAGCCAACAACCTTAAGTCACATATTGACAACCAAGCCATTCCCCTCCCCCAATTTCTATGGAGCAGAGGCAGGGAAGATTTTCAGTTTGGAACTGCAGGTGGAGGCAAGCATCCAGGTACTACCCTCACCTATAACTCTGTTCCACCATTACCTTTCCAATGACATCTTCCTGTTTGGCCTGCTGTCAGCCCCTAGCAAGCCCAGGATGTCTCAGTCAGGGTCACAACACCTTTCTGCTGTGTTCTGCCAAGTCTTCCACTGTTCATCCTAGTTCAGGCTCTGAAAGCCCTTCAGGAGTGGGATGCCAAAATCTCTGTTTCCTCACTCTAATTTAAGGGTTTGTGTGCCAAAAATATTCTAACATGTATGAGGAAGGTGTCATTGCAGAGTGAAGAAAAATCACCATAAAGCTATACAGAGCTGCACTAAGAATGTTGAATTATTGAATCCCCAAACTCTTGTTTAAAAACAGAGAAATAGACAAAAAAAAAAACAAAAACAAAAACAGGCCTCATTACCTGTTATGTATTACCTGTATTACCTGAGGCCTCAGAACTAAGTCGAGGGCAGATCTAACCTGTAGTGT
Source organism: Mus minutoides (assembly GCA_902729485.2). NCBI lineage: Eukaryota > Metazoa > Chordata > Mammalia > Rodentia > Muridae > Mus > Mus minutoides. Next base: position 54,927 of record LR750903.1, on the reverse strand, counting down.
ACTCAGTCTTTAATTTTCTCTTAACTCTCACTGCCTGCTTAGAAAAAACAGATTTTAGCTTCAAACATACATGATTGGCTATCAACACCAAGAAAACTGAAACAAAATCAGCAGTTTTTATAATGATGGTTACAGTGGATTTTCCAGCATCTAGGGCTCATGTTGTCTAGTTGTAAATGGAGGTTCACAGTTTGGTGTAAAAAGCATAGACTGACCTAGAACTCAGGGTTCAGATTCAATTCAGTCACTGAACTCTCTCTCTCTCTCTCTCTCTCTCTCTCTCTCTCTCTGTCTCTCTGTCTCTCTGTCTCTCCTTTGCCCTCTTATGAACATAGATTTTTTCTCATATAATCTATCCTTACTATGCTTTCCCTTCTCTCTAATCCTCTCAGTCCCCCCCCCCCCCGAATCTACCATTTTCTGTCTCTCCTTAGAAAACAAACAGGCTTCTAAAGGATTGTAACAAAACAAAATAAAATGCAATATAATAAGATAAAACAAAATCCGACACATCAGAATTGGATAAAATAAACACACAGAAGGAAAAGATCCCACCAAAAGGCACAATAAACAGATATAGATGCAGAGACCCACCCCTTATTTACACATTCAGGAATCTCATAAAAACATTGACCTGGAAACCATAATATGCAAAGAACCTGTAGGGAAAAAAGAGAGAAGAAAAAGATTAAAAATATATAAATAAAATAATAGAAAATAAGATAAGATTTAGAAAGAAAAAGAAAAACGAAGCAAGCAAGTAAGCAAGCAAGCAAAGTCCTGCCGGGACACTATAATAACAAGGAGTCTCCAAAGATGCCATACGTTTATTTTCTCCTGGCCATCTACTGCTGGGCATGAAGCCTATCCTTACAAGGAGTTAGTTTCAAGTGAAACTCCCTTGGAGAAAACTAAATTTTCATTTGCAAGTGGTTATTGATTGGAGACAGCTTCCGGGTTAGGGTGGGGCATATGGCCACTTCCCCTTCAGTTCTGGTGCAGATGAACTCAGGCCCTGTGCATGCTGCCTCAGTCTCTGTGAGTTCATATGTATGTTGATCCTGTTGGTGTAGTGAGCTTTGTTTCCTTGGTGTCCTTCATGTCCTCTGGCTCTTAAACTCTTTCCACCTTCTCTTGAACAGGGTTCTCTGATCCATGATGAGAGGCATTGGATGGAGACATTGTCTTTCAGGTTGAGTGTTCCAAGGTCTCTCACTCTCTGCATATTAAGAAACCTCTCTGATGGTGGCTGAGCAAGGCACCAATCCATAAGCATAGCAGAATGTCATTACAAATCATTTTATTGACTCTCTCTCTCTCTCTCTTAGAATAGTAGTATTTAGGTTTACCCTAGGTTCTTAGTTCTAGTTCTTGGTTATACAAGCAGTGTTGGATATAGGTTCCATCTCATGGAATGAACCTTAAGTCAAATCAGTTAATAGTTGGTTACTCCCACAAGCTTTGTGCCACTTTTGCACTAGCATATCTTTCAGGCTAAACACCATTGTAGGTCAGAGGGTTTGTGCCTGGATTGGTGTTTTTGTTTCTCCTTTGGGTAGCGTGTAAAGTAAACTTTCTGTTACCAAAGATGCTAGCATGTAGGAATGAAGGGACCATGTAGGCACAAGCTCTACTTCTCCTTGTTCGATGAGCTGTATAGGTATTATATTCAGCAATTGGACCTTGCCTTCAGTTTGTGGTGAACAGCCTATAGTCTTGGTAATAGCCTGGGTTATTTGGGGATTCCCATGGGAGCACTTTGGTCAACAACTCAAGTATATGTAACCCAAGCTGACATTTCTAGGAGTCATAATCTCACAGCTGACATCCTGATCCTTTGGTTCTTACAATATTTACCCTTCCTCTTCTAGGATGCTCTCTTAACCTTAGGTACAGGATTAGTGTTATAGGTGGCTCATTTGGAAATGGGCACTACACAATAAATTGTCCTCTGCATTAAAATCAGTTTTAAGTTTTCTGTAGTGGTATCTATCAGACACTTAATTGTGCAATCTCGAGTATATTACTTAGCTTCTCCAAGACTCATTTAATTCAATGGATAGATATATAAAGAGCATCTTCTTAGAGTTGATGGGAAGTGCATTTGTCAGGCTTTGTTGGAGATGGAACACATACTGGGTGATTAAAAAAAAGCAATACACACCAAACCAACAGCCAATATCAAATTAAATGGAGAGATACTTGAAGCAATACCACTAAAATCAGGGACAAGACAAGGATGCCCACTCTCCCCATATCTATTCAATATAGTACTCGAAGTTCTACCTAGAGCAACATGACAACAAAAGGAGATCAAGGGGATACAATTTGGCAAAGAAGTAGTCAAGGTATCACTATTTGCAGATGATATGATAGTATACATAAGCAACTCCAAAAATTCTACCTGATAACTTCTACAGCTGATAAACAACTTGAACAAAGTGGCTGGATATAAAATTAACTCAAATAAAATAGTATCCTTCCTTTATTCAAATGATAAATGGGCCGAGAAAGAAATTAGGGAAACAACACCCTTCACAATAGTCACAAATAATATAAAATATCTTGAGGTAACTCTAAACCAAACAAGTGAAAGATCTGTATGACAAGAACTTCAAATCTTTCAAGAAAGAAATCAAAGAAGACCTCAGAAAATGGAGAGATCTCCCATGCTCATTGATTGGCAGAATTAAGATCATAAAAATGGCCATCCTACCAAAAGCAATCTACAGATTTAATGCAATCACCATCAAAATTCCAACACAATTCTTCAAAGACATGGAAAGGGAAGTTCTCAAATTCATCCTGAAAAAAAAACCAACAACCCAGAATAGTGAAAACAGTTCTTAACAATATAAGAACTTCTGGGGTAATCACCATCCCTTACTTCAAAGTATATACAGAGCCCTAGTGATAAAAACTGCACAGTATTGGTACAGGTTGATCACTGGAATAGAATTGAAGACACAGAAATAAAACCACACACTTATGGACACTTGATGTTTGATAAAGAATCTAAAAATATACATTGGAAAAGAAAAGGCATCTTCAGTAAATGGTGCTGGTCTAACTGGAAGTTTATATGTAGAAAAATGAAAATAGATCTATATTTGTCAACTTGCACAAAGCTTAAGTCCAAGTGGATCAAAGGCCTCAACATAAAACCAGTTACACTGACTCTAATAAAAGTGAAAGTGGGAAAGAGCCTTGAACTCACTGGCATGGGGGTTGGGCGGTGGTGAGGGCTACATTTCTCAAATAGAACTCAAATGACTCAGTCTCTAAGATCAAGAATTGATAAATGGGACCTCATGAAACTGAAAAGCTTCTGTATGGCAAAGGGCATAGTCAACTGGATAAATCGGCAACCTACAGATTGGGGAAAAACCTTCACTAACCTCACATCCAATAGAGGACTAATATCCAAAACATATAAAGAACTCAAGAAGCTAACTGCCAAAAAAACCTAAACAACCCAATAAAAATATGGGGTATAGAAGTAAATGGAGAATTCACAACAGAGGAATCTTGAATGGCTGAGAAACACCTAATGAAATGTTCAATGTCCTTAATCATCAGGGAAATGCAAATCATAACAATCCTGAGATTCCATCTTACACCAATCAGAATAGCTAAGATCAAAAACTCAGGTGACAGCACATACTGGTGAGGACATGGAGAAAAAGGAACACTCCTCCATTTCTGGCGGGATTGCAAAATGGTACAGCCACTCTGGAAATCAATCTGGAGCGTCCTCAAAAAACTGGAAATAGATCTACTCGAAGACCTATGTATACCACTCTTGGGTATATACCTAAAAGATGCCCCACCATGCCACAGTGACACAGGTTCTACTATGTTCATAGCAATCTTATTTTGTAATAGCCAGAAGCTATAAACAACCCAGATGTCCCACAATGGAAGAATGGATGCAGAAAATGTGATTAATTTACACTATGGAATACTACTCAGCTATTAAGAATGAAGACATTATGAGTTTTGCAGGCAAATGGATGGAACTAGAAAATATCATTTTGAGTAAGGTAAGTCAGATGCAAAAGGATATGTATTTTATGTACTCACTAATACATGGATATTAGCCAAAAAAGTACAGAACACCCAGGATACTATCCACAGAACTCAAGAAGATTAACAAACCCAAAGGCCCAAGTGGGGATGCCTCAATCCCACTTGAGAGGAAGAAGAAAGCAATCATGGGAGCGGAGGGATGGAGGGACCCAGGTGGGAGGTGACAGGGAGGGGAAAAGGAGAATATGATCAGGTATTGGGGGAAAATAGGACTGAAGCCCTGAAGGCTAGCAGAAAGAGTAGAAGCAGGCAACCTCAGGAAATAGGAGGTGGGGGAACCCTCTAGAATGTACCAGAGACCTGGGAGGTCAGAGACTCTCAGGACTCAAAGGGAGGGACCTTAGATAAAATGCCCTAGAGTGGGGAGAGGAAACTTGTAGAGCCCACCTCCAGTAGAAAGACAGGGCATCAAGTGGAGGGATGGGGTTGCCATCCCACAGTAAAAAAACTCTGACCCAGAATTTTTCCTGTCTAAAAGAACTGCAGGGTCAAAAAAGGAGAAGAGCCTGAGGGAAAGGGGGTCCAGTGCCAGGCCCAACTTGTGATCCATCTCAAGGGAAGGCTTTGAGGCTTGACGCTATTACTGATTCTGTGGTGTGCTTACAGACAGGAGCCTAGCATGGCTGCCCTCTGACAAGCAGCTGAAAGAGTCAGATGCAGGTACACCCAATCAATGGACAGAAGCTGGGACCACTGTGGTTGAATTAGGGAAAAGCTGGAAGAGGCTGAGGAGGAGGGAGACCCCATGGGAAGATTGGCAGTCTCAACTAGCTTGGGCCCCGCTATCTCTCAGATACCGAGTCACCAGCCAGACAGCATCCACACCAGCTGATATGAGGCCTCTGACACATATACAGCAGAGGACTGTCCTGGCCCCAGTGAGAGAAGATGCACCTAACCCTCAAGAAACTTGAGGCCCCTGGAAGTGGGAAGGTCTGGTGGGGTGGGGTGGGGTGGGGTGGGATGGGGTGGGGTGGGGACATCCTCTTGGAGATGGGGGAGGAGGTATGGGATGAGGAACTTTCAGAGGACACACTGGAAGGAGGATAACAACTAGACTGTAAAAGAAAAAGATTAAATCAATCAATCAATCAACCAATAAATAAATAAATAGACTCCCTATAAGGAATTGATCACATGTTCAAGAAGGACCAAGAAGGAAATGAATAAAGACATCCCAGGAGCAGCAGGTGTAGGAGGCCACTATCTGCCCTAGAGCTGGAAGGATGAAAAGGGGTGGCACTACAGATCCCAGACTCAGAGCACAGTACGAATTGGAACCTTGAAGGGTGGATATCCCAGGGGACTTAGGTAAGGCCTATACTTACTGATGAAGCTGCCTCATGATCTCAGATCATGGCTTTTAGAGGCTGACTATTGGAATCTGGAGCCTGAAGTGGGGTGCAGCCAGTGTTGGAGACTCTATGTGAAGCTACAGGAGAAAGAGAGAAAGAGAGGGAGAGAGAGAGCAAGAGAGAGAGACAGACAGACAGACAGACAGAGACACAGAGAGACAGAGACAGGGAGACACACAGAGATACAGAGACACAGTGAGGAGAGTACTCCAGCTTCCCTTGTCCTTCCTAATCTACTTCCCATCTCCCTGTTTTGCTTCCTATTGGCTGAACTTAGAAGAAGCTTTTCAGCAAGGTGAATTTAAAAATGAATTTTCCAAATGTTAGGCTCTTTGCCACAGAGAGGAGGCTGGATAAGTTTAAGAGCTCATTGTCATGGGGCAATTTAATGTTCTCTGGAACACCAAGATGTGTGGCCCTTCTTTCATCCTAGGTATCATAATGACTAAGTTCTGTTGTGTTCTGTTGTGTTCTGTTCTGTTTTGTATTGTATTGTTTTGTTTTTTTGAGACAGGGTTTCTCTGTATAGCCCTGGCTGTCCTGGAACTCACGCTCTAGACCAGGCTGGCCTCGAACTAAGAAATCTGCCTGCTTCTGCCTCCCAAGTGCTGGGATTAAAGGCATGTGTCACCATTGCTTGGCAATGACTAAGTTCTTAAACATCAGAGGATTGTCCTTGGCTGATGTAGGAAGTGTTTGGTTTGGTTGTAGTAACTGCTAGCCTCCTGCCAAGGTCAAGGGGACAGGTGCTGGCTTCCCACACGTGCACACCCTTTCTCATCACATCATTCTTGGTTTTATAAAGTGTCTTTTCAAGGAGTCACAGGATGAAGTGGATCCTATAATCTAGGTGTAGGAAGGTTAGGTAACTTGTCTTCATCAAACGGCTAGGATGTGGCAGAGTCAAAGGTCGTCTGAAGTCTGACTCTATCTTGATTTTTTTTTTCACCTGCAGACATTCCTACTCAGCTAATGTTCCCATCCTGTTCCTGAATTCAAATACATTTGCACATTTTCCATCTTTTCTTTCTCATAGACAGTTTGTGTTATTTTTCCTCACTTCTAGTGGAGGAAGATTGAGTGCAATATGGTTTAAAAATGACCCCTTTGTTATATTAGCCCTGGTACCGGGTTTGGGCAAGGGAATCTGATGCCCTTATGATCGGAGCTAATCAGGTCTGAATCATTTCCCTGCACGAGATAGACCCTGGGGCTTGCACATGCCTGGTGATGGGAATGAATCATTGCATTTAAGGGCTCATCTTACATCTCAAGTTTCCAACACTATGAAACTAAACAAGTTGAACCCAACATCATGAGTCTATACTATTACAGAATAGCAGATGAAAATAAATACTACCATGGAGCATGGCTGAAGCTTCAGAAAGGGCCTTTGTGGAGGGCAGGGTGGTCTTGTGGCAACCAATAACAAGCACTTGCAAATGCAGTGGATGATGGCACAGGGCCTTCATTTCCACTTCTAGCCAAGGGAAATGTTGATCAGGCTGCCTGGCTCCTTGCCCGTTCATCTGCTGCAGAAACTGGATTTGGTGTCCTTATGAGCTGGGCTCCCAGATTTACCATCTAATTGGGCCTAATCAAAAATGTTTTTCATTTTACCCAGATAGTGAATGAGGCATAAAGGTGGGCCTGAGCAATGGTGGACAGCCTGTTACCTTCTCATTCCTGCGCTGCACCTGCGAAAAGAGCCAGTTAGGGCTTCATCCTAGCCAGATAGGCAGTCACTTCTGTCCTAGAAGCTCCTCTCAGTAGCAGCAAAAAAAAAAAAAAAAAAAAAAAAAAAAAAAAAATCTCTGAAATTGACCTGGGAACGGGAGGGAAGAGGGCTAAGATCAGAGGTGAAGCTGGACACTGAGGTTAAAGGAATTTGTGTGCTGGAATCCCCTGGGGTAGTGAGTGGGATGGGGGAGGGGAGAAAATGGGGCGGGGAGGGCGGCTCTCAGGTGGTGGGAAGCTAAGGAGGGGATGGGTTTCTCTCAGATCCCTCAGGTAAAGAGGGCGTGGGTAAGGCACTGTACTGGGGTGAGGTAGAATCTCAGTCAGATTTCTGCATGCTTTCTCTGCCAGGCTACCAGAAGGAGGGTACCTGACAGTGCCTGTTAGAGGAGGAAAAATGGAAGAAATTAAGCAGGGTTCTATTTGGGGAACCCCTCGAGACTGGTAATGGAGGAACCCTGCTGACTGCATTGCCCAGGGAGTCCTGTTTTCCTGAGAAGCACACATAAGGCTAAAAACCCCACTTTTGATTCGGCAAATCCTGATTTGAACCACACTGGGATGAAACATCCCCACGTGGCTCTTAGTATCCCAAAGCAGACATAATTCTCCTCCTTCAAAAGGTGTTAGAGGAGGCCAGGGAGGGGGTGGCAGGCCCAGGAACCTGTTGACTAGTCTGCTTCAGCTGGGAGATAGGCTGCCGCAGGCGGTGATGCAGTAGGACTTCCCAGCTGGCTGGAGATCTGGGAGGGTTTCATTCAAAGCTCACAGATGTTACTGACTGATGTGAGAGAGGGCCGTGAGAAGCACTTGAACAGGTAGTGACAAGATCAGAGCTGGGCCATAGAGACCAATCCTGACAGCTCAGTGGATTGTGAAAGGGCCTCTACCTTGCATTGGTGAGCAAGTATACACCATGCTCATTCAGCAGGGATGCCACAGCAGTAATGTGGCTGAGGCTGTGAGTCCCAACCAAATCGAGAAAGGGTGTGGGTGTGGGTGTGGGGCTTGGTTAATCAGTCTTTGTATTTAATGCTCCTCTATCTGCCCAACGCTCTTTGTATATCAACTTATTGATCCCCTATAACAATCCTAAAAGTTATTAATAGGTCCCGTTCTAAGTGAAAGAGTCAGTGAGTAATACTTACCTCTCAGGATGACTTCAACCAGCACTCACAATTTTATCTTCCAGCGAACAGAGAAGCAGGTTCTTCCTTTTATCCACTCAGTGAAACCATCCATCCCGTCTTCCTCTTCTTGTGACGTGTCAGTGTTGACATATTTCCTATTTGAGGGTTAGCTAGCTCCTCCTCTGTTCTTAGAGTGGTTCGATATGGTGTAATGGTTGGCAGTCTTGACGTTTCATACCCTATGACGTATTTTCCCCTACTGGGCCACTTGTTCCGTCTCCTACCTACAAATCCCCAGTGCTCAGCCAGTTTGCTTTTTGTCCTTGTCACAGGGGTCATTCAGGTCATCTGCTTTATACCCAGGGCCTTCCTTGTTTTCTCCTGAGTCCTTTTGGTCCTCACCACAGCTGTGTGAGCCGAGTGACACTTTTGTCTTGACAGGTGTGGAGAGTGGAGCTAAGAAAATTTAAGCAACTTGCCCAGATTCACACTGCTAGGACGCGGTGATTGAAGTTGGTCTCATACCAAAGTTTCCTTCATGAAAAGAGGCGAGGCTCACTAGGATTCCTCTACAGCCTAGTGATGTGTCTGCACCTTCATGTGATCTGGGTAGGAAGGCAGAGGTAAGGGAGATGGTTCTACTCTCCTATCTTTAGCGGTGGGTAGATCTATGTGCCCTCAGCACTTGATGGCTCACAGAGCATTTTGTACTTGTTACTGTCCTACACCCAAGGACCTCTCTAGAGACCAAAGCACACAATTCCTGCCTCATCTTCTTCTGTGGGAGACAAGACAGAGGCGAGAGTGAGCAGACCCGGCCAACTTAATGGACTGTGGGATGTGTGTCAGGCCTCCACAGCTGGTGTAGTCGGCTTCCTGCCCACTGTACTTTTACTCACACAGCATGGTTTCAGAGACTTCAATGTTCCCCAGTTTTCTGTAGCCACACTGGACTCTTCTGCTTGTCAGTGGGGAAACTTTCTCCACAGTGTCTTCTGCAGTGGCAACTTGATGGCAAGCTCTTCCTGTAAGCCCGGGCTCTGTTTACACTTGGGAGTTCCCGTTCTTTTTCTCCTTTGATTTGATGAGTCTCATATGGATCTTGATACTGTTCTGCATTTCAAAAGTGCAAGTCTAAGAAACTAGAGCAGGCCCTGCTGTGAACAAAAGTATCTCCAGTTTTCCTTTTTCCATTTATCCATGCATCTATGTATCCATCTATCTCCCCCATTAATCTTACCTACCTACCCACACATCCATCCATCTACCCACCCATCACCCAATCCATTCATCTACCCACCATCCATCCATCCATCCATCCACCCATCACCATCCAATGTATATTGAGAATGAAGTAAGTATAAAACACTATCAGAAAATGTTAAGACACCAAAGATCAAGACATACATTACTTCTTCTTACAAAAATGGTTGAGCAAAGGTAATATGTCTGGGAAAATAAGAAAAAAATAAATTTAGAAAACAATGATTGCAATTAAGAAAATAAAACCATGAATGACTATATATGCTGTTTTAATTTGAGTGGTCAAGAAGGCCTTTTGGATGCAGCAACATCTGAACTGCTATGTGTTCTTTCGTTATTTTGGAAGATAGTCTTCTAGGTAGAAGGGATAGGAATCACATAGGCAGTGTTTTGGCCTTTGACACTAGCATATCACTGAACTGAACTTCATGTTCTTTCCCCCAAGTCTTCTTCCCTTTCTCCCTTCTTACCCCACCCCACCCCTTCACTCCTTTTCTAGTTCTGCCTTCTTCTCTCCTTTTTCTCTTACAGATGCCATTAGCTCGTTCTGGTCTGATGCTCATCATGGTCCTCCTTGAGTCTTCCAAGTGCTAGCATCATAGCCATTTATCACCATGATTGGCAACAATATTCTTAACATAGACAAAACATGACGGATTTTCAGTGGCAGTGTCTTAGTTAAATTTCTATTGCTGTGATAAAACACCATGACCAAGTTAATCTGGAGAAAATAGGGTTTATTTGGCTTACATGTGCCAGGTTATGGTCCATTGGGGGAAGCCAAGCTAAGAACCTGGAGGCAAGAATTGATGGGGAAACCACGAAGGAACATTGATCACTGGCTTGCTCCTCCTGGGTTGTTCAATTTGCTTTCTTATATACCCTAGGTTCACATGCATAGGGATGATACCACCCACACTAGGAAAGCTCTTATACATCAATCAGCAATCAAGAAATGCCTCAGAGCTTTACCCACAGGCTAATATTATGGGAACATTTACTTAATTGAGGCCACTTGTTCCCAAATGAACCCAGGCTGTGTCAAGTTAACAAAACAAAGCAGTACACTCAGTTTCATTTCTGGGGAAGATAATGAAAGGCCCACATGTGCAGAGGATTTTCTCACAGCCACCAGAGATGGGGTAGAACAGATCACACGGATGGTCTAAACAAGTGCTCACCAGTAAAGGAGACAGGATTCTGATGAAATCTACAAGGACTTTTTCCCCTTCTTTTTCTGAATATACACAACTCATCTTCTCATGTAATACTTGGATATCTCAAAGACACTCTGTAGTTACAGAATTTTAAAGCAACACAGAATTCCAATATGAGAAATAATGATAATATTTATTCAGTAGTTATTTTTTGTCAGGAATTATTCTAACAGCTTTACATGCAACACCTTTTTTATTTCCCCCAAAACTGAGTGAGAGGAGCTAAGTATTATGACTAATTAAATGTTAAGGTGAAGAAGACAAGGACCAATGTAGCTTGCCTAAGTCCCAGAGCCAGGAAGTGGCACTGCTGGGCTCAAAGCCAGATTATCTGGTTCCAGAGACTTAACTCTTCAGCCTTCCTTGGTAAGAGAACTGGTGTCTTGGTTGAAGCTGGGGGAAGGATGAAAAGGCTTTATCCCTTTCCCCAGAGTCTTCTGCCCTTGGCAGTTACGAGGTATAGTCTAAAAGCCTAAGAGTTAAATAAGGAAATGTAAGCAATGTCCTCCCTTAACTGTTTGGTTCCAGGAAGAACCAAGTCTCAGCTAGTTGGATAAAATGAATTCTAGAACCATCTCTTACTGTACAATATGAGTTCCTGGGTAGTGGATGTAATTAGGGACAAAATACACACAGTGACAAAGCAATGCTAGCTGTGGGACTCCGTCTACGCTGGCATCACTGAGGTCACCAAGAGGGAGTTGAACATCTGTGGGCACATCTTGGAAGGAAAAGGAGGGGTGTGTGTATGAGTGTCTACTGCATCCTGCTCAAACTACCTTCACTCAGATATTTCCCATACATAGTTCCCTCTCCCTGGCTTTCCAAATAAGCATTGCTATTCTGCTCAATGTGATCCCTCCATCCCAGGCTGGGCACAGGGACAGATGGCATGCTCCCTTACTTCCACTGAATTGAGTTTGGTGAGGCATATAACCTAATGATCATTGGTTCTATAATTAGTCCGAATAGGCCTTCAAAAACACCTCTCTCCCATAGCCTCTGCCTCAAGGGATTTGTGATCTTTTTAGCCCTTAGTTTCCTCTTCAAGAGGGCAAGGTATTAATTTCCTTAACTCACAAGGTTGTTAAAAATAGTTGAAATTGAAATGTGATTTCATGTGTATAAAGTACTTAACATTTTGACGGACAGTTGATTCATGCTTAGTTAAGAGTCTTTGTTTTACTAGGGCACACATTGGAAATGAGGGGAAACTTAGGCTTTTCTCACATAGATTCCCTTTCAATGTTTACCAGAAGCATGAGCTCAGATGTAAATTGGCTGATTCGATTTACATTTTGTACATTTGTTTTTAAAACCCATTTTTAATATATGAATGATTGACATAAACTGGACAAATGTGAAACATTCAAAGATCAAAATAGTATTATTCCAGATACCTGCCCATTGTTTTGGTTTGATTTCAGGTCCAGCCATTTCCGTTAGTCCGTGGGTGTATCTCCGATGCAGTGATACTCAGAGGGGATGAGAGTCAGGAAACCTAACAGCAGATGAGAACACCATGTTCAGGAAAGTCATTTCTCCACATCTGGAGACTTTAGGACTAGAAGACAAAGATGACCACTTCTGAAACCAAGTACTTGGGACTGGAGAGATGGCTGTACTGAAGAGCACTGCTCCTCCAGAAATTGTGGGTTCAATTCCCAGCACTCGCACGCCAGCTCACAAATGCCTGTAATACAGGGGATCTGCTGCTCTCTTCGGCTCTCTGTGGGCACTGCATGAAAGTGATTGTGTGTATGTGTGCAAAACACGCAGATACATAAAAACAATAAACAAAATGTTTTAACACTCATCCATTAGATGACAAGTCCCCTCACAAGGGCTAGAGTAGCCTTGGCCTCGCCAGTGGCCTCCATCTTTACAGTGAATGGTTTCATCATCTGAGTCTTAGTGTGACTAGATGCTTGTGGGACGAAAGTCAAGTAGAGTGAGGAGTTGAGTGACATTTCTAGAATCTCAAAGCCTAGGTTTAGATTCTGTGTACAGCAGGTAGCAGCTATGTGACTTCAGCAAGCTCATTTTGGTGATCTGAGCTACAATGCCTAATCTGCTAAACAAGGACTATAAGTAACATTTATCTTAAAGTTTTTCTAAGGACTTCATGTGACAACATATGCTATGTAGTTCCTATAGTGTTAGATATTAATGAGCAACTCTGACCATAGTTTTTCATTCTCTATGGACTATATCATTATACATTTTCTCTCTTAGTCACATTATAATCTTGGTTCTTATTTACATATTTGTTCTTCCCCTGTGTATTTTGCCTAATGTCTAGCTCAGTGCAGCCTGTACCTTGACAGATAATCAATAAATGTTTTTAGAAATTAACTAAAACATGTTGGAATGGAGATGCATAAACACTTATTTTCTGAATACCCACAATAAAAAAGAAAGGTGGAAGATATTCCAGGTTTGCAAACATGAGGCAGGCATGGTCCCTATTGGAATGGAGATGCATAAACACTTATTTTCTGAATACCCACAATAAAAAAGAAAGGTGAAAGATATTCCAGGTTTGCAAACATGAGGCAGGCATGGTCCCTATTGTGTAACGACAATATAGTCCCAAGAAAATAAAAACAAAAAGAATGTGGGCTTTGAAGAACTTTTTAATAACAAGGCCAGTCACCTAGTATTTGAGAAAGTTCAAGATGCTAAAAGTAGATGAGTCAGAAGCATGGACAGTCATCCCAATATTCAGGTTCCGTCAGGCCCCTAGGAGATTTGCTGCAACTGGAAGGCTGGTGGTGGCTAAGTCCCGAATGGCAGATTAGAAGTAGGCTTCAGTCTAACAGTGAAGGAAATACGGACATGTTTTATGTAGGAAGTGACACAACTAGTTTTTAATCTTAGATAATTTATGCATACAGGATTTAAATAGCTACTGCTAAAATCTGATAAATCACACATGAGAGGATCACAATAGTTTAAACAATCAGATACACAGAACCCAATGGGGTATATGTGGGGATAATGAGAGAAAGAAGGAAATGATAATTAGGAATGGAATCAATGTGTCTTGATGGGAGAAGATTCAGGATGGTGCAGGATGAACCAGGATGTCTGTTCTGGCTGTGAGCTTTGATAGAGGGTAAATTGTGGGACATAATGCCATCAAGAGGCTAATGATGTTGGGTTCAGTTTAAACTACTAAGCTTACACACTAGAGTGACCTCTGTGTGGAAATGTTCACTTAAGATGTGTGTGACAATCAGAAAGGAGGATGATATTCAGTGAACACAAAGAGAATATCTGCTTTATTTTGCTAGTCGAGCTCAGCCCCTAATTATTGATCCATCCACACTTTCATTAGTATTCTGCTCATGACTGAAACTCATGGGCTTTGCTTATCAATGGGAAATCTGTGAATTCTGAAGTCATAAATCCAAGTTGACCACAGAGACACATCTTATAAACTTTCCCAAGATTGGTTACCTCTAAGTTCTCTAAATATTCATAAGTTTTTTTTCCATTTATTATCTATTTTAAAGATTTACTTTTGTTTATCTTCTGTATTATGTATCTGCAAGGGTAAATGACTGTATGCATGTGCATACTCACACCTGCACATGTGTGTGTGTGTGTGTGTGTGTGTGTGTGTGTGTGTGTGTGTGTGTGTGTGTTATGCATCCCTCTGTGCACATGGAAACAGGAAAAGTCTTTGGATCACTCAGAGCTAGAGCTAATGGTATTTTTAGGATGCTCAGCTTGCTATATGGATGCTAGGATTTGGACTCTGATCCTCACCATTGTGCAGCAAGTGCTTTCGAACCACTAAGCCATTTGTGCAGCTCCCAACAGAGGTCCAGCCTCTCCTGTTTACAAGTGCATTATCTTCATGACTCAACTCAAATACAACTATCTTTAAGGAGATTCACCTGTCTGAACCTTCTGAAACTGTGTATAATAGCCACACATAGGGCTCTGTGACTAAATGTGGAGCTTTTGAAAAGCTTGGCTTTGAGGTTTCTAAAAACATAATGGCCAACATTTAAAGCATAAGGAATCTAAGGTATTTGAGCATCCCTCTCCTGTGTTGTATCACGTGATCTCACTGGAGCCTTGGCTCTGAACATATGTATGTATCTTGCAATGTATCTGTCCTTGTTCCACCTAGTGCCAAGGAACATGTCTGAAACGCCTTAGCTGAGATTCTAGACTATTGAATACACTGTTTTCTAGGATTTGCAGTGTGTTTATTGTACCTACAAAGTTATTTTTTATAGAAATATAATGGTTTAGTCAGAGAAAGTACAGAATTAATATTTTCTTACCATCATTCTTCAGTTTGTAAGTATTGAGTTAGTATCTCACTGGATTTCATTGTATTGGAAAGAGTGATTTTAAAAACTGTAGCGTGAATTGATGACTAAAGTTTCATTTAAAAAATCATTAAATAAATTGATTAGGACAGACTTTCCAACAATTTCTGCAATGGCTCTAAACATTCTTCTGTCATTTTAAAATGCGTATTTATGCAAAGTACCATTCTCAGCATTGAGGATAATAAAATCAAAGTGTCAATTAACTTTAAAACATTGGAAATGCTCTATGTCCTGCAGCATCGAATAATTAACCAAGATTAAATCTTTTTTGTATAAAAATAAACAAACATGGCTACCTCACTAGTATGTGACTTTGCTTTTTCTTTTTAATAGGTGGCAAATATATATATGTATATATATATATGTATAATTTTTTATATTTACATATAATAAGTGGTAAAATTGTTTTAAAATATATTTTTCATGATTTTTTATCAATAATTACTTGACTTGTGTAACTATCTTATATGCCAGGACATCTGGAGTTATGCGACAAATGTGTTGAATGACTAAGCAGCCTGAGGAGAAAAGTTTAAAAAGTCCTGGGTTGTATAACCCAAAACAATTGAATTCACATTATTGCTCTGGACATCCAGAATAAAATCTTTTCAGAATCCCAGGGGTAGGATGAAAACTTGTGTATCAACCACAGTCCCTCTATTTTATCAAAGGAATAATTTGCTGAGACTTTCTTCCCGGGAGATATTCAATTAATAAGCATGTACTTTTGTCCAGCAAAAGTCCTAGATACTTGAAATATGTAAAAAAAAAAAAAAAAGATACAGGATGCTCCATCTTTTATAGTCTCCAACCATGGGGGTGAGTGTTAAGAACCAGGTCACTATCATGCATCTTAGAGGAGTGGTAACCAGGCCACCATAGGAGCCCTTCAGATAAAGAATTTTTTTCTGGTGAATAGCTAGTGTGTAGTAATATAAAAGTCATGAAATCAAATCTGACTGACCTTAATTATGAGCATTTCCTGTCTATCACGTGGCCTTCTTTATTGGCAGGTAACAGAATCTGCTGACGTCATAGTTGAGGAGTTGGGGTATAGGCCTAGAGTTACACTCTATGATTCATATATCAATTTTTGCTTGTTCTCTTGATCATCATGAATAAACTACCGAGTCCATCCAAGTATTCCAGTAGTCGATAAGATGAATGTGTAATCTAACTCATAAGGATGCTATGTTAAATAAACACTAGTAATTTTTTTTTTATCAAGTTTTAGGTAAGCTTTAAGGTTCTTTCT
Source organism: Mus minutoides (assembly GCA_902729485.2). NCBI lineage: Eukaryota > Metazoa > Chordata > Mammalia > Rodentia > Muridae > Mus > Mus minutoides. Next base: position 38,529 of record LR750903.1, on the reverse strand, counting down.
GGTTCAAACTATAATAGAGTCTCTACTTGCTTTCTGGATTGGGGCTTGGTGGGTTTCCTTGCAGAGCATGTAACTGGGAATCAGGATAATTGAGTTGGAGTGTAAGATTCACTCCCATGGAGCTGTCAATTTTAAGTATGTGACCTTTCTGGATCAGTTTCCCCACACACCAATGTTAATGTTGTATTCAGATCACAAAGTGTAGGATTCATCTTTTTTTGCATGTTGTTCAAAAAGATAAGTCTTTTTTTATTAGATATTTTCTTCATTTACATTTCAAATGCTATCCTAAAAGTCCCCTATACCCTACCCCCCCACCCTTCTCCCCTACCCACTCACTCCCACTTCTTGGCCCTGGCATTCCCCTGTACTGGGCATATAAAGTTTGCTAGACCAAGGGACCTCTCTTCCCAATGATGGCCAATTAGGCAATCTTTTGTTACATATGCAGCTAGAGACATGAGCTCTGGGGGTACGGGTTAGCTCATATTGTTGTTCCACCTACAGGGTTGCAGACCCCTTCAGCTCCTTGGGTACTTTCTCTAGCTCCTTCATTGGGGGCCCTGTGTTCCACCCTATAGATAACTGTGAGCATCTACTTCTGTATTTGCCAGGAACTGGCAAAGCCTCACAGGAGACAGCTATATCAGGGTCCTTTCAGCAAAATCTTGCTGGAGTATGCAATAGTGTTTGCATTTGGTGGCTGATTATGGGTTGGACCCCTGGGTGGGGCAGTCTCTGGATGGTCCATCCTTTCATCTTAGCTCCAAACTTTGTTTCTGCAACTCCTTCCATGGGTATTTTATTCCCTATTCTAGGGAGGAATGAGGTATCCATGCATTGGTCCTCCTTCTTGGTTTTCTTGTGTTTTGGAAATTGTATCTTGGGTATTCTAGGTTTCTAAGCTAATATCTACTTATCAGTGAGTGCATATCAAGTGAGTGCTTTGGTGACTCAGGATGATATACTCCAGATACATCCATTTGCCCAAGAATTTCATAAATTCATTGTTTTTAATAGCTGAGTAGTACTCCATTGTGTAAATGTACCACATCTTCTGTATCTATTCCTCTGGTGAGGGACATCTGGGTTCTTTCCAGCTTCTGGCTATTATAAATAGGGCTGCTATGAACATAGTGGAGCATGTGTCCTTATTACCAGTTGGAACATCTTCTGGGTATATGCCCAGAAGAGGTATTGACCGGTATTACTATGTCCAGTTTTTTGAGGAACTGCCAGACTGATTTCCAGAGTGGTTGTACAAGCTTGCAATCCCACCAGCAATAGAGGAGTGTTCCTCTTTCTCCACATCCTCACCAGCATTTGCTGTCACTTGAATTTTTGATCCTAGCCTTTCTGACTGGTGTGAGGTGGAATCTCGGGGTTGTTTTCTGGATATCAGAAAGAAAAAGTTGTAAAAGTTAACCTTGACTATCATGACTTTTTTTTTTTTTTTACTTTCTCCATCAACCCTTAATTTTTATCCTTCAAATTGATGAACATTGTTTCTATCCAATATGGCCAACCAGTGACCAGCCCAACGTAGGATCCCTGGTTGGGCACCAATCCCTGACACTGTTACTGATGCTATGCTTGCAGACAGGAGCCTAGCATGGCTGTCCACTGAGAGGCTCTACCAGCTACTGACTGAGATAGATAGAGATACTCACAGTCAAACGTTAAAATGAGGTCAAGGACCCCTATGGAAGAGTTAGGGAAGGATTAAAGGAACTGAAGAGGATGGCAACCCCATAGGAAAACCAACAGTGTCAACTAAGCTGGATTCCTGGGAGCTCACAGAGATTGAGCCACCAGCCAAAGAGCATACATGGGCTGGGTTGAGGCCTCCAGCACACATGTAGCAGAGGACTGCTTCAGTGGGAGAGGATGCACCTAATCCTGTAGAAACTTGATGCTCTAGGGAGGAGGGATACCCAAGGGGTGGCACCCTTTCAGAGGTGAAGGGGGGAACTCTGTGAAGGGGGACCAAGAGAAGACAACATTTGGGATGTAAATAAAATTATTTAATAAATAAAATTATACATGAAGATTGCACTAGCGTTGCCTAGATATGTATAGGCCCAGAATATTTAGGTGAAAAAAATTATCGGTGGTTATACACATGCTGTACCAACATACCTGTCATATAACCCTTTGGGTTTGCAAATGGAAAAAGATAGATAGCTGTTTCCACATACATCTGTTGAAGTGCATGGTTTTCTAGAACATGTAGAAAGATGGGCCTGGGAAGTAGGCCGTCCATATGATTTATCTACACCTGGAGAGAATGTGAATTGACTGAGGTTATGTTAAGAAATAAGAACAGTAGCTAGACAGCCAGGGCTACACAGAGAAACCCTGTCTCAAGCAACCCCTCCCCCCAAAAAAAAGAAAGAAAGAAGAACAGTGGTGGACTCCAATTCACAATTTCAATATAAAACAGTTTTCTGTTCTTGGATCTTTATATCTGTGTTGAGCTGGATTAGACATGACCACAGCTGAGCAGGCCTTTATCATACAGCTTTGACTGTGCAGGTTGGAACCTTCCACCATCCCTTTCAGTTCAGTTAGTTGTATCTGCTCTACATGACAGAACAGCTATGGTGACTAATTTATAGTCAATATATTAGTCAATGAAAAATTAAAATTTATAGCATGTTACTGAAATGTCTTTAAAGACAAATGCTACTCACAGCCTTAGGCAGAGAAATCTCTCTGCAGTGAATGATTTTGAATGCTGAGATTCACGGCTTCTAGAGGCACCAAGAATAAGTGACTGTTGAGCCTTAAACTGGACATTTATAGCAGTGCCCCAAGGCTCAGGGAACATCACAGAAGAGGGGGCAGAAAGAAAGAGCGGAAAGATGGAGATGCTCTGTGAAGTGTCACCTTCTGGGATGACTCAGTCAGTCTGGTCACGGCCTCTCAGTAGCCCTGCTGGCCTTCACAAGGCTGTACCTTTCAATAACCATGCTTGGATTGGGTGACATTTCAGGGGGCCCTACCTTTCGTCTTTGGACTGTTTACTGAGGGAGAGAAAGGCACTGTTTTTAGTTGTGTACTCACTGATGAGCTCACCAGGCCCCAATCAATTACAAACCCATGTGTTTATAGAGGCTCTGAGTCACATGATGGAGACAAAAGAGCAGGACCTAACGGAGGCAGAGACTCCCGAGCCAAAGACTTAATTTTTTCCTTTTTTTTCTTTTTCTTTTCTTTTTTTTTTTTTTTTAACAGTTTTTCGAGGCATGGTTTCGCTGTGTAGCTCTGGCTGTCCTGGAACTCACTCTGTAGACCAGGATAGACACTTACTAAAGAGCTATAGAAAAGCTTTGTGATTTGGGAGAGAAGGCAGAAGGAAAAGACAGGTGGGTAGGACAGGGAACCTTTTCCTTTAAGGTTTTCTAACATCCTCATAAGCTATATTTGGCACGGAATGTGTTTCTTTGACTGATCTGTCATTTTTTTGCAGCATCTACTTAATAACAATCAATGTTATTTTATTTTATGAAATAGAAATACTCTTGAAAAATTGACTGTGATTAGAATTTCTGGAAGCAAATACCACTTTTCTCTCTCTATTCCAATTATCAAATTGTAGAGGTATTCACTGCAAAAAAAATTATTGGCCTACAACCTCATTTCTGAGATTAGATTTCAGGGTGTTTTATAAAATCCTGTATTTAAATTTTAAAATGGTAATTTTGGTTGAGTATTTATAACCTGAATCACTAACATAAAATCTTCAAGGAAAGTATCTAAAATTTAGTTGAAAAATTATTTATTTTAAAGTCAAAGGGATAAGAATCTGCTTAAGAATAAAGTCACAGTTTTAATCTGACAGTAATACTAGCTAAGGTTAGGAATAAAAGGACAATATAGGTTGTCTGAGTGTGGGGGACAATCGTACATCACCCATATTTCCCATATTTAACAAGGTGTAGTAACACAGTGTGACTCTCTGTATTTCCATTTTCCACTTTTTCCCTGGGTTCCCAACCTTAATTCAGCCATACTCCATCCATAGCATATATCCTGATATGTATGCCCCAAGGACAGAGGTGGCCTGCTATGCTCACAGCTGTCCGCCAGCACTCAAGAGAGGGGCTGATGTTCAAAGGTACCCTGATGATGTTTGGTATATGAACAAAACTCAATTGTATAGAGCATCTCTTTTGAGAAATGTGTAAGTGAGGGCCATCTATTCTATAGCTTTATAAACCACGCATTTAAATATTTTATTGGAAATCCATATAATTCACACGTAACTATTTTATTTTTCTTTTTAAAATTATTTGCTTTGTGTGTGTGTGTGTGTGTGTGTGTGTGTGTGTGTGTGTGTGTGTATGTGTTTGCATGTCCACATGAGCAGATCTATCTGAGGTTTCCAGAGATGGCATTAGATCCCCTGGATCTAGAGTTATAGGCAGTGGTGAGTTATTGGTATGGACACTAGGAACTAAACTTTGGCTTTCTGAAAGAACAGCATGTGCTCTTATTCACTAAGTCATCTCTCCAAGCCCAATCAATTAGTTTAGAGAGTAAAATTTAGTGGCATTTATTTCACTTGTCCCACTGCTTCTCCAAGGTCAAAATCCTGTCATCACCAAAAGAACACTGGCAACCATGGAGCAGTTGCCCCCATTCCTTTCTAACCTAGAAAGAACCTGACACCCACTAAGTCTGCTGCCTGTGTCCACAGATTTGCCTATTCTGGATAATTTCTGTAATATAACTGAATGATGTGTGTCTTTTGTGTCTGCCTTCTGTCAGCTAGGATAACGTTTTTAAGGTTCATTTCTGTGTGACTAAGGACTTTGGGCTTTCTGTGATTTGTAGTACTCCATTGCACAATGCAGCACATTTCCCTTACATATCTGCCACTGGACGCTAGGCTGTTCCTACCAGCTGGCTCTAGTGAGCAGAGCTGTTGTGACCATTCTTGTACAAGTGTGCTTCTATGTCATCTTTTCTCATCTGGCTCCTCTCACAGAACTGCAAACTCGCCAAGAGCACAGACTGAATTAATCTTGTTCGTTGACACATTTCCCACCAAACTAAGCCCAGAAAAGATCCCGTGGATGAATGGCTGACAGAAAAGCTCCCGTGGATGAATGGCTGACAGAAAAGATCCCGTGGATGAGTGGCTGACAGAAAAGATCCCATGGATGA
>LR750903.1:0-33257 GCA_902729485.2 Mus minutoides | reverse complement strand
ACGGGATGACTGCTGCAGATGTGAAGGAGTAGCAGAGCTACTTAGAGAAGCTGCTGCAGGCTGGTGGTGAGATGGCGCGGGTGGGGGGACGCAGCAGCGGGTGGGGAGGACTCTGGGAGGGAAGGACTGAGGAAGTCAATGATGCAGAGTATGGGGAGTGGACAGGAAGCCAGTGGGGAGGAAGCAAGGCCTCTGATGCAGGACAGGCTTGCCATAAGTCTCTCAGGCAGCCCAGAGAAGGAAGCACTCTTTGCCTCCGGGAAACAGCTTGCTTTGTATTTCATTTTCAAACATCAAAGTTTATTTCTGAAATAGAACTTGGCATTTGTGTGGAATTATGAAGGTATTCTCCAGATGTTCAGAACGGATTTTGACTTTTAGAAGTAAACTTTTAAAATGTAAAGTTGTTCTCAGATATTACTCGTTTTTACTTGTGCATATTTTCTGCCAATGGTAGTAAAATATGCGTAGCATAAATGTATCGGATTAGCAATCTATTTTGTTTCTTGTTTATATGTGGTATGGATGTACTTATTAGTGTATGTGTGTATATAAGTGCGTGCACATGCATGTGTACATGCATGTGCGTGTGTGTGTTTGTAGACCCGAGGTTGATGTCATGTGTCTTTCCTCAATTGCTTTCCATTTTTATTTTTAAAAATTAAAATATAATTTCATCATTTCTCTTTTTCTTTTTCTCCATACAACCTCTCCCATGATTCCTCCTTTCTTTCCATTGAATTCATAGCTTCCTTTTCTTAATTTTTATTGTTATACACACACATACACACACATACATACTGCACACACATACACACATATACCCACATACATACACAGACACACACACAGCAGATACACACATACACCAGGCACACACACATACACACCAGGCACATGCACACACCCAACACACACCACACACACCCACACCTAAATTCATAAATACAACCTGCGTAGTTCATTAAGTGTTATTTGTATGTAACAGTTCAGGACTGATGACTTGGTATTGTAAAAGCAACCAGGGAGCTCAGCTCTAGAGAAGATCATTTCTTTTATTTTCAGCATTCTTTACTTTCCTGTAGTTCTCGTCCAGGGTGGGGCCACATTAGAGTTCCTCCTTCCATGTTTCTATGTTAGCATGTCTATTAAAATTGTACTTGTTCAAGTCTTGTTAGCCATCTTGTTGAAGTATCACTGGTGAAGCTTTCCTGACAACCTCACAGCAGATATCCTGTCCCTGTGGCACTTACAGTCTTTTGGCAGTGTTCCCTGGGCCTTAGGTGAAGGCATTCAATTATAGGTATATCAGTGGAGGTTGGGTACTCCACAATCAGTATTTCTTGGAATTTTTAACTAGTTGTGGTTTTCTATAAGGGTCTCTGTCTGTTGCAAAGAGAAGTTTCTTTGATGAAGGGTGAGAGCTATCCCAGGCCTGTGGGTTTAGGATAAATACTTAGATTATAATTAGACATTATGCTTGTTTGCTAAAGCAGAAGTAGGCCATTCTCTTCTAAGATTCGTTACTTCACTAGTACTTGGCAGTTGGCTAAGTTTCTAGTACCAGATATGATTTCCTTTCTATTGATCAGAACTTAACTCCAATTAAACAGACATTGGTTACTGCCAATAAGTGAGTGCCACTATTGTTCCCGTAGGGTGATTGTGCCATGGTCATTTTGGGGGTTCATAGGCATCACAGTTGGGTAGGACTACTTCTCTCACTTGATAGCTCGAGTGTCTTCCAGTAGGAGGAAAGCTAGTGTTCAGGGAGAAGGCCGAATCTAGTTAGGATCATCAGGGGATTCTGTGTCTAAAGTGTTTGGTGTCTTCAGCAGCAGTGACTTAGCTTCAACTTCTAGGAGGCAGCAAAAGGCAGCAGCAGCAGCAGCCTCCATGGTGTTGGGAGCTCCTTACACTCCTCTGACTGACACCCCTAGATGAGGTTTCTCACGCCCGTTTTGGGGGATTTTACTAACTCATCTGTGGCTCATGGGGGTGTGTGCATTGGCAGCCCAAGTAGAATAACTTTACTTAAATTATATATGTGTATGTATACATACAGGTTCATATGTAATTTTAGGTTAATAAATATAATCATTCCTATGGCTTTTCCAGACATCCTTAGTGTTATTTTCCCACCTTTCCCCCACCTTCTTTTGAACAGACCTACCTTGCCATCCCCTCATTAAAGCTCCAACGCTTTCCTCTTCAAATGATTTGAATCCTGCTGTTCCCTTCTCTAGGGCTCCCACCACTACTGTGTTCTCTTCTTGCTTTCCCTGTTTTCTGTGGTTACTCCAGGATATAGCTGAAGATTTGGCACCAGGCATCACAGATGAGCAAGAACACGGCATTTGTCTTTCTGGGTTACCATACTCAGCTTTCTAGTTCTAGCCATACCTGAACAGTTCTTGATATCACTTTCATCTTTATCTTACTTTTGAGATTGGCATGCCATCACTCCTGGATTTCATGTAGCATATGGGGAGTTATAACTCAGGCTTTTATGCTGCTTCAGCAGGCACTTTAGGATATGAATCAACCCCTCAACTCTGGCTGTTGTTAATTAAGACAGGGTATCAAAGTATACTGTGGGTTGGCTTGAAACTCCTTACGTACTCCTGGGTAGCCCCAAATTCATGATGATTCTCCTGCCTTTGCCACCTGAGTACTTGAATCAGAAGTACAGGCCACTGCACCTGGTCTTTGATTCTCTGTTATCAATGTTTTTCATTTGACATAGAAAATAACATTTTATTATAATATTTCCATACACATATCTCATTCTACTTTGCCCATAGTTGTCCACCATCTGTCTATCATCTGCCCTCCACCATCTGTCTCTCATCTGGCCTCTAGTTGGTCTTCTTATCCTTCACAACAGTTTCTCTTCTGGTTTTTTTTATAATATATGTAATACACATAATATTACAAAATACACACACATATATGTGTATTTAAATCTAGAGGGACTTATGAGAGAATATGTGATATTAAATGTGTACAGTAGTATTAGCTAAAACACATGGTTATACAACAGATTTGTTGAAAACTCTTGTTTTCTATGACTACAACTCTACACATTGAATTTAGGTACATATTTGTTGAACAATATCCTTTGCCTTTTAGAATAAAAAATAATTTCTACTGTGTATTCTACTACTTTCTCCATTTAAATTCAGAAAAAGTATCTATTTTCATACATGAACAGTAACTTATACAGTTTTTATAATGTCCTCTCTATTAAAATGAAATTTCTCTGTATTTTGTTACAGGGTGCTACTTACTTACTTCATTATTTGATCCTCTTCCAAATTGACATTATATTGTCATTTTATAAATAAAGAAACCAAGGTCAAGAGATCATAGTGATTTATCCAAGATCACAGATGTGTGTGTGTGTTTGTGTGTGTGTGTGTGTGTATGTGTGCATGAGAGGGAGAGAGAGAGAGAAAGAGAGAGAGAAAAAGAGAGAGAGAGAGAGAGAGAGAGAGAGAGAGAGAGAGAGAGAGGGGAACTGGGATGTGGAGTCAATTTCTGAACACAAATTCTTCCCCTCTACATCCTCCTACCACTGATTCATCTTGGATAACGCGAACAAATCAATTTGTCACAGCATTTGGGCTTTCTAAGAAAAGAGGTAAAAACTTCAAAATAAATTTCATTATTCTGATTTTAAAAAAATCTTTGGAGACGTCTAATATGCCTTTCTCTTTTCCCCAACCTGTCTAATGTAAAATATTTTCTTAGCTTTTGTTTATTGTTCTGAATATTATTAACATGCACATTTTAGCCACTACATTCAGTGTTAGGGTGTGGGAGCCAGATCTGGGCTTGCACTTGGGATTTGCCTAAATTAGTTGGGTGACCTTGGAGGAGTTATTTAATCTCTCTGAGTTTCAGTGGGCCCATATGTAAAATGGTGATGACAGTAGTACCTACCTCATATTGTCCTAATGAGAAGCAAATGAGCTACTGTATCAAAACTGCTTAGCAGGATTCCATTAGCCACTGCAAACAATGAATGGCAGATGTTGTCATTGTCCAAAAATATTAAAGAATGAGTAGTTCATCCAGCTGAGCCAACGTTTTGTTGAAGGACTGAATGCACATAGCTAAGATGTGTTGAAAGGTTACAGAGTTCAAATTCAGATAGCGGTAAGTACCCATCTCTTTCTCCATTACTTACAGTTGGGATGGGCTCACACATTGCAAAATATCCAACTTATAGGTTGTTTGTAAAGAAATTGGAATGCTCTTGAAACAGTTCACTAAGTGTAAGCTAATGCTACTAGCATAAATATTAGTATAAAAGTTAAAATACTGACCTTGCAGAGATACAAGAGATACAGTCGCTCAGAGAGGCACTGGAGGGGAATCCTCTCTTAGCATTGAAGATGTCCTTTGGAGATAACCTTCAGACACTACTGTAGAATATGAGTGATGACTTATACATATCTTAACGTCTAGACCCCAAACGCCAAGGTTGTTTGTAGTTTGAGGATATCTGCCCTGTGTTTGTTTTGCTCTTCATTCTGGTCCAAAGCTTTTTCATCCAGGTCAACAGCTCGCTCTTCCTTTCTTTCTTTCTTTCTTTCTTTCTTTCTTTCTTTCTTTCTTTCTTTCTTTCTTCCTTTCTTTCTTTCTTTCTTTCTTTCTTTCTTATATAGTTTCTTAATTTACATTTCAAATGCTATCCCAAAAGTTCCTCCATCTATGCTCCCCTCACCCTGCTCCCCTACCCACTCACTCCCACTTCTTGGCCCTGGTGTTCTCTTGCATTGGGGCATATAAAGTTTGCAATACCAAGGGGCCTCTCTTCCCAAAGATGGCCAACTAGGCCATCTTCTGCTACATATTTAGCTAGAGACACAAGCTCTGGGGGTTCTGTTTAGTTCATATTGTTTTTCCACCTATAGGGTTGCAGATCTCTTCAACTCCTTGGGTACTTTCTCTAGCTTCTCCATTGGGAGCCCTGTGTTCCATCCTATAGATGACTGTGAGCATTCACTTATGCATTTGCCAGGCACTGGCATAGCCTCATACAAGACAGCTATATCAGGGTCCCTTCAGCAAACTCTTACTGTCCTATGCAAGTGTCTGAGTTTGGTGACTGATTATGGGATGGATCCCCGAGTGGGGTAGTCTCTGGATGGTTCATCCTTTCAACTTAGCTCTAAACTTTGCCTCTGTAACGCCTTTCATGGGTATTTTGTTCCCTATTCTAAGGAGAAATGAAATATCCACACACTGGTCTTCCTTCTTCTTGATTTTCTTGTGTTTTGCAAATTGTATCTTGGGTATTCTAAGTTTCTGGGCTAATATCCACTTATCAGTGAGTGCATATCTAATGACTTCTTTTGTGATTGGGTTACCTCACTAAGGATGATATCCTCCAGATGCATCCATTTGCCCAAGAATTTCATAAATTCATTGTTTTTAATAGCAGAGTAATACTCCATTGTGTAAATGTACCACATTTTCTGTATCCATTCCTCTGTTGAGGGACATCTGGGTTCTTTCCAGCTTCTGGCTATTATAAATAAGGCTGCTATGAACATAGTGGAGCATGTGCTCTTATTACCAGTTGGAACATCTTCTGGGTATATGCCCAAAAGAGGTATTGCTGGATCCTCCAGTAGTACTATGTCCAGTTTTCTGAGCAACTGCCAGATTGACTTCCAGAGTGGTTGTACAAGCTTGCAATCCCACCAGGATTGGAGGAGTGTTCCTCTTTCTCCACATCCTTGCCAGCATCTGCTGTCACCTGAATTTTTGATCTTAGCCATTCTGACTGGTGTGAGGTGGAATCTCAGTGTTGTTTTGATTTGCATTTCCCTGATGATTAAGGATGTTGAACATTTTTTCAGGTGTTTCTCAGCCATTCGGTATTCCTCAGTTGAGAATTCTTTGTTTAGCTCTGTACCCCATTTTTTAATGGGGTTATTTGTTTTTCTGGAGTCCAGCTTCTTGAGCTCTTTGTAGATATTAGATATTAGTCCCCTATCAGATTTAGGATTGGTAACGATCCTTCCCCAATCTGTTGGTGGCCTTTTTGTCTTCTTGACAGTGTCTTTTGCCTTACAGAAGCTTTGCAATTTTATAAGGTCCCATTTGTGAATTTTTGATCTTACAGCACAAGCCATTGCTGTTCTTCAACAGCTATTTCTTGACCTTTGACTCCGTGTCTGTGCTGGTTACTGTGGGAACTACAGAGATGAACGGACCGATTGTTGGGTTTCCTTTCATTCCACACTCTTGGGTATGAGGTTGGCATCTGTTTTCGGGGCTTTAAACATGTCAGAATCCTAATAGCTACATATGTTTCTCCAGTTTTAGCTTCTCCTTGACCTTCCAACTCATCCGCATCTGCCTATTACTCATGTTTACTTAGATGTGAAGTATCTTATAGGTGTTGTGAGCAGAGCAAAACTCTTGACCCCCACCCTTCCAACAATGTTCCATGTACCTGCCCTTGCCCAGTACATAATACATCAGTAAGGAGCACCAGGTTTACTCAGCAGTTGAGGTGAGAGGACTGGATTGTTTCATGACCTCTGACCCATGCTCTTCCAATGCAGCAGTTCAAACCAGGGCTTCAGTGTCAGGACCTTTCTTTCTTTCTTTCTTTCTTTCTTTCTTTCTTTCTTTCTTTCTTTCTTTCTTTCTTTCTTTCTACCAGCACTACCCAACTCAAGTGTCAATCTCTTCCTTGGCCCAGTGCTTCCTTGTTTATTCCCTTGTTCCAAGTATTTGCCTCCAGGCTCATGTTCTAACACAACCCAAGGACTCTGTTCTCAGAGACTGCAATGTGAGACTTCTCAGGAAACCATCTACTGAGCAGGCTTGCCAAATTAAAGGCAAAACTCACCCTTGCTTGCTTAGAGCTCTCTAGGTCTTCCTTTAAGAAATGCATACACAAGTAAGAGGAAATTTAGATTATATCCATCCAAGTGCCTGGCAACTCTTCCAAGATGCCCACCCCTCTCTTAGAGTAACATTCTATCAGGTGGCACAGGTCTGGCTCACATCTCTGCTCTCACTTAATTCCTCTTCACTGCTTCCAGTCACCTACCATCCCGTCCCCTCTCCTCAACCAACTGAGGTCCTTTCTCTGCCCATGCTGCTCTCTATCTGAGATGCTCCTCTCTAGCCTGCTCTCATGGTGAATATTCTCATCTTGATCAAATAGATGGTGAAATATGTCTCCCAGGGACACACTTCCTGATTGTGTATGCTTTAGCTAGTGTGTTGGTACCTTACATATCTGACTTATCTTTCTTTATAATATTAATTCTGCCTGAAAGTACTTACCTGTCTATTTAGTTGTTCTGTCTTTCTTTCATAAGCACTTTCTCTTCATGAGGGCAGAAAACTTCATTCAGTTAACTCATTGCCGTAGTTCCTACATGAGCTACCATGTAGCAAGCACTCAATAGATATTACAGCCAAATGAATATACTGTACAAAAATTCAATCATTGGTTCTTAGATTTCATCATTGACCACTCACCCAGTAATAAATGACTATATTCTGGCATCCTCCAAACATCATATTCTTTCATCCCATATATCTGTTGGCCTCATCTCTACAACTTCAAAGAGGCCTGTGGTGAGGATGATGCTGAGCTGCAGAAGTGTCACTTGTCAAAGGTGGCCATCAAAGTCTCTGGTGGATTCCATCATCCAGGAACCTCCCACTGTCACAAATAATTACCTATTTTATCCAGGAACCAGCTAGCAAACCATTAATTGTGACAATTTATAAAGTCTAAAAAAGGGAAAGTAAATAAATTATGACAAAGATATAGTTTATTTTAGATAGTATGTTAGCTAGTTTTGTTGCAATAACAAATAACCACAGTATCTCAAAGACCTATGACAATAAATCCTTATTTCTTGCTCCTATTACTGAGGGATGTGGATTATCAGGGGTCATCTGAGTGCAAGTCACCTTGCTGACCTTCTTATCCATCAACTGAAATGGAATGATGCCCCATCTAACATATGCATTTGGGCAGCAATGAAGGGAATCAGGTCAAACCATGCAGGCACATGCAGAATTCCTGATCAAACAAATTCCTAATAGTTCATAGGCCAGAGTATGCCACATGGCCAAATTCAAAATCAATAAGTCAGGCATGCATATTTGTTCTTCAGGATGAATAGACATATCACATGACAATGGGTGGGGATATATAATTGAACCATACAGGAGGAGAACTAACTCAGAAAACAATCCCCAGTCTCTCACAGGAGAAAACACTTCAAACAACAGGGTCCATGGAATAAAAATTTAAAAGACATCTTCACATCATCTTTATAGGTAAAGAGTCATCATGTCTCAGAGGGCATCTTTATTTGGGCAAACAATACATCATTTTATCTCCACAAGCAATGGGTGACTCCAGAGAGAATTCAGTCATGTACTCTTTTGTGCATTAATTCAGTGAAGAATTTGAGACTTTGGGGAGGGAAACTTAGGTCAACTTCATAAAAGACTGATGTGAAAACCAGCTGTTAAATTATTCGTTTAAAATAGGAGCTACACATTTTTCAGCAGTCAAAATATTTGGTATACTGTCTGGAAGATCTTTTTGTTTTGCATCCTGGGAAGCTGAATTAAGCTTGGTGAACAGGAATTAGAATAAAAGAACACACACACACACACACACACACACACACACACACACACACACACACACATTGGAGTGTTTTTACTATTTGTTATTTATATCTTCTGAACTCTGCAAAATTGCTCTTCAGTTAATATTGTCTATAGAGGCATTAGGCATTAGTGGACAGATTTTTATTCATTTCACAGCACCCTATTTCATTTTTCTGGGAATAGACTTTATATTACATTTCTAGAATTCCATACTTCCCCATTTCTTGGCTGCACGCTATGGTTTCCAGGAGTCACTATCTTTTCTAATGACGTTGTCTAGTAATTGTTGATTGGCTCATGAGTGGGCATTTAATATAAGTCTAACCCATAAGAGCACTGGCTTTCTCTTTTTAGAATTCAAACTAGAAAAATGTCTCAATTCTCCATTCGACAAAGGAAAGGAAGAGGATGGGGAAATCAGCCATCTATGTTTCTATATTTCCTCTGATGAAGATGAAGAAAACTGATATATTGAAAGAGTCAGATAAAGACGTGGTGTGATAAAGATATGGCATTTTCCACACATAAGTCCTTTCCAAGCCCCTCATCTGATTGCCCTTGGTGTCTGGTCATTTCTGCCTTAAGAATACTTGAAGGGCCTGGAGAGATGGCTCAGCGATTAAGAGCACTGACTACTACTCTTCCAGAGGTCCTGAGTTCAATTCCCAACAAGCACATGGTGGCTTATAGCCATCTGTAATGGGATCTGATGCTCTCTTTTGGTGTGTCTGAAGACAGTTACAGTACACCCATAAATACAAGAACACTTGATCATTCATCCCTGTTCTTGGATCCTGTGAATAATTAATTCTTCCTCTTTGGGCAAAGGTTGCTTAGGTTGTATTTTTGCTTCTTGCAACAAGTCCTACTTTGAAGTATAATGACGTTTAAAGAATGAACCCTGGGAGAACATAAAAGACTATATCAAAGGTGGGCAGAGGAAGGGGGTCTGGGCTCAACAGCAAGATCAGACATGAGACCAAAAGTGGAGATGGGGCCATAGTCAGGTGCAGAGGAGAGTTTTAAGAGAGAAGATACCAACACACACACACACACACACACACACACACACACACACACACACACACAGACACACACACATTTTTTGGAGGTAATTAGGCAAGATGGGATGAAAATCACATTGGTCTGTCAGGAGGCTGATGATACTCCCAGGATGAAGGATGAGCAGAGCATGTGGGTGCATCATAGCAATCAGTACTTCTGAAAACCCATAAGCCTGAATGGTGTGTTTGGCAGTAAAAACAAGAAACAAGGCTAATATTAGAAGAGATATATTGATGGCAAAAACTTGGAATCCCCTGTCTTAATATGGAAGAAATATGATCAATAAGTATTTACTGAACATACACTGCATTTCAGATACTACTTAGGTAATGAAATATACATATGAATAAAATACATGCAAGAATAAATAAATCATGATACTAGCACAAAATTGGATACTAGCATCCTCAAATGATGGCACTGAAGACTAGCCAAACAATAAAAATCTGTTGCAGTTCATTAAAATTGTAAAATAAGTTTAAAAAGTAGCATATCCATGAGACCACTCTTTTTTTTTCTACGCATACCAAGTTTGATACATATACAAAGGAAAGAGGCTAGAAAGATACTCAGAAACTTATTAGTGCTTAATCCTGGTGTGTTCAGATTATGCTTTTATTGGTCTTTATTTTCTAAACTTTCTGTACTTAATTGGTGTTACTTTATATCAAGAAAAAAACATAAAAATGATGTATTTTTTTTCAGTTAGAGATGCCAGAGTTAATTGCTGATGTTTCTCAGAGGAACATTTGCTCGAGTTGCTGAGATAGGAGCAGAAGTGATCTGTGTAGGGTCAGAGAGATGGCTCAGGGGGCAGAGAAACTTACTGCCCAGCCTTGGGACCCACATGGTAGAAAGTATGACCTGACTTTGGAAGTTGTCCTCTGACTTCTACATAAATACCACAGCACAAACACATGGCCAAAATAAATAAAACATAATAAAAATTTTAAAAGAACTGATCACACTGCTCTGTCAGAAGCAGGTCCTTGAGGAGCATTTTGGGGTGCAATATGCAGGGTTAGCAAAGTGAGAAGTCAGACTGTAAGGCCTGCAGATGCCCTGATTAAAGAGGTTGGATCTCTGGAGCAAGCATCTCCCACAACGCTAAATGTCACTGACTTCGCATGGCTAAGTCCCCCCTCCCCACTTTGGATTATAATATAATCAAAACCTTTCTCCCTTCCCTTTCTTCACTCTAAATTCTCCCATTTACTCCTCTTTACTCGATTTCAAATTCATGACCTTGTTTTGCCATTAGTTGTTATTGGGCACACACACATGTATATATGTGTACCCACCTACCCACCTACACTTATCCCCTGACCCATTTTACCCCCATTTGTAATATTTGTAATATGGCTTACTCAGCCATTGGCGAACTGCTGCCCTAGGAAGGAAGTAATTTCTCTAGGAACTGACAACTAGGAATGGAGAAAGGATTTCCTTGAAGCTGATTTAGAGAACCCATCACGGGATCTACATGAGCTGACATGGTGAGCTGTCTACTAGAATTCTAACATGCTGCCCATCTTCAGTCTACCCTGCAGTAGTACCTGTTACCATTCCCATGTCACAGAAGAAGGAGTGGAGCAAGAATTGCACCCAAGGTCAGTCAGCTAGGAAGAAGGAGAGTCAGAGTTAGATGTAGAGTTTGCCCCTAGAGCCATTAGACTTTATCACATTCACACTCCTGTCATTGACCGAGTCAGGAAGACTGGTGGGGTCTGGAGTCAGGGACATGACTGGGCCATGCTGGAACTTACGAGTTGTGCTTCTCTCCCTCTCTTCTTCCTCCTCCTCCTCCTCTTCCTCCCTCTCCTCCTCACCTCCCTTTCCCCCATGTGTGTATTGGCTATCAAAGCTAGGGCTTCATGCATGCTGGATAAACATTCAGCCACTTAGCTCTGCTTCTAGCTTGCTTCCCTTCTTAACACCCCTGTCTTCTTCTTTACTTCCTTCTCCTCTTTCTTTTTTTCTTTCATGTACTATTTGTTATCATGGAAAGGCAAAGGAAATTTTATGAAGTAATATTGATTTCTAAAGCAAAGCCTAGCCCAGGGATTAATGAAACAAGCTCAAGTTTCGTAGAAAGTGCGCCTTGATAGCGCCTTGATACCTATTTTGAAAGCTGTTTCAACAAGGCTATCCGTTCTTAGCTTGTTACCCAATACTTATGCTTTTGAGAAGACACACTTTCTCTCTCTCTCTTTCTTTCTTTCTTTCTTTCTTTCTTTCTTTCTTTCTTTCTTTCTTTTTAAATAAAATGAACACTTTGAGGATAGTTCCGCGGGGAAAAATTCAAACATGTAAACGATTTAGCTTTGTAAAACAAAGACACAGTGGGAATTTTAAAATTTTTTGTTAGTTAGTTAGTTAGTTTGTTTGTTTGTTTTTCTGTCAGGGAGTTGGCAGTGTATGCAGAAAGGACTAAGGGACTGAGGATCTTTGAAGGTGGGCCTCAGGAAGGGGACTGGATGAGAGGAGGCTCAGAGGTGGGGTAGAATGTGTTCCTTCATGGCTAAGGGCCAGAAGACCTGGGTATTACGGATGTTCTCTCACTCTTCAGGACCTGCCTATGCTTCTTCAGGAACTGCCTGTCTTTGGCTCTCAGAAGTGTGAGGGAAGCGTAGGTCTCATGTGATAAGGACTTACACATCGGCTGAACGCTGCCTGAAAACGCCATTCCTTCCCGCTCAAGTGGTCAGGACCCGAGTCAATCTCCTTTATCCCCTGTCTCCTGCAAGGTGGAGATGTCTGCATACTGGGAATCTGACGTTATGCACGGTAGCCAAGGGGAGAATGCCTCCCTTGCACCCAATCAGCCCAGTATTCATCTGCAGCCGTGGAGAGCAGAAGGACTGATTTCTTGATATAAACACACTGAACAAGCAAGACAGGCCCCACGGAGTTATTTAAAAACCCAATCTCAGAGAGTGCGTCGCCAATCTGATGCTCTTGCCTAAATATAAATGGCAAAGCTTATTCAACATCAAATCAAATCAATGATAATTTAAGGACTAATTAGCATTTGGGGCTTTTTTCAGCAGCATGGTGATGGGGTGGATAATGCTATGTGATTGGGGAGAAGCAGGTAATTAGACTGAATACATTGTCTCCTGGAGACTCCTGAGGGAGCAGATTCCCTTAGTCACAGGCCAGCCATCTTCAGAGGGAGCCGCAGAGGCCACGCTGCTGAACCTCTGGGGGTCATTGCTCTGACATCAGGCCCATTACTTCCTTTAGATCAACAGGACATCGTCCTTTACTTTGGTTTTAAGAATAAATGATCAGAAGATATTAAAAAGAAGTTGAAACAAGAGGAAACTAGTATTTAGCCCACATTTGCTATAAGCCAGGTATCAATCTAATCATAGTAGCTAGTATCATGAAGCGCATTCCACATGGTTTTGATAAGCCCCTAACATGCACCATCAGTTTAAGTTTTAGAATGTTCCTATGAAGTCAGTATGATGTTGTCATCTCTGTTGTTACCTCTGTCATCATAGACATTGTTGTCGTCGTCGTCGTCGTCGTCATCATCATCATCATCATCATCATTAGATAACTCTGAGAGCCTAAGAATTTATGAGATTTTTCTCACGTCTCATGAATAGAAGTTGGCACATCATAGCTCAGTATACTTAGTGTATTTCTGGCTCCATAGATTATGGTGCTCATTCCTATACTGGGCTAATTTCCATAAATGTCAGTCTCGTCATCTTGTGGAGATATAGGATCCCTGACTTAGTCCTCCAAAGTCAGCCAAGGTTGGTGGCTGATTCTTAAGTTTCAACAGCTAAGAAAAGCGAGGGCAGAAAACATAAAATCTGAAGACACACTATCTCTGATTTTACAGCGTGATAACATCCCAAGAGCATGCAGCCCCCAGGGGATAAGTAGCCCTGGGCAAGCAGGAGTTCTGGGTGCAGCGCCGAGTTCTCTGTTTGCCCTGTTATTTGAGGTTACCCCTGAGACCCAGGCTTTCTCTTCAAGTGTTGAAACTGGAAGCTCAATCCTGGAAGAAGACCATGTATCACCAGCTTCTGCATGCCACTCCCATTGCGGGTGGCTGCCTGACATGCAGGTAGAGAATGATTTGGAGGTTTTGTTGGGGCTCAGGAGGAGTGAGACCGGGCTAATCGCTACATCTGTGGTGGTCCCAGCACAGGAGAAAGGTGAGGTCTGTGCTGCCAGCAGCTGTGCCTGCCCCCCACTCTGATTATCCCAGCTGTTCCCAGTCTCTCTTTAGGCAGTGACTATATGGAAGAGTGTTTTTCTAATGAGGATCGGGCTAAAGCAGCTGAATTCTGCCAGAGGCCCCAGCATGCACAGGCACCCAGCAGTCCGCCACATCCCTTTTCTTCACGGGGCTCTAAGTTGGTTCGCTTTCATATTTAGAAATGATCAACTAAGAGGCAGGTGTCTTGGAACAGAGAAGCTTGGTAAGAAAAATAAAAGCCTTTGAATTGAGTTGTTCACCCCCTGAATTGAATATTAAAGAGGCCTGAAAGTGGATGCTTTCCCAGGCCTGATGAGGGACGTTCAAATCACACTCGCTCCCCTGGGGCTGGCCTCACAGGGGTTCAATTGCTGAGTACTCTGTTGGACAAAGTGAGACAATTAGTCTTCTTGAGAGGCAATCGAGATGGCTTAAGTGGTACCAAGAAACAAGGCTTTTATTTTACTATGATGGGGAAAAACTTACTGAGCTGAAGCCAAAGGTTGTTGGTACAAGCAATTTTTTTTTTGGAAGGGATAGGCAATTGCGTGAGATTATGTATTATATATAATGTATTATGATCTGTATTACCATTTGATTTTGACAATAACTCAGTTCTTTACTGAATTTCTAACACATACCTGGAAACTAAAGGCCCCTACAAAGAGAATTGTGTGTTATATATAATGGGCATCCAATCTACTTATGAAAACATTTGATGGGGGTCCATCATCAAAGATGCCTATAAAACAAGGATGTTAAAATACAATTAAACAATGTTTGTGGGTGAAAGCAGAGCCAAAATTGTTACCCACATAGGATAATATGGTTAATGTGATTGATAATTGGGATTAGCTCTGAGCTCCTTGGCAGGCAATGTAAAAGATCATCACGGTGAGTGCCACGTTGGCACTACCAGATAGAAATCTTTAAATTTTGGAAAAGTAAACGTTTTATTGTTTCGGATTCCCAGTAAAAAACGGTGACAGTCAACTTCTGAAGATGACTGGCTGAGTCATGCCTGTCCTAAGGTTTCAGGTGCTGTGTCAGCTACTTTTCTATTACAGTGATAAAACATCATGACCAAGACAACTTAGTAAATAAAATGTTAAGTTGTGCTTACAGCCTCAGAAGGATAAGAGCCTACACTGTAACGGCTGTACAACAGCAAGGAGCAGACATGTCATCTGGAACAGCCTCTGAGGACTCACACCTCAAAACCCACAGACAACAGGCCGAGAGGCACACTGAAAATGGTATGAGTCTTTTGAAACTTGAAAGGCCACCCCCAGCGACACACCTCCTCCAAGGAGGTCGCATCTCCTAATGTTTCCCAAGCAGTTTCACAGACTAGGGACCAAGTATTTAAACATATGAGCCTGTGGGGGGCCATTCTTATCGAAATCACCATAGTTACCCAGCAGAATGCAAGCCACGCGTTTGATGAACTGTAGAGAACTCGACAGTGATGCACTGCTGGTGGCGATGTGGAGTGTGAGGGTGGCTGCTGGAGGCAGAGCAGTGTTGTTTCTCAGAAAAGTTAAAGTGAATTTTGTCATGCAAACTTCCTGTGTCATGCATATACACACATACACACATATCTATTACCTGGACTATATATAATGTATACTTGTATAAATGTATATATATATATATATATATATATATATATATATATATATATATATATATTACATATATATTACACAGACACATACATATATATTTATAGATAAGATTCAGATTTCTAAAAGGAAAGCAGGCAAAGAGGTATACTTGAACATTTGGGGAAGAAAACAATGTTGTAATTTTTCCAAAAATCTTTGGGGGATTACAATTTTAATCTGCCATCAACTAGTGACCGTAGGCAATGATCTGCAGCAGTGCACTGCCCTTGTGAGAAGGGGAAGGTTATTAGCTACTTTTCTGTTGCTGTGATGAAACATCATGACTTAAGGCAACTTACAGAAGAAAAAGTTTATTTGGCTTTGTGGCTCCAGAGTGTTAGAGTCCATGATGTTAAAGCAAAAACATGGTGTTAAGAGCAGGAAACAGAGCTCATGTCTTGAACCAGACACATGAATCAGAAAGCCAAATCAAAATGAAGCAAGTCTTTAAAGTCTCAAAGCCCACCTCTAGTGACATACTTCTTCCAGCAAGACCACACCCTCTAAGCCTCCTTAAACAGCACCATCAACTGGAGACCAAATAGTTAAATTCTCAAGACTATGTGAAATATCTCCTTCAAATCCCCACAAGGTGGGAAGACATGCCAGTACAATTAGAGTCGAAACCAGAAACTTGTACAGGCTCAGAGTACAAATCAGAGAGCATTTAATGTAGAGAATTTGCCACATTGTTAATAGAGGCTTTGGCAAGGGAGACAATGAGGGTGACTGAGAGGCTACTCACACCAGGCAGCCTAGATCCGTTCTAAATAGAGAGGAACGGTGTTACTGACTAAGGGCTGAGGTTTGGGAAAGAATGGGTCACTTGAGTATAGTTGGGTCTAGTTTCTCTGCCAGGTGGGAACTCAAACTATGACAGGCATGCAGAATTTTAGGATAGAGACTCACGAGGTGATTGAAAGTGTAAGATGGAAGACTCAAAAGCAGACATGCTTTTCTCTTGGCGTAGAAAGAAAATAAAGAAACACAGTTTTACCCACAGCAGTAGAGAAAGGGAGTGAGGGAGTGCTTAGGTTCTCAGTTTGACTGTCCCTGTTTCATTTCTATTCAGGGATTTCATGGGCAAACCCAACTCAGGGCAATACTTCATCACCCTCCTCACTTCAGGAAGATCCAAATGTCAACTCGAGACATCAGTGTTTGTGTCTTTGCTGAGGCTGCGTCTTGAATAGCAACCCACAGATGTGCTGCTTCTGGCTATGCCTGAGAACTCTAAATGATTCTCCTTCAAATCTACTGCCTGGCTTGCTCTAAGGAGTTGGTCAGGGAATATGGTCAGCTTTGTGAAATAACGCCAAGAGACTGTGACCCAGCCCCAGGCCTCAGTGGCATGTTCAGACAGGTGGAATCTCCAATTCTAGGTTGTGTACATCAATTAGCAAATTTATAGATGAAGGAAGTGGAGCATAGGTACAAAACAACAACAACAACAACTGCAACAACAACAAAGCTAGTCTCATAGCCAGGGCCTGACTCCTGACTCCTTATTCTATCCCCACCATTGTTTTATAGCATCAGCCTGATTCATGGTCCCAAGCTCTAATTCCTCACAAGAGAACCTATATCTCAACTCATCTCAAAATTTAAGACCCAAAAGAGAGAAAATGAAATTTTAGCTAATAGAAGCACACATTATAAATCTCCGTCCCTTTCTGATGTGCTGACTGTAACTCTCTGTGCAGCCAACAGACATTTGGCATCTTTCCACGGCAAAAG
Organism: Mus minutoides; assembly: GCA_902729485.2. Taxonomy (NCBI): domain Eukaryota; kingdom Metazoa; phylum Chordata; class Mammalia; order Rodentia; family Muridae; genus Mus; species Mus minutoides. Next base: position 15,896 of record LR750903.1, on the reverse strand, counting down.
CATGGTCCTAGTAGGACAATTCTCTCATCACTTGAGAGAAGAGCATTGTAAGGCAATACATTTGCAAGCAAAGAAGGTTTGGGAGTCATGGAAACCTGTGTGGGTTCATGTGGCTCAGAGGATCTCCAACCAATTATTTTTAAGCTAGGGGGAGGGAGCGAGATGAGACACTCCATTCCGCTCCACTCAACTTAGGAAGGACAAAATGTGGGAGGGAGGAAGTGTTTAGTTGACTATATATACTACTACGCAGCTACTAGCTTTTTAGGAAGATTTCACCCCATATTCATTTGCATATTCATGCATTGCCTGGGGCAGATTTGGCTTGACCACACAGCCTAGCATTAGGCCAGGCAGTGCTTGGAATGGCTTATTTTTCCTGTGTATATTCAGTTAGTTCCTTTAACTTGGCCTAAGTTTCGATAGGTTCAAGAGCAAATATTTACTTGGACTTTTATCGGCTTGCATCCTGGGGCAGATGAAGAGATACTAACCACAGTCCCTGACTCTGTGGACTAAGGTCAGGAGAGAGATACAGAAAAGTACTAAGATGTAGGTGTGGGGAGCAGGCGCGGCCGCATGGGCCAAAGATGGCACCCTGGCTAAGCCCCGTGACCTCGCTTGTTTATCCCAGTCTCAGTCATGTACAATAAAAGCAGCGCGTGTAACTCATTGGAGAGATTAGCACAACATCTTGCGATACCATTCTATCAGCCAATCCTACATGCTGCCTTGGATGTGTGCGTCTATGATTGGGTGGTGTGAGGTGGCATGAGTGAATGGAAATATAAATTGAGGGCAGCCCCAGATAAGGTAGGCCAGAGACCAGATGAGAGACCAGCATAGCAGAAAGAGACCAGAGAGAAACCAGATGAGGAGACCAGACCAGTGTTAGAGAGCGCCAGTATAAGAGAACGCCTTCAGCATTAGGCCAGAGAGCAGCAGATGAGGAGAGCAGCACCAGCATTAGAGAGCAGCATAGGAGAGACCAGAGTGAGTGACTGAACGGCTGCAGCTGTGTGAAACCTGAGAGAGAGAGAGAGAGAGAAGCAGAATAAAGCAGAAGCTGCGAAGGCAACCTGCTTGAAACCACCTTGGTGTCCCATGTCGGTTATTCCCACCATCTCTGCTGGTCAGAGACATGTGGGCAGGCGACATGTAGGTGTGGGGGTTGCTGGGAGAGCAGAATGTGTTTCTGCCACTTTGTTGGGCAATACAGCATCCCAAACTTGGCACCTTAGAAGAATATCTGTTCATGAGCACACATTAAGTTCACAGTTGGGTGGAGTCTTATCTCAAGGTTTCATCAGGCCTGAGGCAAGCTACCCATTGGGCTGGGGTTCCTGCCTGTAGCCTTAGGGAAGTCTTTATTCAAGCTTTCTCTGCTAATCACCAACACCCAAATCCTTTCCCTATCCCAGCTTTCAAGTGAGGAGCAGCACAGCAGCCCTGGTGTCATCTGTACGCCTTCCCACCTTTCTTTCCCCTGCCCAGCTGTCCACAGAGGGTGAAGTCTTTTCTTCTTGTCCCTTAACTTACTCTGAATTTTTTTCCCTGGTCTGAAAGAGACTAGATACTTTCCCTCTTAATCATTTCATTTATTGAGACAAGGTCTTGTTATGTAGCTCAGGCTGACCATCTCCTCTGGATCCTCCCGTCTTAGCCTCCCAAGTGTGGGGATTACTCAGCAAGAGTGGAAGGCTTCTTGGCAGCAGTGCTTATACTGAATTTCCTAAGAATGAATCAAATCTTTGCAGGAGAGAAAACAGGGAGGAGGCTATTATAAAGGCAGGTGGAAGTGCTCTGGAGCAGACATAGCCTTCTCTACCCAATACCTATTTAGGGTGGATCATGTGTTTTTCTAACCACAACTTTTTGATGAATTAGTTCACTGGTTATAGATTATTATGATGATTAAGATAACATCGCACTCAGTTAGTTTGAAGACCAGTGCTTAGAACCATCAAAATGATCAATATATGCTAGCTGATGTTATTCTACAACTCCAGATTGGAAAACTCTTCTTCATTCACTAGAATGTTCATTCACTCATTCATTAAGAGCAAAGGAGGTGCCAGTGTGAGGCAGTGAGGAGATGGTGGAATACTGGATTCAACAGAACATTCCAGTTTCGTGGGGTTCTACTCCAGCTCAGCAAACACAACAGACAATGTAACAAGCACAGTGAGAGCTAGGACCGTGCAGTGGTCCTCTGATGCGCACAGTGGTCCTCCGATGGTGTCTGTGGCTTTTGAGAGGTGGGTTCCTCTTTGTCATCATAATTACTGAACACAAGCTTTGCCTCCCTATGTCTCGATCCCTCTTTAGTTCCAGACAGATCAAGTCAGAATCTCTCCTCCGCCCCACTCACCATGTGTCTTCAATGCTCTGCACGCTATCTCATTCGAAATACATCCCTGTCAACAATCTCAGATTCTCATTCCTTGTTTAGATCAAACCCACTATTGAATTTTGAATAAACATTTGCATAACTCCTGCTATGTGCCAGAGAGCAGCAGACTTAGTCTGTCATACTTGACAAAGCTAAGTATGAAGCTTCAGGCCTTCCTGCCCAGTCTTGTACCTAATACTCCTAATCGTAACAGTACTCCTAACAGTAACAGCAAAGCAGCAACTACAACAGTTTACTGAACACTGTAGCCAAGTTCTTCAACTGAGTGTAGCATCGGTTCCTAGGAAGGCACTAAAGAGTGAGAATTTGCATCATTTTAGAGGGACAGAATCTGCCTACGAGAGAAGGTGAGTTTTTGTAATGGCCACAGGACCAGCACACGGCTGACTTTCAAGGGAATCCAGCTTCTGCTGATCCCAAACCTTGGCACTGTGTGATGATTCAATGCTTTGACCAATTGCTGTCTTTGGCCTGATAGTCCTTTAGACATCCATGTAATCACAATCTCAGATACAATGTAATATACAATCTCAGAGCAATGTCTGGAAGTGTCTGAATCTCAGCATTGCAGGTACAAATACTATAACAGGTCACCATGATGTCATCATGGTTTAATGGAGACTGGCTTACCTTTGTGCCTCAGCACATGCCCTATCTCTTTGGTGTCTTTATCTCAGGGCTGCTGCCCTCTCCTCATGATGGGAAAGGCGTTTCAAGTCTGCAGGGACAGCTCCAGTGCTTCATCAGCTTACTTACTACATCCATGGGACTTTTCCAGGAGCATACCGACTACATGAAATATGCATACATGGCTTTAACAGTTGTCTGTATTCTTCTTGAACCCTGAACCCAGTGCCAAATATTGGGAGAGTTGCTTTATAGACTTATATGGATGCAAAGAGGGACAAAAAAGATGGAGGCTCATACTTATCCTTTTCTTGATGAGCCAGTGTGGTGGTGCATGCCTTTAATCCCAGTACTTGGGAGGTAGAGGCAGAGGCAGAGGCAGAAGCAGAGGCAGAGGCAGAGGCAGAGGCAGAGGCAGAGGCAGAGGCAGAGGCAGAGGCAGAGGCAGAGGCAGAGGCAGAGGCAGAGGCAGAGGCAGAGGCAGAGGCAGAGGCAGAGGCAGAGGCAGAGGCAGAGGCAGGTGAATCTCTGAGTTTGGGGCTAGCTTGGTCTACAAAGTGAGTTCCAGGACAGCCAGGGCTATACAGAGAAACCCTGTCTCAAGTAACCAAAACTAAAGCAAGCAACCAACCAATACCCCAAACTAAACCAAATAAAAACAAACAAACCAAACCAAACCCAAACCCAACCCCCAAACCAAAACCCAAACAACACTACTGCCAACAGCAAACAAGTTAGGAAGATGGAGTGGTGCTCTGGAGCTGCAGCGACTCCGTGATTCCTTACGTCTTTCTAACCAACTGGAGATTGGTAAACACACATGCTTTGCATCCTTGGCAACCCAGTTCCCTGAGCACAGAAAAATCCTAATTAGTCTGTATCCTATACAATGAGACAAAGTCAATGGTCATACAGTGGGAAATCTGACAGCAATGTCAAATTGACATAAGCATTTCTCCAAATTCTCCCTCAACTTCTTCTTTCCCACCCCTCTAGGATCCAAAAGGTGGCTAATTTAATATAATTTCTCTTTTTCTAGTACATGCACAGAAGCCTGTACATGGATGTTTGTTCATACATGCAGAGACGCACAGCCTCGTTTCCCCATAGGCACAGGCCTTGAAGAAGCAGTTGACAGGCAAGGGAGCTCGAAGGCTATGCTTTTGGTCATCAGTCCATTTCTCCAAACATAATATCCTGGGTACCTATGATGGCTATGACATCTGCCAACCTGTGTCCCTCAGACATCTTGTCCAAACTAGCCAGGTGGGCAAAACCAGGAGCCTTGATCTTATACCAATAAGGACGGCTGCTGCCATCAGATACCAAGTATACCCCAAACTCTCCCTTAGGAGCTTCAATGGCAGTATATGTGGTTCCTGTAGGAACTTAGTAGCCCTCAGTTTTCAGCTTAAAGTGATGAATTAGTGACTCCATGGAAGTCTTCATCTCTGCTTGTTTAAGTAGGGGCACTTTGTCACCATCAACCTTGATCTCCCCCAGAGTCATCTTGTTCAGATACCGTTACTTGAAGGAACTGGTGCGTCTCCTCCACACGATACAGGTATCTAGTCTAGCAGTCCCCTCAAGAACCAACAGGAACATCAAACTCGACCTGTTCATAAATATCATAGGGCTGGGTCTTCTACAAGTCCCATTGGATGCCTGAACCTTGGAGCATCACCCCACTAGTTATTAACCCCATAGTTAAACGTGTCTTCTGCTGATACGATGTCCACTGTCCTATTTAGACAGATTCTATTGTCGCCATACATGTCGTCATAAGCTCAAGAGGTAGATCCTGGTGCATTCTTCCTGTCGGATAAAAGCAGCGTGCATTCGGGCTCCAGATACCTGCTCATAGAACCTAAACATCTTCTCTCTTTCTTCAAAACATCCAGAAGAAAGAAGTCATGGCACCAATGTCTAGGGCATGTGTGATGACAGCCATGATACGGTTTAACATCCGTGTGATCTCTCCAAAGAGTACTCCGGTCCACGGTACCCAGGGAGGAAGTTGGATGCTTAGCAACTTCTCCACAGCTAGCAGTATAGGCCTGTTCATCACACATCATGGACACATAGTCCAATCAGGAAAGTATGGAAGGGCCTGCAGATAGGTCTTGTACTCAATGAGCTTCTCTGTGCCCTCGGTGCAGGAGTTCGATATGAGGGTCACATTTCCAAACCGTCTCTCCACTCAATTCCAGCACTAGTCTCAGGACTCCATGGGCTGCTGGTGCTGGGGCCCAAAGTTCAAGGTCACATTGGTCACCACTTTTTCTTTGAAAATGTCTACATCATTCCAAGGAGATTTCCAGGGGGTTGTTTCCTTGGAGGGGGTACATGACAGCTCCTGAAAACTGCTTTGTCCTTTCCACATCTGGCTGCCTGTGCTGAGCACCTCTGCTGAGAGGTGGATCCTAGACCCGGGGGGGGGGGGGGAGCTGCAGTATTAGGGACTGGAAGGAGGCAGCATAGAGCCCTCAAGACTGCCATCTTTACTGGGCTATAGAACGGAAGAAGAACCTTCCCTCAACTTCTAAACCATCAGTTTACAGTCTAGCTCAGCCCACCCCTCCCCAGGCCCCTGCCATTTTAGCTTGTGAAGGCAGACTCACAGCAGGGCACATAGGATGGGGGAGGGTAGCTACAGTTGCTTGAATTCTCAACCTCCTAAGCTTTATCTTCCCTGGAATTAGGACAACATCAGCCCCTCCTCTGTGGGATTGGGACAAAGTTAAAATGGCTCTGAGCTTCTGCTTTGACAGATACTTTCCTTAAAACTTATTTGGTTTTAAAATGTTTATTAGCTTACAAAGAGTTAGGGTTCATTGCAGTGTTTCTCAAACACACTTTGTTTTTATCGATTCTCTTTCTCCCATTTGTGCTCTCCTCTCCCTCCTGAATGCCCCCTCCACTGCCGGTATCCTACCTTAAGGTCACATGTGACCTTTTGCCCTCTATGCTTCCATCCTCCGCTTATTAACACCTCTTGCTCTCATGCTCTTCTATCTAGATTATGACAGATGCGTTTTTTTTTTTAATGAAGAAAATATAATGAACAAAACTCCCCGTTGTCATGGAACTTCAATTTTGGTTAGATAATCTACATAAAAAGGTAGCTGGATACCTAGTTGCCACAGTTACCAGCTGTATGTTATTTGGCGAATCATCTCACTCTACAGAGAGTCACAAAACTGGAGTAAAAATAACATCTCCAAGTATTATTTTAAAGATCCAGTGAGAGCAGGGAGGTCTTTTTGTTAGTATACTCAAGGTTACTTGCAAAAGAAAGTGTTTCTGGATCTCGAGGCTATGGCATCTCTTCCAGTTATAAGGAAGATCAAGGGTATGTGTAACCTCCCTCAAAGATAGCAGAGGGCATAAAAGCTGAGGACTCTGTTATCTCAGCAACCACATGGGAAGTCCATATCTAATGCCAACTGAACAGACTGAGGAGCACATGGGAGAAGAGAAACACTATGGCTCTAGCCCACTGGTTCTCCGGTGGGTTGAGAGCCTTTTGACAAGCCTGTCTCCAAAAACATTTACATTATAATTCATAACAGCAATAAAATTAGGGTTTTATGAAATAGTAATGAAATAATTTTATGGTTGATGTTCACCACAACACGAAGAACTGTATTAAAGAGTTGCAGCATTAAGAAGATGGAGAATCACTATTGTAGACTAACATTGGGCAGCTACAAACAAGAGCAACCAGACTGTGTGGGTTATGGGCTGTCTTGAGTGCTCAATGTAACAAAGGTAAAGTTTAAAGGATGATTAGAAATATCCAAGAAAATGACATTACCAAGTACAGAAGGTCCTGTTTCTAGTTAGGACAAAACAGATCAAGATCAACACTAAGACAGAGAGAAAGCAGATAGTGAGAGGGCATGAAAAATCCAGAGCAGAGGATGGAACAAAAACCATACATGCTAAGAGGTCACGTGGGCTGAGGAGGTGGCTCAGTGGGCAAGACACTGGCTGTGCAAGCATCGGGACTGGAGTTTGGATCCCCACTAGCCACATTAAATCTGAGGGCAGCATCCCTGGGGAGGCAGAGACAGGCTGATCTCAGAGCTCACTGGTCAGCTAGGCTAGCCAAAATAACAAGCTCTAGGTTCAGTGAGAGACCCTGTCTTAGAGTTTTCATTGCTGTGAACAGACACCATGACCAAGGCACCTCTTATAAAGAACAACATTTAATTGGGACTGGCTTACAGGTTCAAAGGTCCAATCTGTTATCATCAAGGCTCCTGCATGGCAGCATCCAGGCAGCAACCATTATGCTGGAGGAGCCAAGAGTTCTTCATCTTCACAAAAGGAAGCCAGGAGCAGACTGTTTTCAGGCAGCTAAGAGGAAGGTCTCAAAGCCTACCCTGACCATGACACACTTACTCCAGCAAGGCCATGCTTATTTCAACAAGGTCATACCTCCTAATAGTGCCAATCCCTGAACCAAGCATATTCAAACCACCACAGACTCTGTCTCAAAATCAATGTGGGGAAATCTATTGAGGAAGGCATCACTGATGTCAGACTCTGTCCTCGACATGTGTCTTCATGGGTGAGCACACCTGCATACACATATTACACACGAAACTTTCATCTACAGTGGGACGATATTTTAAGATGGAGTCATTGGGAGTTAATTTAGTAGAGGCTTTTATGACATTTTAGTGTACTTATGAAGAACATAAGTAAACTATGAACTAAAGATCTCCCTCCTCTCTTCTCCCTACTTTCCTCTCCCTTCAACATTAGATTTCCAGCCTCCAGAATCCCGTGAAATCAAGGCTTGCTGTATAGGCTTCCCTGGCTATTGTGTTGTGTTCCATCAGTCCACATGGACTGAGACAATGAGTGACATCCTGGATCCTTACAGCTGAGTTTTACCACTGTCCATTCTGTTTTGTTCCTTGAGAGGCAGTTGATGCTGAGAGCACCGATGCTCTGATTCTATCCTCTGGATTCTGAATGAGTTCACCCACTATGAGGGGTGGGTGGGGCTGGAGAGAGGGAAGAGAACTTAAAAGCTTGAACATCTTGGCTCCTTCCTTCAAGTCATAGAGAGATGTTTACATCATCTGCTTTCTGATGCTTGCATGTGCTCTGTGTTCTGCCAACCACTCCCTTTGGACCTAGAGGTGTCAGGAACCCCACTATTACCAGCCTTAGAAAACTGCACTTGCTCCATGATTTTCCTATACACTGCCCACAGCTCTGTAAATGGTCTTGCTATGCTAACTGACCGTGTCATCTGTCTTCTTCTGGTTCCCTGAGCAATACAGAAGCTCCAGGGCTTAGATCCAAAGCTCTGTCTCACTGGGTTCTGTTTGCATAAACTCTCAGTGGGTCAACTCAATTTAAAGAGGTGGTGCTAGAAAAACCCTCAGTAGAGAGCAGAGAGAGTTGGGAGTCATGACCTGGGAAAGAGTCTTGCTAAGATCTTGAGTTTAATTAGGATAAATACTAAGAGTTTACAAAGCGCAACAAGTAATAAATAAATTTGGCACCACACTCGGTGGGAGCCAAGCAGTATTCTAAGTGCAATGCATGTGTGAATTCCTTTAGTCACTGTGCTTGTTAATTTTATGTCACCTTGATACAAGACATGGTCATTTTGGAAGGAGGAATCTCAGTTGAGAAAATTCTCCCATCACATTGGCCTGTAGGTAAGCCTGTGGTGTATTTTCTTGATAGATGATGGAAGTGGGATGGCCGAGTCCACAGTGAGAGGTGTTACCCATTGGCACGTGATCCTGGATGCTACATAAAGGCAGATAGAGGAAGCCCTGAGAAGCAAGTTAGTAAACAGCACCATCCCATGGCTTCTGAATCAGTTCTTACCTCCAGGGCCTTCCTGCCCTGGCTTCTCAGTGATAAACCATGATTTGAAAGCGTAAGTGAAATAAATAAACCCTTTTCCCCATGTTGCCTTTTGGTCATGGTGTTTTATCACAGCAATAGAAACCATAAAGACAGTCACCACAAGAGTGCTATTGGATAGATAGTACTGCTAACAGTATTTTGCAAAATGAAGAACAGAGGACAGAGCAGCCATGTGATTTGCCCAAGATCATACACATAGTAAGTCATGTCAGAACTGCCTTTCTGGGGGTTGTGCAGCTCCCTTGAGCTACCTTCTTTATTAGACCTCTGTACAAAACAGCTGTTTCCTTATGTAGTAGTTCATTGATCTCATTTATAAGCATACTAGTTTTTTTCTGATCGTATTAATGGGGAGCCATAGTGAAACATTTGATGGCATCCTTCATCCCATACTCTTCTAGAACAGGCTAGATGCTAATGATCTCATATTAGTAAGCCACATATGGGATTGTATCCCTAGCTTGCCACCTAATTGTAAATGAATTTCCCGACCTCTGTGTTTCAGGTTCTTTTTCTATAAAATGGGTCTAATACGAGAGGCCAATTTATAATGTTTCTGCAAAAATTAAATGAAATTTTATCAATCTATCAGCTCAGCAGGGAGGAGATGTTAATATAGAGTTAGATATGGAAGAAATTCATTGTAGGCAATACCTATGAAAGTCTCTGAGGAAAGAGAGCAAAACAGTCACTAGCAACACTTCAGACAATGAGGGACATCTGGAACAAGTAGAAGAACGGGTAGGAAATGCTCAAGGCCTGAGATTGCTCTGAGAAGATCTCAGCAGACCAATGGGAAGCTTGTTCATGAAAGAATACTGCATTGAACAGAGATGGCCAGACTGCGGTGCTCATACCTGTCTCTGGTTGCAACTATTGGAGGATAGTACATACCATCACAGCTACCAAAGGTCTTAGCTCCTGACTGCCTCAGGCAAAAATGGAGTAAGTGTTAGATCCTGACACCATTCTGATTTTAATTAGGAGCCTAAGGAACGGAAACAAGTGTCGCTATGCCCTACAATGCAGTTAGCTCTGTGTCTGCCTATATCTAAGAGAACTCCATTACTTGACACTTATTAAACAGGTAAGACAGATGTTATCTGAGCTCTTGTAAAAGAAGAGACAAGCTTCATTGTAGAACCAGGCTCAACTCTGAATATAGCAAAGACAGCTTGAGATTTTTAACCATTTGGCAGATAGAGGAGGCCTGCAGATGGAGTTTGATTGAGCAAAAGAAATACGGGACACTTGCCGTCTTAGTTGCTTTTCTGTTTCTGTGACAAAAGCAATTGAAAGATAGAAGGGCTTATTTTGACTTGCAGTTTTAGGAAACAGCCCAGTCATAGTTGAGACATTGTGACAGCTAGAGGATTGAGGCAGGTGGTCATAGGGTGTCCATCATCAGGAAGCAGGAGGCAATGAAGGCTGCTGCCCAGCTAGCTCTTTCCTTTTCATAGAGTCCAGAAACAGGCCTAGGGAATGGTGCCATCACTTTTAGTGTGGGCCTCCCAACCATTATCAACCTCATCAAGTGTACTTAACATACTTGGGAGCACGTCCGCTATGAGGGTCCAGTTGATAGCCAACACTAGCTAAACTGGCTCACTATGACTTTTTCTGTAGAAAATCCAAGGGCTAAAATTTGGCCAAGGACAATGTTTTTGTCATCTTTTCTAGATGATACTTTAGCAGGACTCATGGATGGGCTCCCCCCCCCCCCACCTCTGTCTTTCTCTCTGTCTGGTATGCTTTATGGCTCAGAGAAAAGGTCAATGATCCTTTGGGTGACTATCAGGGCATATGAGGGCTGGCCTTTCTAAGCAGTACCTTATAGTCAGACTCAGCACCTGAGTACCCATATACCACCTACAGACACTCTGTCAATACCTCCTGGGCCTCTTTCAAATTAAAACAACCCCTGAGCTCTGGGCAGAACATATGGGCAGTCTGTAAATAGAGTCCTTCTAGATATAAGTGCCTAGACAGACATCAGAAATAGCATGTTAGGCAAAGGCATTGTTGAGTCAAGAGAGATCAAGGCTCTAACTCCAGAATTCTTGATTCTAAATTTAACTTCTATTTATTAAACACTCCAGACTTTTAAAAAATCTACATACAGTGTATTTTTCTATAGTGTCCCATGTGAACCAAAAAGTCCTTTGCGTTCCTCAAAATCCCTTTGAATGGGATTTATGGCATCACAGTTTTATTCTCAATAAATTATCTACATTAAATTGTATTAAAACTTATATATAATTATACTAATTATATATAAACACACACATCTCTATCTCTATATCTATTTCTAGCTGATCTCTATCTGTATCTCTCTCCCTCACTATCTTTATCCCTATCCCTACTCCTATCTCTACCCCTACTACCATGCCTATCTCTACCTCATCCCTATCAATATCTATATCTGCCCCACCTTATATTTTGAGAAACAGACTTTAGAAGGGGTGTTTGTCATCCTTAAGGTCAAATATTGGATTGAAGATTTTAAACACTAACTTTTAGCATATTTCTTTCTTTTTCTACACCATCTATTTCTTCATCTGCCTCTTCACTGTTCTCTCCATTCTTTCCTAATGGATGGATCATGATCAGTGGAGTGTCATTTGATTTCCTTGATGTAAATTGACATGAGGGTAGAGACAAACTATTTTAAATCAAGTCCTAGAAATAACTAAGATGTTGGAGAGAATTACCAGTATTTGTACTTTTCCCACTGTCTGCCAGTCTAGTAGCTTGCTTCTTTACTGGTCTGTAGTGTGAGCTCTCTACTGCTTTGGAGCTGGTAACTTTGAAGTTCATTACCTCTCCAGGCAGCTCAAGGCTGGCCCTGTCCATCTGCATCTACATCTCTTCTGATGCTCAGAGCATTTATTATAGCAGTCACTAATATACTTGGATAAATTGTAGGGCCTTGATCATCATTGAGAAAGAAGCTCATTGCAGCGTAATATCAATTTCACTTGATTCTAGGATCAACACATGGATTCTAGAGTAAGGCAGAAAACAAGAGACAGAAGAAAGTAAGGGCCTTGGACTTGAAAGACCTTGGTTTGAAGATAGGATTAGAGGCTTCATAGCCTAGAAGGAGTTATTCAACCTGCTGATCTTTATTGAAATCTTTGTTTATAAATGTCAAGGAAGGGTTGGAAGTGAGTGTGTTGCTCAAAGAATGAGAAGTTCTACAGGTTCTGTGGGTTAACGTACTACTATTATTTTGTGAAATAAACTTGGTTTTAAACTGTCCTCTAAATTCATTTCTCTATACCCATCTATCAGTATAGCCCTCAAACCTGATCAGAGAAGTGGATGGTGGTGAGTGTAGAAACTCACAAGTTGTCAAAGGACAGAGAATATGTGTGTGTAGAGTGCTTAGCCACAATAGAACACCTGTATCACACTTATCCCCCCAAGGCCCAGGGACCATTGGGAAAGAGGGGGCAGAAAGATGATCAGAGCCAAAGGTCAGAGAGGACCAGAGTACAGCCATATGTTCTGGATTAGCAGAGCTTATGAAATCACAGCAGCCAAGGAAAAGAGCAGCTCAGGTTCAAGGCAGTCAACATTCTAGCAGGGAGGTTGAAGAGGACTATGCTCTACCCACCCAGGCTGAGGGGATCACTGACAGTTGAAGGCCTCTGGGGTAGAGAGAGTCAGTTTTCCTTTCTGTGTGGCCCTTGGTAGGTTGGTTGCGCTTCACTGGATGGTTCCACACTCATGAGTATATGGGCAGCAGGAATCAGCCTTTATGGGACAGGAAAAAGAAGAAAGGGGAGAAAAAGGAGGGCATGAAGGTGGGAGGGTATGGGGAAGTGCGGGGTAGATATGGGAGGAGTTGGGAGAGTGGGGGATTAAAATGCATTATATGCATGTATAGAATTCTCAATGAATTAGTGAAATATGCTTAAAATTTAAGACTGAGGAGGTCAAGAAACATGATTTGGAGGAGGGGACATGTCAAAAGAATAAAGAAGCATCCACAAGCCATTGCCTGATCCACTGCCATCCTCTCTGGGAACAATACTCCCAGGACTGATTGCATATGAATATTGACACATATACTTGCTTAGTATAACATTATATCAAATCTTTACGATCCCTACCAGAAAGCAAACTTCAAGTGTCTCTGAGATGAAGCTTTTTTTCTTCATCCTTTTCCTCCTTCTTCAGCTCAGTTCTAGTCTTTCCCACCCATACCACACTTACTCATTCACTCCCCCAACTACAGGCTCCTAATGGCGACCTTAGATGTTGTCACAGAGCTGATGCCCATAAAAGCTTGCAATACAGAGGAGGGGCTAGATGTTGGTTGTTTTTCCCTTTTCAGGCAGATCTGACAGACCGTGATCCCATAGAAACTTCTATGAACTCATAATGAGTAGATCTTGAATTTTATATGTGGTAAGATGTGTATGTCCTGTGGACCACATCCAAATGGTCTGGAAATTTCTACAGATTGTCAGCTAAAATCTGCAAGTAGACTAAATGCCAGGTTGCTGAGCCCTGCAAGGGGAATTTGAGGACAATGTACAAATAAGCACAAGGGACTCCTTGGTGGTTGCCAGGGAACTAACTGCAGAATGCATAGGCTGGGCTCTCTCCTGCTTGACACCAGATATACTATGAAAGCTGGGAGCTTACCTAAGCCTACAGATGAAGGAGAGTTATTTTAGGCATGGGAAGAGAAGATGGAAATAAGTTAACTGGTTCAAAGCCTTTGAGTAACAGTTGGCTGTGATGTCAGGCATCATGGTTCTATTGCCCTGGAACTTGCCTCTATAGAGACTCAGTGAAAGGCCATTAGCTCCATCCAAAGGAATGAAAAACCATTTAGAGGTTTCAGTGCAAGGGCATGTGTAATCCTTTGTAAGGTCAGGCCTTTCCAACCTTGGTTTTGCTCTGTGGACCTGGTGCTGTATAGACATGAATAGAATGCCGAGTTGCCCTCGGGAGGACCACTGTTAGAATGGTGTGCCATGTGTTCAGTGGACAGCACTGCAGGGTGGATCGTCCATGCGAAGCTAGAGTCTTTCATCATTTAATGCTCTCTGCATGCCTTCCTGCATCCCCAGCATCCATTATCACAGCCTCTTGGCCCATGTCCTTCTCTTGGGTGGCCCACCCAGCTGCATGCTTCCTCAGGACTTGGGATTCATCAGTGCTGTTTTAGCTCCTACAGATACGCACAGATACCACACCCCATCCCAGAATGCTGTTTGATGCTTGCCAGGATCTGCATATGCTTCTCTCTCCATCTGGAAAGATTTTCTCCGCTCCCCTCTCTCTGGCTAACTTTCCAGAATATCTTATGAATTAGCTCTGGGCCTGAGGGAAGGATGTCAGCGGTGTGATTGATTCACCAGTGCAACCCAAGCTCCAGCATGCTCCTGGGAATGCAGCATGAACCAAGGGATCCTACTTGTCTGCAGGAACAAGTCAGTCTCTTCTGGGAAACATGGTTGTCGATAGCCACCTCCTGGATCCCTTGCTGGGAGGGGTCTGCATCTGTGCCTGTGGTTTTCCTCCACATCCTGTATTCTACCTCTAGATTCTAAGCTTCTTAAGCATAGAGGCCATGCTCACTCATCTTTTCGGTTGTTGGTGTGTAGCACAGGCCCCCTGATGCAGTAGATACTAAATCAGTGTTGAATAATAAACAACAGGACCAATCTAGATGGTTTCTGCTCCCAGACACTGCCTCATTGTGAGTGAATTTTTTTCTTCCCCTTTCGCTGGGCATGGAAGTCTCTCTGCATCGACAGGTCGACTACAATGACTCGATGAAGAGTTATTATTTGATCTTTAAATAAAGATAGCGTTGTAAGAAAGGGATGACCTTGGGAATGGTAGTTTTTCCAAAATCCAGCCCTCTAATCTGACAAATGGGCATTAAAAAGTCTCGGCTGTTGTCTTATGGGTAGGCATTTGACAAGGACTGAGGTTATCTAAGCTAATAGGGAGATGGCCTTGGGAATTAAAAGTGAGGGAGTGGGTCAAGCAAGGCAAAGAAAAGATTTAATAACAGGCTTCTATGAACAAGATGGGCCTAACCCTGCTAGAGGCCCTCTGAGGAACCTTGCAGGATCGGCCTCATATATTGTCTAGAGATGAGCTGGAAGCTTGACAGCTGCCCTCCTCCACCAGTGGTTTAACTTTGGTCCTGGGGGATTGACTTCCCCTTTGTTCTGTAACTAAGCAAACACTGCTTTCCTCTCCCAGCCCTGGGATAATGGAGGAACAGCCCAGCAGAGGAAAAGCATCACACATAGACTTGAGATAGTGTTAGTATGCTGGAAAATGAAGGCTAGAGCTGCTGGTGGGCTCCAAGGTGGACCACAGAGGAAGGGACTGTCTGTAGAGAGTGTATCTGTCTACCAAATGGCCCATCCTATCAAACGGTTTCCTTAGAAAGTAAGATGATTCATTAGCTTAACATGTGATAGAATACCAGGGATATGAAGTATGACATTGCCTTACATTTCAGCAATGCCCCATCCCCCTACCAAAGAAACTTCCTACCCCTTCTAGCCCTGTCCTCCAACCTCTGTCCTCCCACTGCGGACTGCTGCTGTTGAATTAGCCTCATCAAGCCCAGCTTGCTTTGTTCCTGAAGGATCCTGGAGGAGCCCACAGAGCTCTAGTGACGCTCATTATTTCTCCATGAGAATCGGAGACCTCCAGTAATGAGGGCTCACTCTGGCGTGTCTTTTCTTCCCTGTCAGAGAGCCAGTGCCACTTTTCCCACCCTGTCACCAACTTGGGGGGAGGCCTGACCATGGAGGGGAGTGCATGGGAGAGCTGATTTTTCTCCTGCACAAGGAGCATGCTACAGTGGGTCCTCCTGTCACAAACTACCCACCAAGAGGTGCCTGGGAATCCAGAGAGCCCTTCATTATGAAGCTTCTCTGGCCTGTCAGCTCCACAGCCAGGACACCTCAGA
>LR749619.1:2579038-2610414 GCA_902729485.2 Mus minutoides | reverse complement strand
TATATATACAAAACATGTACACATAAAATACATATATGTACACATATAAATGCATTCATAAATACAAATACATTATGCACTCACAAACATATATTTGCACATGCATGCCCTTATGTATACAAATATGCATGCATACACTTACATATACACACTCATGCACACTCATATATATACACACAGGCACACACATGCTCACATATACACTCACAAACACATGCACATACACACACAGAGAGAGCTTTCAATCAACGCTTTAAGCCTTCACTATCCACTATAAACAGAAAAAAAATGATCAGATATTTGAAGAAAATCCTTTGGCACTGAGACTGTCACAAAAGTAAAAATAAACAAGAGTGGAGTTCAGATGACACAGTTACTGTGGAGAGCAGAATAAAACCATAGACACTGAACTTGCTAGATTTAACTTCATGAGACAGGAACAGAATGCAGTAAAAGAAAAAAAAGAAACATTTAAGAAGACTCCCAGATGATTAAAAATGATAAGATGACAGAAATAAAATACAAAGTTTTACATTTAAAAATGCTGAGGGAGAAAAAAAATCCACTTAGGCTGTAGAGGTTGCTCAGGGCTAGACACTTACCCAGCATGCATGGGGCATCAAAAGTAAAAAGAGCTGAGTGCTGGGGATGGTAAGAAACTCCATGAAGAGACAGAGGAAACAAGCGTAAAAGCCTCCAAAGGAAAGAGAAAACAGGCATTAGAAAGCCAACAGATTCAACAGCAGCCTTGGTCTCCAGCAGAAAACGCCACTCTGTCTTCGAACTCTAATAGCACTCTGTAGAGCATTCGTGCACAGAAACACAGGGCACCAGCCCTGCAGAAACCAGTCTACAGAGTGGCCTAGGAGGAAGAAACATTTCAGAAAGGATGGTCCCAAAGGGGTGGGGGATGGGACGCAAAGGTACCCGCAGTGTTGAACGTTTGGAGATGAAATTCACACTTCTGGCTTTAAGTCTGATGATAAATTTGTTACAATTAAAAAAAAAAAAAAAAAAAAAAACATACCAGAGTGGGGAAAATTGTTTTTCTGAAGATAAGAGAAGTTATAAAATGACTTTTAGCTTCCAGCCAAGACAAATGAGCAGAGACTGGACTTACCACCTGAACAAACCAAACCCAAAGGGACAAAACAGTCACCTAGAGCAAAGATGTCCAGACAGTGGCCATCTCTCACTCAACCATGGCCTCATACGTGATCTTTCAAGTGAACCATATTATGGATCGTATTTTTTCCTAAGTCTTGGGCTACGGGAGATAGCTCAGTTGGTAACAGGCTTGCCTTGAGAACACTAAGATCTGAGCTTGACTCCCCAAACTCCACCACAGAAGGCCAGGGCAGCGGCGGTGCATGCTTGCAATCCCAGCGCTACAGAAGCAGCACTGGAAAATCCCGGGGCCTCACTCTAAACTGCTCTAAACTACTTAGTGAGCTCCAAGCCAGTGAGGGGCTGTGTCACCAACCAAAGTGGCTGGTATAAAACAAATACGAAGCCGGGCATGGTGGCACACACCTTTGATCCCAGCACTCGGGAGGCAGAGGCAGGTGGATTTCTGAGTTCGAGGCCAGCCTGGTCTACAAAGTGAGTTCCAGGGCATCCAGGGCTATACAGAGAAACCCTGTCTCGAAAAACATAAATAAATAAATAAATAAATAAATAAATAAATAAATAAATAAATAAATAAGTAAATAAATAAATAAATGAATGAATAAATAAATAAATAAAACAAATATGAACTAAAAAATGAATCTGACCAAAGACGAGGAAGAAATATATACTGGAAACTGAAAGACATTGTTGAGAAAAAGTAAAGGCCTGGAAAAAAAAAAAAGTGTACTGTTGATGGTCACAAAAATTAATGTGATTAGGATTTAACTTCTTAAGTTAATTAATAGATGAATTAACTGGATTTTTAAAAATATCCCAACAGATTTCCTATAGCTGTTGACAAGCTGATTCTAAAATCCACTAAAAATGCAAAGGCCTTGGGTAACTCCAATATTTTAAAAACTGAAGTTGAAGATCTAGCATGCCCTGGACGGTGGTCAACATACAGTCTCAGCCTGGGCAAGGAAAGCAAAGCCCAGCAGGCCTCTAATGGACTGCTTCACTCAGGTGCAGAAGCTCTGCCCTTTATAATCCAGACCTTTTGATCTCCTCTCCGCCCCTCCTCTCCCCTCCTCCCCCTCTCTCTCCCCCTCCTCCTCTCTCTCCTTTCTCTCATTTTCTCCCTGCCTCCAGGTTCCTGCCATACTGGATTTCCTTGCTTGACTTTCCTTCAATCATTGGCTGTCACCTATAAGCCAAATAGACTTTTCCTCTCCAAGTTCCTTCACAGTGTTGTATCACAGCAATGACAGAAAAGCTAGCTGTGACAGAGGGTGAAGAGAGGACAGAAAAAGAGAAGGCAGCACAGGGAGAAAAGGGGGAAACAACGGGAGAGAAGCAGTCTATGAAACGCTGGACTATAGAAATGCCATCTTCTGCTCCTTCCCAACCTCATAGAACCATCACAGCATGTGAATTCTCTCCATGGATCTAAGTTGCTGCATGCCAGTCACCGCCATTGATTCAAGCCTCTACCTTTCATTTTTAATTCTGTGTGAAAGAGAGTTGCAACCAGTCTTCATGGCAGGTCACTGTGAGAGCTCAAAAAGTGAGAAGCTTTATGTGGAGATGGAAACTTTCACTCTGGGTGAAAATGCTTAATTAAAATGATCTTCCACAGTGGCTGTTTGTAACACTCATCTTTCTGAAAGGGGGTGTTGTGTATTCCAACACCTACAGTGTGAAAGCTAAATTCTCCAGTCTAAAAATATTTCTGCAGCTGCAGAGATGATGTCACCTTAAAAGGAGCCCATGATGGGATTCACCATTTGGATAAAATGTAGTTTAACTCTAAGCAGGATGATTCAATCATTCTTTTAATTTTATGCTACACACCTGAATAACACTTATTCTGCTTCCTAATGAAGTTGTCTTAAAAATAAAAGCAAAGAGTTATTGGCCAAACCCTTGAATGTCCCCCATTGATGTGATCTCACTAGGGCCACCAAGGGGATGAAGAAAAGACAGGCATACACACAGAGAGAAATATCTGATATCAGGTGGAATGGGCTCCGATGGAGAAGCCAGAGGACCCCAGGAGCTCAGCATGTTTTCTAGAGGCAGAAATACTGTATACAGCTAAACAAGGATGCAGGATTATTACCCGATAATAACCTAAAAATCATGGTCAATGTGATTAATACATCAGAACTTCAAGGAAAGTGGTCTGTCTGTAATAGATTAAGCTCAAATTTCTTGGAACAGTCCAACCCCATTTGTTCTGTCTCATACATATGCTTCTGTCCCCATTTTTGGTACAAAAAAAAAATCTTATAGGTTCATGCCTATAGGACATCCATGCTAGCATCTGTAGCAAGTCCTTACATAAGTCTGGGTAAAAAATGCATCTTATAAATCTCAGGAAAAAAACCATAGATTTGGGGATCATAAATATTCAAATCCCTACTAGCCCACATATTATCTCTGAAATCATTAGCAACTCTCTCTCTCGCTCTCACTCTCTCTCTCCTTCCATATTCTTCCTTGTATAAAATGTAATTACCTACCTGAAAAAGTAGATTGGAGAATTTATGCAAAACCACAAGGTACATGATACGAAGAGAGTTGTTGAGAAGTGGCTGTGTTTTAGTTGTAAAGGTTCAGCTTTATTTACTTACATCCTTTCATGGTTCTTAGAAATACCAAGATAAATTAAGAAAGGAAACTACAGTAGGCTGGAGCCCAAACTCTTCCCTCCATATCACCTTCCCAGAGACACTGTAGAATATATTTGCCCAGGAAGCAGAGGCTCTGGGGAGGCTGCTGTGTGGTTGCCTTCACTCTAGGAGGGAAGGATCTGGATTCCAATCGTGACCTCTGTGCTGCTCCCTCGTTCAAGGTCCGGGCCCCATCCTAAAGCAAACACGTGAAATCAATTACACATCTGAATTCCAGGCAGGCTCCTCTTAGCAGGGGATATCGCTGTGGCCAAGAAAACCTGGTTTACCATGGAGAGGTTTCTGCAGAGAATGTAAAGTCACATCAGTGAGATTGTTACACACCATATCTTAGCAGAAGAATGCAACCTGGGTGTTCTGCTGATCACGTGTGTCTGTGTGTGCACCTTCAGTGTGGCTGTGTCTACTCTAGAAGACTGAAGTCTAGGACTAAGAAGACACCAGACAGAACAGGTGAGAGGACCGATAATATACTGCTAGCTGTTTGGAGGAGAAATGCAAGGATTCCAAATCTGAATCGCATGTCATTGGTCCCTAAAATACTAACTTCTCACTTATAATTCTCTGAACTCTGTCCTTTCATCTGTTTTAGCAGAACTTACTATGTTGGAATTTGCCAGGACTTCAGACCCTTCAGCTCAAGACCTCCCACTTAAATTCAACTGAAGCTATTTTTATTTTCATAAACTGAAGGAGAGAAAAGGACCGCTTCCCTTAGCAAGAGAAAAACAAGCAGGCTTATTAAGAAACTGTCTTGGTCAGTGTTCTGTGGCTATGAATAGACACCGTGACCAGAGACACAACTCTTATAAATGAAGACATTAAACTGGGCCTGGTTTACAGTTCAGAAGTTTAGTTCAGAAGTTTACTATTATGGCAGGAAGCACGGAGCATCAAGGCAGACATGGTGTTGGAGAAAGAGCTGAGAGTTCTACATCTGGTCTGGCAGGAGAGAGGGAGAGGGGGAGAGAGAGAGAGAGAGAGAGAGAGAGAGAGAGAGAGAGAGAGAGAGAGAGAGAGAGAGAGAGAGAGAGAGAGAGAGAGAGAGAGAGACTTGACCTAGCTTGAGAATTTGAAACTGCAAAGCCCACCCCAGATACTCATTTCCTCCAACAAGATCACACCTACTCCAACAAGGCCACACCTCCTAATCCCCGTCACACAGCCCCACTCCTGATGACCAAGCTTCCAATCCTGTGAGCCCAGGGGAGCCATTCCTCCTCACACCACCACAGGAGAACAGCTGGCTTCCCAGGTGAGGGAAGTGGCTCAAGGCACAGAGTGGCCAAGGTATCGACAATAAAAAGTCCATGTTTTAACAAGGAAATGTAACTTAGAAAAGGTCGGTACAACAGAAAACAGTCTAAAGCTACAGAGGTGGAGATGATCATAAAATTTGCCATTTTAACCATTAGTAAATGTTGAAATCTAAGGCATTAGTTACACATATAATGTGTTTTGCAACCACCAGTACTATCTAATCAATGAACCCTCAAAAAAAAAGTTTTTTTTTTTCTTAGAGAACTGTTCTCCAGTGAGTATGGTAGCACACACAGTCTGTGCCAGAAGAGGCTGGGGAACACAGGATCTAGAGTCTGAGGCCGTAGTGCTAGACATGGCTCAGCAGTTAAGAACAACTTGCATCTCTTGGCAAAAGATGTAAGTTTAGTTCCTAAAGCCCACATGGGGTGGATCACAGTGATTGTAATGATATGACACCCTATTCTAGTCCCACAGACACCTACATACACAAAGAGCACATAGATACATATTCAAGTACATACACATTAAATAAATAAATAAATCTAAAAAAAATTTTTTTTCAAAAAAAAAAAGGAGTGTGAGGCCAGCTGGGCTGAGAAAGTTCTTTGTTTTGAAGGAAAATACAAAAAAAAAAAAAAAAAAAAAAAAAAAAAAAAAAAAAAAAAAAAAAACTGGAGGAAAAGGAGTTCTTACCGTTGATATTCATCCCCACTTTTAAAGGCTCTCTTTTGATAATGTGATAGTTAATATGGACGATCATCTTGACAGACTCTAGAATAGCCTAGGAGACAAGGCTCTGGGCATAGCTGGGAGCAGGGAGGGGGTTTCTAAACTGAGTTACTTGGCATGGAAAGGTGCACCCTACTTATGGGGGACATCATTCCGTGAGCTGGGCTCTCAGACTGGATAAAAAAGAGAACGTGAGCTGAGCTCCGGCTTTCATCTCTCTGCTTCCTGACTGCCGGATGTGAGCACTGCCTCATGCTCCTGCTGCCACGCCCTCAAACTGTGAGCCAGACTGTAGGCCTCTTCCTTGCCCTCCTCCTCGTGAGCCAGAATGAAGCCCTCCTCCTCCTCCTCCTCCTCCTCCTCCTCCTCCTCCTCCTCCTCCCTCTTCCTCCTTCTCCTCCTCTTCCTCCTCCTCATGAGCCATAATGAAGCCCTCTTCCCTTTAAGTGGCTTTTGGCCAATATTTTGTCACCACAATCAGAAAAGTAACTAAGATGACGGTTTATGTAACTACATCTGCACCGTGCATCATACTCCCCAAACATGCCAAATGCCATTCTCAGTGCCAATCAAATATTGACAAGACCCTAAGATATTGTAACTTCTAAAGCTTCTCTGAGCCAGAGATCAAGATAGGCATCTCAGAAAAGTTTATTCTATTTATTTATTTATTTATTTATTTATTTATTTATTTATCTGTTTAGTGTGAATGTGTGCACATATGTGCATCCTTGCACCCATACACACATGCATAACACAGTACGCATGTGGAAGTCAGAAGAGAGCATGAAGGAATTATTTCTCTGCTACCCCTGTGTGAGTCCTGGGCATCTGAGAAGGCTTGTTAGCTGTAGCTGCAAGTGTCTTTAACTACTGTCTAGTGGCCTCTCTCTACCTCCACTGCCTTTGAGTAAGAAGAAAATAGTGGTGAGCAGATCTAGAAAGTAAAGCATTGTTTTTTTTCTTTATTTTTTTTAAAGTTCTTTTTTTGTTGGAAAACAACTATGGTAATGGATCATAATTTAGGCAAGAAGACCGATTTCCAATTGCTGTAAGAGAATTTGAGCCTGTCTTCGGCTTGTTTTTTTGTTTTTGTTTCAGTTGTTCCTGAGAGTGCAGATCTGCTCTTAATAAAGAACCCAGGTCACGTGAAGCTAGTTCCTTGCCAAAAAGAATGCAACCTCAAGTTGGCTACTCACCAACCTTATAAAAATCTAGTTGCAAGAAACAGCGGTAAGAAAGGGACTTATAATCTTTCCTCGAGAAGTTCCAATTGTCTTCCTCCATATTAAGATTTGGAGATAGTAACCTGCCAATACACAACACAGCTCTTACCTCAAAAGCAAAGATCCTAGACTTAAAAGGATCAATGAAAGTATCTTTGACAAAGAAAGCTGAACTTAACAGTTAACATTTTAGAAGCATTTGTTTACTATAAACATTCATCCAGGAGAGGGGTGACCACAGGAATAGAAACGTTTAAATGTGTGTTTGTTGAAATGAATTGCATGATTGCTGTAATTTAATCCCAACACTCCAGGTAGGAAGGATTCTTTCTAAGGGAACAATATACTCTTTTTTTTTTTTTGGCTTTTTTCTAGACAGGGTTTCTCTATGTAGCCGGTGAACAATATTCTCTTGAATAACCAGAGAGTCATTGAAAGATCCAGGAAGAAATATTTAAATTTCTATAATCAAATGAAAATTCAAACCCAGCTGACCAGAACCTTTGGGATACAGTCCAGAAAGTTGGAAGAGATAAAGTTATAACTATGTGAGCCTGCATTTAAAAATCAGAAGGGATGGGATTTTTACAGACTTTTTGTTTTCTTTTGCTTTTTTTTTTCCTTATTGATCTTTTGTTTGTTTTGATTTTAGTTGATTGGTTTGTTTATTTGTTTGTTTGTTTGTCTTGAAAGACAGATAAAAAACATAAAGAACTGTGGTGAGAATCTGGGAAGTGTTTGGGTAGTGAAAAATGTAATCAATATATTGTATAAAAAGTTAATAAAGATTTCAAGAGAATAAAAATAAAAATCAGAAGATTCAAATAAATAGCCTACTCAAAGACTTAAGAAAAAAACAAGAGAAATACAAACTTGAAATCAGTAACAATGAGAAATATTGGAAACCAAGGCAGAGATCAATGAAATGGAGAAAGAGATCCATATTTGAAATAATAAACAAAATTGAAAAATCCTTAGATAAACGAACCAAAGAGAAGAGAAGAGAAGGCCCAAATTAGTGAGACTAAGAACAAAGGAGTTGAGGTTGGTGCATCTTCCAGTAAAATACAAAGAACCACTGAGGTTAGCTTGAAAATCATAACTTGAAAGCAGAACTGTCTACAACAAATAGATACAAATTTCTAAACATATGTGACCTAGCAAATTAAATCAAGAGGACACAGAAAACTCAAATAGTTTGTAATCACCCAAGAGATCAAGTATGCATTAAGAAGGTGCCCACTAACCAATTTGGCTTTGTTCTACTGATGCAAGATTGGTTTGACATTCATAAAAGATGTGAGGCAGAGATTTTACAAGCATCTCACAAAAAAGAAAAGCCTTGGTCCTAACAGATTCATTGTTAAATTCTACCAATAAGGAGAACTAACACCAATGCTCCTAAAGCTGTTTTATAAAATGGGACAGGGGGCTAGAGAGATAGCTCAGCGGTTAAGAGCACTGACAGCTCTTCCAGAGGTCAATTCCCAGCAACCACATGGTGGCTCACAACCATCTGTAAAGGAAATCTTCCCCACAGTGGATTAACATCTAGGTCATAAAAGAACTGTAAAGATAAAGATATCAGCAAGTAATGGTCAGGCCAATGGGTGAGCTCATTCGCAACACAATAGCTCTCGGAGAAGGACAACAAATGCTCAATAAATATGTGTGTGAGTTCTTATCTATCAAGAAAATGCAAATTACCCAGAGCTCTCAGGGACTAAACCACCAACCAAAGAGTACACATGGAGAGACCCATGGCTCCAGCTGCATATTAGCAGAGGATGGCCTAGTTGGTCATCAATGGGTGGAGAGGCCCTTGGTCCTGTGAAGGTTCTATGCCCCAGTGTAGGGTAATGCCAGGGCCAGGAAACAGGAGTGGGTGGATTGGTGAGCAGGGGGAGGGGAGAGCGGATAGGGAGTTTTCAGAGGGGAATCCAGGAAATGGGATAACATTTGAAATGTAAAATTTTAAAAATCTAATTAAAAAAAGAAAATGCAAATTAAAATTGCTTTGAGAATCTATTACAGACAAGTCAAGGAAACAGTGACAGCCAATGCAGGTGAAGACATGGAGAAAGAGGACCATTTATTTTCTTTTAAAGTTGTATTATTATTGGGGGGGGGGGTGTGCTTGCACGCAGTGCCAGCCAAGGCCAGAAGAGGATTTCATATCCCCTGTAGCTGGAGTTATCCAGAATCAGGAGTCACCAAGTGGGTACTGGGAACTGAACTCAGCTCCTCTGCATAACAGCACAGGCTCTCAATCAAGGGCCACTGCTCCAGGCCCTCTGTTTTTCTGTGTTTTAGTTCACTGTTTACACTGGCACCCCAAGTGAGTTTTCCAGGCAGCATTGTCATACATATGCTTCATTAGAATTTGTTCGAGCACACTTCCCTCCCCCACTATCATCCTAACATAGTAGGCATGGGTGGGGGTGGCTCAGCGGTAAGGAGCACTGGCTGCTCTTACCAAGGACCCAGGTTCTATTCCCAGCACCGACATGGTGATTCACAACCATCTGTAACTCTAGTTCCTGAGTATCTGAGGGTCTTTTCTGGCCTCTCTGGGCACTGCACATATGGTGTACAAACATACATGCAGAAAAAATGCCACACATTAAAATAAGTAAATTCTCAAAAAATTAAATTAAATTAAAATGAGGATATACTTAAATCTCTCTCCTTATGCCACCTCCCCTCTACAAGCAAGGCAAGAACACACTCAACCCTTCTCCATCTGGTCACACTGCAGGAGTCACACATGAACAAAGCCATATTGTCCCACCCAGGGATAGAATGACCACTGTCACTTAGCTTAGATTACACATGCTCATATGCAGGAGAAAAGAAAATAGTTTGGTTCAACATGACATTGGCAGGCATCAATTCAAACTTCAAAGTCTGACCCCAAGTATGTTATTTTAGGCATATTTAAGCACAGCACAATTGGATGAAAATTCTCCTGATGACAATCAACTCAGTCCCGCAGGCACAATAACACTGAAGATGCAACTACATCAAAACTCTTCTTAAAGTGTACGTGACAAGATGGGCAGTGGTGGCTCACGCCTTTAATCCCTGCACTCGGGAGGCAGAGGCTGGCGGATTTCTGTGTTTGAGGCCAGCCTGGTCTACAGAGTGAGTTCCAGGATAGCCAGGACTACACAGAGAAACCCTGTCTTGAAAAATAAAAACAAAAACAATAATAAAACAAAGTATATGTGACATATTTCATAAAGATGGGTTCTACAGACTGACAGCATGTGACACCTCGTGTAAAATTAGGTACTATAGATTGACAAGCTCATGATAGGGTCTGGGGGGAGGAACCCGTGTGGTCTTAGCCACACAGAGAGTGTGAAGGTCACCAGGCTATTAATTCCCTTCTGAGTGGATGACAGGTTATATAATCTCAGTGCCTCCCACAGTGGGGAGAGGTCAGAGAAACCTTTCTTTATGTGCTTTCTCAAATTCCTTCAACTTTAAATATTCAGTATGACAAGGTACACTCTTTCAAGGAACATGTCTTGAGCATTTCTACGGCCTAACATCTGCCTGCCCCTTCTTACACACCTGAACCCTCTTGGACTTAAGTATCAAAAACCTGGACGCATTGGCTTTCATTTCTGCCCTCAATTCCCAAGGTGCCTGCCATTTATAATAGGCAAGTCACCAACCTTAGGGGACTGACTTAGCCCCACACATTTGCCCACCAGAGAAGGGCTTGGCTTGGTCTATAGCTTCCCTACCATTCGGCCCGCTATGACAAGCTCTGTTTTGCCAGAAATGGGTGAGTTTTGAAATAAGGAGACAGACAAGAAAGGCGAAATGAGAAAGAAGAAAAAGTAAAAGATCTTTGGGAAGAAGGAAGACTTGGGCTGATACTCAGGAGGGAACATTTGTGAGGCCCCACAAAACAGGAGTAAACCAGAGAGGTCGTCAGGGGTGTAGGATAACCCATGCACCGAGGAGAAGAACGCCAGGCAGAGGAGAGCCTCTAGATGTAGCTAGAAGCTCCCAGCTTGTGTTACTCTCAGCCTACTTTGGAGGCCCAAGACAGGAATTCCTATTTAATTCCTTTTGGTTGCTACGTTGTTTCCCTTTAGCATGGCTCTTTTCTAGGGCTGGGCCATATGGGACATGGGGGCTTACTTGCATTACACGTGAAGCATGCATTCACATGCCACTTTAACAGAGGATTTCCTCCAGACCTATGTTTCGTGGTACTCCGGGTAAAC
This sequence comes from Mus minutoides, assembly GCA_902729485.2. Taxonomy (NCBI): domain Eukaryota; kingdom Metazoa; phylum Chordata; class Mammalia; order Rodentia; family Muridae; genus Mus; species Mus minutoides. The sequence goes on along the minus strand of LR749619.1, from coordinate 2,599,146 downwards.
TCTCACTAAGCATGTTCAGGGGTTTGGTTTGGGCATAATCTCTTGCCTTTGCATGAGTCTGGGCATGTCTGATGAGGTGGAGACAGAGGTCTCTATATAAGACAATCTCCCTTGGAGAGATGACGGGTGAGGTGGGAGCAGGAAAATGGACTTTCCAAAGCACACTGTGGGAGAGAGCCCAGATGGCTCTCCTGATTATCTTAGAGGCTTGTGTGAGCCCTAACAAGAAGGCAACTACAAGAAGGGAAGAAAAAAAAAACGGGAAGAAAAAAATAAACTGTTTTCCCAAGGGACCTGTGTAAGCACACGGCTTCTAAAGCAGAGGTCACTGCACACAGCTGAGGAAACAGCTCCCACGTCGTGCGGTTTGTTTCTAAGGAGCAGGGTCAACCGCAGAGCATACGACTGTCCCTGATGCCTCAAAGTCGCAGCTCTGAGAGCTGCTGGCTGTACTAACAATGGGCAGCAGGCTCTAGACACATCCCCAGATAGGGGAATTTAAGCAGAAACTTATACCTTGATCATACGCTTAGAGTGCGCATGAGTGCAGGGTCGCAGGAGGGGAACGGCATCATTTTTGAAGCTGGCGCATCTGATAGCACAGACCTAACACCGTGTTCTGTTGATGCCAAAAGAGTGAGTCTCTCTCTTTTTTTTAATCTTTAAAAACATGACCAAGTGTGGTTTATCGTGGACAATGTGTGCAAATGCAACTTTATAACCCAGCCTCTGCTCAGACCACCACAATTTACAGCAGCTCGCTCCATTCCACAGATGCCCATGAGCCCTGGCACAATGCTGAGGTTGGGGTTTTACTGCTGTGAGCAGACACCATGACCAAAGCAGCTCTTATCAGGACAACATTTAATTGGGGCTGGCTTACAGGTTCAGAGGTTCAGTCCATTATCATCAAGGTAGGAGCCTGACAGTGTCCAGGAAGGAATGGTGCAGGTATTGTTGACAGTTCTACATCTTCATCTGAAGACTGCTAATAGAAGACTGACTCCCAGGCAGCTAGTACGAGAGTCTTAAAGCCCATGCCTATGCCCATGAGCACAGAGACACACCTACTCCAACAAGGCCACACCTCCTGGTAGTGCCATTCCCTGGGCCAAGCATATACAAACCATCACAGACAGGAAGAAAAATACAGCCTTTCCTGAAGCTGCACAAAGGTGAACATGCGCCTGTAAACCCCACAGTCTGAGGTAGGTTGTGAGCTCATTCCAGGAGTGTGTGCTGAGACAGTAACTCACTGTTATAAAGAGTGAGGAAAGGGAGGGGTGAGCAGGCTGGGCAGGAGCAGTTGTACCCTGCCCTCGGTGTCCCATGGAATCTGAGGTTGTGTTCTCTCATAATAATAATAATAATAATAATAATAATAATAATAATAATAATTCTCAATTTATATCTCTTGTTGCTGCTATTTTGCATTTTTATAGCATATATATATATATATATATATATATATATATATATATATATGATATTTTAAAACCTCTTCTTAAAAGGTGATCTAATATAGGATGATAGCAGTTGCTTTGTGATTAAGAGCACTGGCTGCTCCATACAGATGACCCTAGGCTCTCAGAACCCACATCAAGGCTTACAACCTCTGTGACTTCAGTTCCAGGAGACCCAACGACCACTCCCCACCTCCAGGCACCAAGCATGCATATGGCACACATACATACATGGAGGCTAGCACTCACATACATAAAATAAAAATAAATCTTTTCAATGATGATGTAATGTAGAGAACGGGGCTATTGTGTTTTGTTAGCAAGAGAAAGTGCACACCCCTCAAACAATAGTTTATACCCACAATGCCTTTGGACTTCGCTGGTAGCTGGGTAAGAATATTCTAAAGAAGAGATTCCCTACAACAAGCTCAACTATAATCCCTAAATCATGGATAGATAACCAGTTAAACTTAGCTCTTAAGAGTCTAAAAACAGAAAAAGTGTAAAAGACTTCTATATTTTTTTCATTCTATATAAAATTGTAACTCTAAAAATCTATTCTCTTTCTATTTCTAGAAAAATCCAGCAAAAAACAAGAAAATGTATGAAGCCATGGGTTTCACTTTTTTGTTTTGTTTTCTCCTTTTTCCTTTTAAGAATTTCCCTATGCTCTTCTAAAAAGATTTATCTTGACTCTCACACCAACCACAGGAATCTGAAATTTGATCTGCTTCTGGTGGTCCATGAAGTAAAGTCTTTCAAATACCACTTGACAGATGTTGCAACGAAAAAGGTAACTCCCTCCCGTCTCCATTTCTAATTAGCAGGCGGCTCCTCTCCATTTGCTGGACTTCCAACTGGACACAGGTACCTTGATAAATGTGGAGATGCAGAGATTTGAGCTGTGGTCAGACATTGCACAGGTGTCCTTCATAAATGTCAACGACCAAATTGACTGTTCCTCAGAGGTTGGAGTTTTCGGGGCTAAAGAACTAGATGCATTCATCACAGAGGCAGGCTGGATGCCATGGCCCCAGAGCAGAGCCAAGCCAAGCGTGCTTGGTTCCATTAAGATCTTGCAGCACATGGAGTAATCATGGGCTCTGAAATAGAAAGCAGCACGTTAATGAAGAAAGTCACTATGGGAAGTGAAATCACAGACGTTTCTGAGCTCACAGAAGTCTAGGGTAGAATAGCCGCCATTTTCTCTGGACTTTTCTACAGCGAAAGGAAATCAAATTATTCCAGGAGGAAAATATGCTGTGGTTTTCCTTTCCGGGGAAAACACAATTTGCTCTCTTATTATGTTTGACTGGGGCTAGGATTTGACATTGTTGCCAGCCTGTCTGCTATTGTGAGTCTTGAATAAGCCTTTAAATAATGGCAAGTTAAAGTCCTGAGCAGACACAGAAAACCCCAAAGGTTTTCTTTTTCAAGCTAATATGAATCATTCTTTTCAGTAGCTTGCGACGTTTCTATATAAACACGCTCAGAAGAATTAATGATACTATACATAACATGAGGCATTTAAAACTTCATCTCCCTCATTAGGAAGTCTGGCTTTTAGGGGGCTGGAGGGATGCTAGGCCATTAAGAACACTCGCTAATCCTACAGAAGGCTCCAGATCGGTTCCCAGGACACACATAGCGCAGCTCATAATTGCCTGTAACTCTAGCTCGAGAGAACCCACAGTTCCCTTCTGGTCTCTGTGGGTACAGCATGCACAAGAAGCACATAAACAGTTTAGAAAAGAGAGTCTGTCCTTTAACCTGGATCTAAGCAAATATTTAATGATTCCAGGGTCCTCTCTGTTTCCATGGTGATTCTCTACCTTCTCTTCGTCCTTAATGCTTTCCAAACTAAGTTCTTAGTTTCCTCTAAAGCACTTGGAATATGTCAATCATTGAAATCATTTATCAAAGGGGCTAGAACGATGGCTCAAGAGTTAAGAGCCCTTGTTGTGCTTGCGAAGGATCCAAGTTCAATTTCCAGAACCCACCTGGTAATTCACAACCATCCATAACTCCAGTTCCCAGGGGATCTGACACCTTCTTCCAACCTCCATGGTTACTAGGTGTCCATATGGTACACAAACATACCTAAAGGCAAACATTTATACACATAAAATAAATCCTTAAAAATTATCAAAAATATTCACTAAGAAATGAGGAAATTTATGCTAATATAGAGAATTCTATGACAAAAATGAATGAATAGTTTAAGCTAAGCTGCTGCAACAAAGACATCAAACAAGATGAAATTTTATTTTATTTTCCTTCCATGGAACAATTCAGAGATACATGCTTAACATGGACATGGACATGCTACATCTCACCACTGAAGAATCAGATTCCTCTGATCTTTATATCCTGTGACCCCTATACACAGCTGGGACTAAGTCAGAAGCAGTCACCTTGGTTCCCAGTCACCCTGTGCCTAGCTAAATTCCAAACTTTCTCTTAGCAAAGAGGAAATGATGTCTGGGAGTGCAGATTATGCTAGAACACTTGCATAGTATGTGTAATACCTTAGATGGGACCCCCCAGTGTCATCAAGAAAAACAAATTAAAGACAAGCTTGATGACGTATGCTTATAATCACAGGCAGAAGGATCCTTAATTCTCTGACCAGCCTAAATCTGTTAGCAAGACCCTATCTAAAATAAAAGAAGGGAACGAAGGAACAAAGGAAGGAAGAAAGGAAAGGACGGAGGGAGAGGTGGGTGTAAGCATAATGTTTCTGTGCACTGTGTAAAGATTATCCTTGTATTATTCAAAGGCTGATGTTTCTGCCCCACATCTTGTTGCAATCCAGACGTGGCATTGTAATGCTTATTCTAAATAGCTCCATTTTCAAGTTTCCATAAACATTTCTCCCCGTTTATTCTCTGACTTGTCAATAAAAGCAGATGCTGATCAGCCAGGGTCAAAGCAGAGGAGAAAATAGGCTGGGCTTCCACCAGCCAGAAGAAAGAGAGAGACAGAGAGAAGCAAGGGGGATTCACCATGAGGAAAGGGTCTCAGAGACATCATGGGAGAACATACCTGAAACAGACACAGTCAGACCAATACGAAAAGGCAAGTATCTTGGGGATTTGGGCTGGAAGATGGCCAGATTAGCTTAGAGGATTAGAATAGATCAATGAATGCCCGGCTACTATGTTATAAAGCTAAAGAAATAAATCTTATAGCCTCAGACTCATTCCTTTGGGAGCTAGCTGGGGATAGTGAAAAACCTAGCCATGTTTTAAAAAAAAAAATGTAGGGAAAATGAGTGAGCGAGCAATGGATGGAGGAAGAAAGGGAAGAAGTGAAAGAGTCCACGCTACCGTCTCGCTGGCAAGAACAGACGCGGACACCAGAATCCTTCTGCAAGCATACTTTTATTACATCATGCGGGAGGAAGAGAGCGAGCCCAAGATGGATCCCACTTATATACACCTCAGTGAGACCTGTGTCGTCAGGATTGGCTGACTGCCCATTACCTCAAATTACGCCCCGGGATGGGCAGTGACTTACGTGGCTTTGTAACAAGCGCATGCGCACTGAACTTGTTTGCTTGTCCCAGGCTGGGGGTGGTAACAGGATGTTGACGCCATCTTGGAATGGTGGCAGAACCAGCTCGGGCGTGGCTCTCTACAAAGAAGGATGAGAGGAAAGGAGAGACAGGAGGAGAGAGGGAAGGATGGAGATCGAAGAATGGTTAATAATGAGGGAGAATTGCAGTCTCTGCCAATGACAGGATAATGCAAAATGGGCTGAGAAACCCATGAGGTGCCATTGGGCTTGCCAAAAAAGGGTCTGTACTCAACTAAGCTCAAGGATCACTAAATTAAATAAAATGTAATGGCGTTTTCTATAGGTGGACTTACTATACATAGCACACTAATGTTTAAGCCTATGAGTTTGGAGCATTATTTGGTTTCTGCATTTGTTGGGTGTACAATCTCAGTTTTAGATAACACAACTCCTGAGGTTAACACTTTGGAAAACACATTCCAGGGCACTGTTATGTGTGGAGAGCTCTTGGAATTTGGCAAGAATATTTACAGTGAGCCAGGACAAGGGAGTAGGCTCAAGAAAAGCAAAGCTGAGGAATGTGCTCCCTGCATCTTCGTCACCTTGATAAGTCCCTGGATATGGTGACCAGAGGACCTTTGTCTATGTCTTGTTTGTTCCTTGAACACTTTGTTTATGCCTTAGAACTGACCCTGTTCTTTGTACCTAGAATGGTATGAAAGCAGCATGGAAAAAATATACTCGCTCCAGCGCTTCCTGGAGTCATACTCTAGTGTTGTCTAATTGTCTTTTCTTTCTTTATCCTCCCTCCCTCCCTCAAGACCCTGTTGACCAACTGAGAGGGCTTGATCAGTTACTATCAGTGCTATAAGCAAAGTCACCAACTTAGTTATGTATCATAATTCACTCAGGTGGAGAATGAAAACACTTTCATATTAACACACTGTATTCTTTAAAAACAGACCTGAAGACTGTGTTTCAACTCAGAGGCTACAGTGAACTTGACTTTTCTGTAAAAAAAAAAAAAAAAAAAGTCTTTTCATTAAAAGGTAGAAAAATAAAAGAATAAATAAATATAAATGTTAGGCATGGCAGATAAGAGGAATCATCAACAAATTTCAGGGCAATCACACATGAAATCCTTGTCTATGGGAGGAAATTCACAGGACCATAAGACAAATAGCTTTAAAAGCAGAATACCATCAAACATTGTTGATGGTGCCAAATTATGTCCTTTAACACACACGGCTACAGAACTAGCTAACTGGAGCCTATTTTAACAGTTCTATGCATCTTGCTGGATACAGTGTCTTAGGGTTTTATTGAATAATAAGACACTATGTCCATGGCAACTCTTTTTTTTTTCTGCCAGATTCCCTGAAACTGGAGTTACAGACAGTTGTGAGCTACCAGGTGATTATGAGAGTGCTCTTAACTGCTATGCCATCTCTACAACCCCCATAGCAACTCTTACAAAGGAAACCATTTCATTGGAACTGCCTTGAACGGCTCAGAGGTTTAGTTACCATAATGGCAGAAAGCACAGTGACACACAGGCAGGTGTGGTGCTGGAGAGGTAGCTGAGAGTTCTACATCTGAATCAGCAGGCAGAAGGAAGAGAAAATATGCCACTAGGCCTGGCTTGAGCTTCTGAAACCTCCAAGCCCACCCACAGTGATATACTTCCTCCAGCAAGGCCACACCTCTGATGGTGTTGCTCCCTGTGAACCTATGGGAGCCATTTTCATTCAAACCACCAAAAGCAGTAAAGACTGAAGATGATTAATTCTGTTGACCTCTGTTCATTATTTGACCTGTTGATTGACCTCTATTTGTCACTTTACCTACTGACTTTTGTTCGATAGGAAAAAAAAAAAAAAAACAACCATACCTAACTCTAATTCACACACCGGATTAAAGTAGAGTGATCACTGGTGTTTACCTTTATGAAATCCTAAGACTCTAGGTTACTGTCAGATCACCAGACAGACAGGGCTAAGAAAGATGGCCCAACAGTTAAGAGCACTGGCTGCTCTTGCAGAGGCCATGAATTAGGTTGCCAGCCCCCATATGGTGACTCATACTCACTGGTAAACTCCAGCTACAGGGGACCTAAGACCCTCTCCTGGCCTATACCGGCATCTACACTCACAAGCACATGCCCATACATAGAAATACACAGAGATACTTAGTTAAAATTTTAAATAAATACTTTTAAATAAGAAAGTAATGCTTAATTTTGTCTCCAGCACAGAGGATTTCATGTCATGAGCGACTCTAACCCTGATACGCGTTATCTAGCCTCTGAAGCTTTCTGGAACCTTTGGGTAAACTTTCATGACTCCTACTCCTTTGATGCTGCCAGGTTAGGATATATCAGTCTCCTGAGGCTGCAGCTTCGCTGGCCTCCGTGTACTTTTGACTCTGAACCAGGAAATATACAGTTCTAGGTGGCTGATCGCTGAGTATGAAGGCCTCGAGGTTCTCGTCGGATAGAACATGCCCCGTAGGCTCATATATTGGAATGCCAATCGTCGATTCGTGAAGGATTAGGAGGTGTAGCCTTGTTGAAAGATGTGCGGCGCCTTCATCAGAGGAGGCATCGCTGAGAGTGGTCTTTGAGATTTCAAAACTCTATGCCAGGCCCACTGTTTCTCTCTCTCTCTCTCTCTCTCTCTCTCTCTCTCTCTCTCTCTCTCTCTGCCGCCTGTGGAATACGATGTAAATCTCTCAGCTATTGCTCCAGCATCATGCCTGCACGCAGCCATGATGATCATGGACTAAGCCTCTGAAACTGTAAGCAGGGCCCCAGTTAAACTAAGCTTTCTTTTTTTAAGAGTTGCCTTGGTCATGGCGTCTCTTCACACCAGTAGAACTAAGACAGCCACTTTTCGAATGGAAGTTTTTCAAGTGAATTTGCACTGCTTACACTCGAACTCAGAAGGGTTCGAGGCTTTCCTTCAAGGCATCTTTCCGACTGTCAGAGCTAAGTCAATGGTTTCTCCTTGATATCACTAGTCCCTTTAACAATACCATTCACTTTGTCTGCACTTGCTCTCTAAAGAGTTTTAACGAGGTTCTGGCTCCCTTCCTCACCTAACGGCACATTCCATCTATTATTCTATCTGCAGCTTTAACTGGGAATCTGCTTTTCTCCCCACCAAACTATGTTTTCATGTCTTCTGGCCCTACTTTCTCCTCTAAGTGTAGTTCTGGGTAAACGCAGCCTGTGAGAAGTATGCCTCTGTCTAGTGGTGAATGAAAATTTCTTCCAACAAGCAGGTTAAGAGATGGAGGGTTTGTTTGAACTCTGTTTGAGAGTTACAGGCCATCACTCAGGACAAGGTATAGGAACCAGAGCTTGAGGCTGCTGTACTTCTCTGCAGTGCAAGAAACAGGAGGAAGAAATGCTGGCCCTTAGCTATGGGATTTTAGACAAGTATACCTTGGTTCCCTTGTCTGTAACATACAAAGTATAAGGCTTGCCTCATATTTGAAGGAAATAAAATGAAAAACAGAATACAGAGTACCTATGACAATGGCTGTCACACACAGGGACACAAAATACGTTTATCTCCATTCCTAACCAATTTTCCCAATCACAGTGGTTCAGAACAAGGATGATGGAGCAAACATATCTAAGCTTGCATCCTTGTTCTTCTGCGAGTCTGAACCAGCTATTTAATCTCTCTACACCTATATTTACTCACCCATAAACTAGAATACTTACCTATTAGATTGCTAAAATATTGCTGAAGATTTAAAAAGTAATAGAATAGAGGACACATGTTTCACTAAACCTAAGACTCCATCCAGTTCAAATGCAGCTTGGTTTTAGAAATGTATGTGGAGAAGTGCTTATATTATTGAATTGGTAAAATATGGTGGTAAGCCCTCGTTAAATTCTATACTTTGTTACTTCATATAACTTCTTATTGAGACGGCTTGTTTGGGGGTGAAGGGGTATGGCTTACAAACATTGGAAAGGTCACCCTTTGTCCCAGAATGCCGAGTGAAGTTATATTGGCCACAATATAGGATAATAAATGTGCTATCAGGAGTGTGTGCATTGTGCAAAGACATGAGAGCAGAAGTTATGTGAAGCTTGATCTCAGACTGTGTGTCGGGGTATGGGGAAGTCAGGATCTAAAGGGAAAGGCGGCTTCCAAATAACAGATTCATAAACAGGGTTTTGAAAGATGAGCGGGAGGTTTAATGGCTGGAAAATGACATTCCAGAAAGTGGAGGAAGGAACTGAGAAGCAACCTCCAGTGCTGAAGAGTATGGGGCTGCTCAGCGGGGTTGGAATGTGCACAGCCTTCATCCTGACTGAACGAGCGCACACAGACATGCGCAGAGGCCAGAGGACATGACACATGCGCAGAGGCCAGAGCACGCAGACATGCAGAGACCAGAAGAGATGATCACTCTGTATTCCCCCAAAGAGCAGCTTCTAAGCAGAGGAATTTATGTCCATTCAGGGAAGAATCATAAAGCAAATGAACCAAATCTCCCAGCCCTGTAGGATAATGCAAAAAAAGATTGATAAGGCCCTTGGTCTAGCAATGTTTATAGGCCCTGGTACAGGGGAATGCCAGGGCCAAGAAGCAGGAGAGGGAGGGTAGGGGAGCAGGGTGGGGGAGGAGATAGGGGACTTTTGGATAACACTTGAAATGTAAATGAAGAAACTCTCTAATAATAAATTTTTTTAAAAATCTATAAGGAAAAAAGAAAAATAGGTCTTGAGTCTATTTTGTAAAGAAAAATGTGCGCCAATCAATGAGAAACTGACAAATTTGAACGTCTTTTATGTTTCCAAGAGACTAAATCCCAAACCTTCTGTATTTTAAGCACATTTTATTTCTAGTTTAAATTTAGATATGTTTTTGCCTTTAATACAACCCCCATCTTTTGGATTCTTTTTAAAAGAACTTTAGCACTCAGAATGGCATTCTGTTTTGTTTGTTTGTTTGTTTTTGCTTCTTGTTTTGCTTCTTTGTATTGTTGTTTCTTGGGGGTGTGGTCATTTGAATACGCTTGGCCCATAGGAAGTGTATGGCCTTGTTGGAAGAAGTGTGTCACTGTGGAGATAGGCTTTGAATCCTAGGCTCTTCCACACCCAGTGTGGAAGCGTCTCCTCCTGGCTGCCTGGGGAAGACAGTCCCTCCCGGTTGCCTGTGGACCAAGATGGAGAACTCTCAGCTCCTTCTCCAGCACCATATCTGTCTGCCTGCCACCATGCTTCCCACCATGACAACAATGGACTGAACCTCTGAATATGTAAGCCACCCAATTAAAGGTTTTCCTTTATAAGAGTTGCCTTGGCCACAGTGTCTGCTCACAGCAATAAAACCCAAACTAAAACAGGGAGGGTGAGATTTGGTTTGGTTTTTCAGTTTTTTGTTTTGTTTTGTGTTGTGTTGTTTGGGGGAGGGGTGTTTTGTTTTGTGATGCTAATATGTCACTAAAATCCACTCTTAGGAGTGTATTAAAACACACACTTACACTGAGATCAATACATAGTCAACCTGAGATACAAAAATACCCATTAAATCAAAATTTAAATTCCATTAGAAATGCTAAGTATAGTATATTCTCATAGGAGGAAACGGCGCCCCCTCCCGCTGTTTATGTCTCACCCACAGAGTTCCCTCTACTGCAGCGCTCACACGCATTTCCCAGTCTTTCCTATGTGCCTGCATGCACGGTGACCCAGGTGAAGAGCCAATGGAAGATGGTGACTCCTAACACTGCACACATTGACAAGGGCACTGTGTGTTTTATTGCTTTTTGAGACATGTTTTTTTCATGGAGATCAGACTGACCCAAAACTCACCATTCCCCTGCCTTAGCTTCCTGAGTGCTGGGGCTATAAGTATTGCTGCTCTGTTAGTTTTTAAATAGTATGCTTGTCACCATGAGGAAAAGGGTAGAGATTCACTCTGTGGAGGGCTCCATTAGTGAATCCAGAAGACATAAAACCTATACCTAAATCTTATGTAGTCCTCAGAGATAAGACATAGTACATTAAAAGCCATTTTAAAGCTCATTTGAGGGCCTGGAGAGATGGTTCATTTGTGAAGAACACTAGCTGCTCTTCTAGAGGATCCAAATTCACTCCCAGCACCCAAGTTGGCCAGCTCACAAGTGCCTGTAACACCAGCTCTAGAGGATTTTATACCCACTTATGGCCTCCTCCGGTACTAGTTTGCATGCTTGCACACACACACACACACACACACACACACACACACACACACTGTTGGGAAGAATCTGTTTTTTGGTGCAGTACCTGCAGAGGCCATAAGAGGGCACCAAACACCATGGTGATGAAGTTGCAGATACTTGTGAGCCACCAAGGAGGTGCTGAGAATCAAACACAGACCCTGTGCAAGAGCAGCCTGTGCGCTTATCTACTGAACCATCCCTCCAACCCTCCACCTGGGTGTTTCTTAATTATCTTTGACTCAAAAATATTCATATCTCAAACGGGAATTTATTTGGGGTGGAATAATTCAATTTTCTCCACCTTCCAATTAATTTTTTTAAAAAAATAAATCAAACAATAAAAGGAAGAGGAGTGGGCAGATGAGGAGAAAGAACTATCAAAGCATGAGCATGTGCCCTCTAAGCAGGTCCTAGAGGTGAGGCCTGACCTGCAAAGGCAGCCTTTGGGAAGGCCCTGACTCCAAGACACAAAACCAAACCATTTCCACGCTGCAGCACCAAGCGTTTGAGTTGCTCCAGTGTGTTCCCTCGGAATCTTTCCACAACCTTGAAACACGAACATTCTAAAGTTCTATAGTCACTGTGAGACTTGGGTGGGGTAAAGTGCGAATCAGGAAATATCAACTAAGGAAACAGCTCTTACTTCAAAGAAATGAAATGTGTGGTTTATTCAGAGGCAAAATATGAGTGACCTTGGCCTGGGAACAGTGACTTAGATCTCCCTAGTAACAGTGCTCCTGTGAGGTAGGATACTGTGAACACTGTTATAGTAACTAGAACAAGAAAGCCGTAAATAAAGACAGTGTTCAAATACATTGCTGGGAATATCAAGCCATAGCAGGATGAACAACTCTGGGTTAGGCCTTAGATGCTGTGCGACAACTCTCTTAGCCCTTTGGTTGATGGAAAACTAGGGTTTCTGTTGAGTTAATACACCCAAGTTTTTATCTGTGTATCAGGATGTTAGACAAAATGGGGACAAGAAATGACTATTTAGTAGGTCAAAGATCACCCACCATAAATTATAGTTATGCTTTGGACTTGCACTATTTCAACCTCTCCACATCAGTGAAGTTTTCACCAGTCAATCAGCATTTCCAGACACGGCTTTTTTTTTTCCCCCTATGAATTTTTTTCTAGAAGAAAGATATTTAAAATGAAGACAGCCCTGGGCCTAGGGAACTCCTGGAATGTAGAGGCATGGCTTTCATATAGTCCTTGTCCAATTAGAAGAAAAAAGTGTCTCCTCATTCCCAGTCTCTGGTCTGTTTCCCTGCCTTGATTTTGCTCTCTCTTTCTTCTCTGGAGGAACTTCTTCAAATCCCAGGACCTTCTCCTCTGTCCTGCCGAGGTTCCTTAGCCTTCCTGGGGGTAACATTTAATGGTTTGCAGCTTGTCAACTTTGAAGTGCAGTCTATTTTAAGATAGGGAGGTTTCTATTATTACAGAAATAGAAGAGGAGAGAGAGAGAAAGAGGAGGAGAGGGAGAGAGAGAGAGAGAGAGAGAGAATCATCTCTCATTACTCAAATTACTCCCTGCTGGAAGTCAGGTATGGGGGTTCCCTAAGTTCCCCTGAAGGGTAACAACAGCTCTAAATCTGAGGTCAGGAGAGCTGGAGTGATAAGATTCTGAAGATATAACTGGTGCCAAGAAATTAGCAGAGAATCAGCAAAAAACTAAACTCTCTCTCTGTTGCCCAGTCAGTTTGAGACCATTTCTTTTCCTTCATTTCTGGTGTCCTTAAAGAGAAACGCTTACCCACTGTGAGCCTGCCCCTTAATCTACAGCTGTTGGCTGCTAAGCCGATGGCCAAAACCTTTTACTTCATCATCAAGAACAGGAGTGTGTGTGTGTGTGTGTGTGTGTGTGTGTGTGTGTGTGTGTGTAGGGGGATGCTGGGTAACAGCTCAGTCCGTCCAGTGTTGCTTGCTGCGCAGGAGTGGGGAGCTGAGGTGCATCCCCAGTACTCGTGTCCTAAGCTGGGTGTGGTGGCTTGTACCTTACATCACAACGCTGGGAGCACAGAGCCAGCAGGATCCTGAGGGCTGGCTGCCCAGCCAGCATAACTAAATCTGCAACCTCCAGACTCAGTGAAAGAGCCTGCCTCAGACAAACAAGGCGCACAGCATCTGAAAAGCACCCGGGTTTGGCCTCTGGTCTGTCCATGAACACACAGACAGGGCAAGGAAGCGGAAGAAAGAGCAGATTAAGCTGAGGAAATACTGAATTAAACAAACTCCAATTTTATTTGCCTCACCAGAGTACACTTGAGAGGTGGGATCTGGTTAGAGGAAATTAAGACATTAGGGAGTTCCCTTGGGGGATGTTGGCACTCTAGCTCCTTGGTTTCTCTCCGGGACCATAAGGACTATGGGTGCCCTCTGCCATGAGATTCTGAGAGCCCATTGGCTCAAATCAGCAAGGCCAAGGTTTCAAGTCAAAACTCCTACACTGTGAATTGAGCTGACCCCTCCCTTCTTGGTTGATCATATCAGGTATTTTGCCACAGACCAGCTTGCCGTGTCCTTCAGAGCCAGTTAGATAACAGTCTCTTGATTTCACAGCATCTGAGTTGTCATCTTCTTGCACTTTCAGGATTCAAATAATAATTCAGCATTGGCCTTTCCCTCCAGCACCAACTCCTTGGCTCAGTGCTCTGAATTTTAAATAAGAAGGGGATTGTTGTCTTTGGTTCAGGCCAGCTTTCTTCCCTTACTTTCAAAATATATTTTCTTGTCTCCTTCCATTTCACAAAGATAAATCCAGACATTTCTGTCTTGATTGCTTCTTTATTTCTGTGATAAGACACCATGGCCAAGGCAACTTATAAAAGAAATCCCTCCACTCGGGCCTCGTGGTTCCTGTGGGTAGTAGAATCTGTCAGCATCACTGAAGGGAGCAGGGCAGCCGGCAGGCAGGCAGCGTGGTGCCGGAGCAGCTGAGAGCTCACATCTGATCTTCAAGCACAAAGAAGAGTGAGGTGACTGGAAATAGGGTGGGTTTTTGAAAGCTCAAAGCATGCCCACGGCACACCTCTTCCAACAAGGCCCTAATTCCTAATCCTTCCCAAACAATTCCACCAAGCATTCAAATATATGAGTTTTAAGGGCCATTCTCATTCAAAACATGTGTAGATGTTGTGATATATGTAGGTACTATTTTTTTTGTTTTGTTTTGTTTTGGGGTTTTTTTTTTCACTTTATTATTAGATATTTTCTTCATTTACATTTCAAATGCTATCCCAAAAGTCCAGTATACCCTCCCCCCACCCTGTTTCCCTACCTGCCCACTCCCACTTCTTGGCCCTGGCATTCCACTACTGGAAGATCCAACAATACCTCACCTGCGCATATACCCAGAAGATGTTCCAACCAGTAATAAGGACACATGCTCCATTATGTTCATAGCAGCCTTATTTATAATAGCCAGAAGCTGGAAAGAACCCAGATGTCCCTCAACAGAGGAATGGATACAGAAAATGTGGTACATTTACACAGTGGAGTACTACTCAGCTATTAAAAATGATGACTTTATGAAATTCTTGGGCAAATTGATGTATCGGTAGGTACAATCTTAAGGCACTGAGAATGGAATTAGCATAGGATTTATTAGTTAAGAAACAGCACACACAAGTGTTAACGTGGGATACAAAGGCAGATTTATGAACACAAATGGAACCACCATACTCAATAAACCAAATAATACTTGATGGATCAAGTAGTTCTAGAATATTTTATTTCTGTATATGATATAGGTGAAATAAATATAGTATAATCAGAACTGGAGAGATGGCTCAGCAGTTAATAACACTGGTTGCTCTTTCAGAAGACCCAGGATGACCCAGGATTGATTCCCAGCACCCACAAGGTGGCTCACAAACGTTTGTAACTCCAGTTCCAAATAATCTGATGCCCTCTTCTGGCCTCCAAAGGCACTAGGAATGCACATGGTACACAGACATAACACCTATTCACATGAAATAATTAGATATATATGATTTAAATCTGGGAATGTAGAGCTTTGAGAAAATTAGACATTAGCTTTTATAAGAAAGCATTTAATGGGGGGCTTACAGTTTCAGAAGGCTAGCTTGTTATTACCATAGTGGGAAGCATGATTGCACACAGACAGTCCCGGTGCTGGAGAAATACATGGGAATTCTATATCCTGATCCACAGGCAACAGACAAAGAAAGAGAACTTTTGAAACCTCAAAGCCCACCCCCAGAGACACACCTCCACCAAAAGGCCATACCTCCTAATCCTTCCAACAGTCCACCAGCTCTGGCCTAAGCATTCAAATATATGAGCCCATGACGATATCTTGCTTACTCACTCATTTGTCACAGACGTGGCATGTCTTCTATCTCCCACAGTGTGAGCCATGCTGCCATCGACATGGGAATACAGAAATCTCTCCCATATCATCCTGTTCATTCTTTTGAATGTTTGCTCTGTAGTGGAATTGGCAGGTCATATGGAATTTTTAGTTTTAATGTTTTTAAAAGTGTTCACTTAAATTCTTAAAAAGAGATACTCTGTTTCTGTGTAAAATCTATGTGTGTGTGTGTGTGTGTGTGTGTGTGTGTATATATATATATATATATATATATATATATATATATATATATTTTTAAACATGGAAACATAAATCTCTGGCTGCTCATCCAGAAGTCCTGAGTTCAGATCCTAGCAACCATATGGTGGCTTGCACGTATACATGCAGCAGAGCACTCATACATTAAATAAATAAAAATATAAATAAATAAATAGATAAATAGGTAAATAAATAAATAAAAGTATCCATGCCATGCCAGAGACCCAGAACGGGGAAGGATCCAGGGACTCTAGAGAGATGACTCTAGCTGAAACTCCTAGCAGTGGAGGATATGGAGCCTGGTATGGCTACCTCCTATAGCCATGCAGGACTCCCAGTGGAGGAGAAAGGACTCTAACCCACCCACAAAACCCAAAATGTATCCTACCTACAAGATGTACAGGGACAAAGATGGAGCAGAGATGGAGGGAATGGCCAGCCAATGACTATCCCAACCTGAGACTCATCCCGTGGGCAAGAACCAACCCCTGACACTGTTAATGATACTCTGTTTGGCTTGCAGACAGGAGGAGTCTAGCATCACTGTCCTCTGAGAGGCTCCACCCAGCAGCCAATGGAAACAGATACAGAAACCCACAGCCAAACACTGGACAGAGCTGGGGAAGTCTTGTGGAAGAGTTGGGGGAAGGATTGAGGGACCCAAAGAGGACAGGGGCTCCACAGGAGGGCCAATAGAGTCAACTAACCCAGAGACTGAACCACCAACCAAAGAGCAAGCACGGATGGGACCTAGACGCCCCCTGCACGTATGTAGCAGATATGCAGCTTGGTCCTCATGTGGGTACCCCAACAACTGGAGCAGGGATTGTCCCTGACTCTTGCCTGCCTCCTGTAACTGGGCTGCCTTGTCTGGCCTCACTAGGAGAGAATGTACCTAGTCCTGCAGTGAGTTGATGTGCCAGGGTCGGGGGATACCTAAGGAGGGCCTCTCCCTTCTCAGAGGAGAATATGAGGAGGGATGAGGGAGAGACTGTGTGAGGGGAGGACCAGGAAGAAGTGGGGCTATGATCAAGATGTAAAGTAAATAAATTAATTAATGAAAACAAAAGTATCCATGCTTCTTTCCATAGATTCTGCACTATTTTATATTCCTATATAAAATCATCTATTCTCTGAACATCTTCGCCAACACTTTCTATGGATCTTAATTAACAGTCATGCCAACAGGTATAAAACAGTATATTTAATTGTAAAAATCCCTGCACTGTCCAAATCATTCCATGGATGCCATTTTTCTCCACCAAATTCTCAATGAAACTTTTCTTCTCGAGATTATAGAATCCAGATGTGGAGGTATGGCTAAGAACTGGTTAAGAACACTAACTGCTCTTGCAGAGGACAGGAGTTCAGTTGTCAGCATTTACCTCCATAGGAACTTAAGATACAGATACAGACAGACAGACAGACAGACAGACAGAAAGACAGACAAACAGACACATACATACAGACCTCCACAGGCATTATATGCATACATATATACACATATACAAATACACACATACACAACTTCATAAGTACCTGGACACATACATATAGACACATTCTAATAAAAATGTAAATATTTAAATATTCTAAAATTCACATGTAACCACAAAAGAAACAGAATAGCCAAAGAAATTTTAAAGAAAAAAAAAGCTGTAGATTTTATACATTGACTTCATCTTATCTTATATATAAGTCTAATAATTAAAACAGTATGGTGTTAGCATAAAGATAGCCACAGATATCAGTAGAACAAATAGAGTCAATGTAAGTTTACAGACAGAAGGTCAACTAATCCGAGACAAGGGAGCCAAGAATATACAATGAAGCTGAGGTAGACTTCTCAACTAATGGTGCTGGGAAACTAAGTAGCCACAAGCAAAAGAATGAAATTAGGTCTTAATCTTCTACCATTAAAAATCAACCCAAACACACTGACGACGTATGTGAGGAGCTAGGCGTGGTAGTAGCTCCCCATAATCCCGGCATTGAGGAGGTTGAGGCAGGAAGATGACACATTCCAGGCCAGCCAGGTGACATGATGACACCTTTTCTCAAAAACAAAACAAACATGTAAGAGCAAGACCCACATCTATAAAACTCTAAAGGAGAAAAGAGAAGCATATGGAAAGGCTTAGCAATAATTTCTCTTGCAAATGACGTCAGACACAAAAACAGGTAAAAAAAAAAATGAAATAGTGCTTCAATGTCCAACGGAAAGGCTAGGCTGGCAGAGGAGGTCGTGAGCAGAATGAACGGGCAGTCCTGCAACTGGGAGAAAATATTTGCAAGCTATGAATATCATTAGATACCGATTCCCAAATTTTATAACTGACACCCACAGCCTAGAAAAAAAAAGCAAAAATAACAATAAAACAAACAAAACAAAATGAACAAAAACTCCAGTTTTTAAAGTTGGCGAAGAGCCAGAGCAGGTAGTTTTTCAAAGTTGTACATATCAATGACCAACAGTGCAGTTGCCTGAAGACCTGTCCTCCAACATCATTGATTATGAAGGACATGTGATGTGTTTCTTAACCTACATAATGATAGTCTGAGGAAATGGTCCGAAATGAAAGCCCAAAGTTGCAGGACTCAGACATCCATTGCCTGTCTTTGGCAAACTCTGCCCCCTGGTGGCTGTGATAGAAACTTATCTAGCTTCTTCAGCAGTGCATTGTGGGAAACAAACAATAAAGCCTTTCTTTTGATCTTTTTGTTGTTTGTTCATCTTGTACTGGGAATTGAACTTAGGGCCTCATGTGTGATAGATAAATGTTCTACCTATGAGCTATACCCCTAGTCATAAGATAACTTTTTTAAAATATTTTTTTTACTGATTATTTGGAAATTTTACATCGTGTACCCAGATCACCCTTATTTCTCAGTCCTTCCAGGTCTGCCTGCCAACTCTTGTGGCTTCCCTAGGGGGAAAAAAAGTGTTGTCCATATAGTCACTGGAGCATGGCCAAACTTTGGATGGCCCGTCCCTTAAAGAAAAGTGAGTCTTCCCTCATCCACACTCCTACCGGTAGCCATCTATTGTGGAGAGCTATATTCCAGCATTCTTGTCACAGCTTTTTAGTTCTCTCTTCAATGGATTCCTGTCTAGGATGTTACTTTTTGTGGGGTTGTCACAGAAGTGTCCTTCTGTGTCACTCTTTGTCAACTAACTGTGAGTCCGCAGTTATCGATACCACTGCAGAAGGAGCTTCCGTGTCCTTTACGGCAGCAGGACTGCAGATCATGAACTTCTTCTTGGTATCTGGTGACAGCAGGGACTACGGGCATCCATCTGCATCAGTGCGAGCCACGGACCTCAGCATAGTCTCCAGTGACAGTACAGGCCACAGACACCAACACAGTCCCCAGCAACAGCCCAGCCCATGGAGAACACAGCTTTAGGAGGTAGTACAGATTATGCCCATAGCATGGACTTCAGCAGTAACACAGGCTGCAGACATCAACACAGCCCCCAGCTGCAGAAGGACCCAGACATGGCCACTGGTAGCATCATGGCCCATGAACACCAATATAGCTTCAGGAGGCAGCACCACTTGGCGGGCTCTTACAGGCAGCTGCCCCACACCAAGATAGGTAGGTTTTGTTTTTGTTTTTTAAATTTGGTGTGTGTGTGTGTGTGTGTGTGTGTGTGTGTGCAGATGTTCTTCAAGGACAGAAAGTGTGTGTGTTCATGTATGTGTGTGTATGTGTAGATGTTCCCCAAGGCCAGAAGACAGTGTGGAGCCTCTGTAACTGGAGTTAAGCAGTCCAATGAGGGTTCAAGGAACTGAACTGGGGTCCTCTGCACGGGCAGTAAGAGCTCTTGACAACCACTCAATACCAGCTTTTTACTCCAGTCTTTCTCATCTCCCAGTAGGTGTATCTCACTTGCTTTTATCACCTGACTGACGTAAACAATATAGGAAATCCCAGGACCCTGTCAATCACCCAGAGAAACTGAAACATGTGTTTGCTTTTCTCTCTTCTCAGGACCACCAGGATTGGTACAGACTACTGCTGTCTGTGGTGGTTTGAATCTGCTTAGTCCCTGGAAGTGGCCCTATTAGGAGGTGTGGCCTTGTTGGAGGAAGTGTGTCACTGTGTAGGCAGGCTCTGAGGGCTCCTATTGCTCAAGCTTCTCCCAGTGCGGAAGAGTCTCCTGGCTGCCTTCAGATCAAGATATAGAACTCTCAGCTCCTTATCCAGTCCATATCTGCCTGGACACTGCCATGCTCCATGCCATGATGATAATGGACTGAACCTCTGAAACTGTAAGCCAGCCCCAATTAAATGTT
>LR749619.1:2546287-2578938 GCA_902729485.2 Mus minutoides | reverse complement strand
AGAAACCCTGTTTCAAAAAACCAAAAAAAAAAAAAAAAGAAAAGAAAAAAGAAAAGAAAAGAAAGCATAAAATGTACCTTTTATGCCCCAGTATAGGGGAATACCATGGCCAGGAAGCAGAAGTGGGTGGGTTGGGGAGCAGGGAAAGGAGGGGGGATAGGGGATTTTCAGAGGGGAAACTAGGAAATGTAAATAAAGAAAATATCTAATAAAAAATTTAAAAAAAAGAAAAGAGTGTCTATTTTATTACCATAAAATATTTATATTGCCATGCTACCCTGAAAGAATTAATTTTGTTTTTGTTTTTCTATGTTGAAAAAGACTTATTTTATAAATAAAAGTAAGTCATTTAGAAGCCTTATAAGCAGAAAAGGATAGTGAAAACAGAAGTAAAGTAGTATCCTAAAATCCAGAAATGTTACTGAATAGATACAACTTGAGGTCATCTGGCTCTCCACAGTCCTGGGTTTCATGGGAACATCTTCATGGTAACACATCTTTGACCACACTTCTCCCCTCAGCCTCTCATCTCTGACCATGCCCTGCCCATCTCGTTAGTCACCTTCATGCCTTCAGAGGACTCTCCTCGTGCTTTCATGATGTGTGTGTGTGTGTGTGTGTGTGTGTGTGTGTGTGTAATTTTATACACCATGCTAAAATCTAGGGCCCACAAACAAGAGAAAGCAATTGATATTTATCTCTCATGCTGTAAACTGAATTCCAACACCAGCCACAAAAAATGAAAAGGAAAGAAAAAGAAGAAGAAGAAGAAAAGGAGAAAAGGAAAAAGAAAAAGAAAGGAAAAGGAAAAGGAAAAGAAAAAGAAAAAGAAAAAGAAAAAGAAAAAGAAAAAGAAAAAGAAAAAGAAAAAGAAAAAGGAAAGGCCTATTTTACTAGATAGCTTTATATCAGCTTGACACAAACTACCCTCACCTGAGAGCACAGAATCTCAGCTGAGAAAATGTTTCCATAAGAAGCAGGTAAGGCTGTAGCGCATTCTGTTAATTAATGATTATGGGGTAAGGGGTGCTCAGCCCCTCGTGGGTGGTGCCACCCCTGCGCTGGTGGTCCTGGATTCTATAAGAAAGCAGGTTGAACAGGCATGAGGAGCAAGTCAATAAACAATACCCCTCTGTGGCCTCTGCATCGGGTTCTGCATCTGGATTCCTGCCCTGCTTGAGTTCCTGCCCTGACTTCTTTCCTTGATGGCCCGTGAGGTGGTAGCACAGACCATGAGCATCTCCATAGACTCACGGTTAAGAAAGAGGGGCATAGAAGGCTGCTGTGACAACCCCCACTCCCATCCTAACCCCAAAAGTAACAACTCAGGCAAGAAGTCATTGAGGAGAACTCTTTAAAATTGTGATAAGGATACTGAAGTATACTTCATATCCCTATTCCTATAAGCAATACTAGATGGCTACTAGTGGGAGTGAGGGGCAAGAGGAAGGACTCCATTTTCTCTAAGAGGCTGGCTACCAGGAGTGTGACCATGCTCCATGCTCCAGCGACTGTATGGACGACACAGATTGGGCTTGGTTTGTTGTTGTTGCTGCTGCTGTTGTTGTTTTGTTTTGTTTTGTTTCCATTTTTTTTACGGGGAGGCCACTTGGGTAGGGAGGCAGACCTGGGGGGTACTGAGGAGAGGGCGTGATCAGGGTGTACAATGTAAAATCTCCAAATAATCAATCATATTATATTAAAAATAAAGGAAAGGGGGTATCTCACAGACATGCCACATGCCAGTCCAATAGAGACCATCCCTCAGGTGAGGTTCTCTATTCCAAGTGTGTCAAGTTGATAACTTAACTATAGCAGTAACTATGATCATTACTATATCCTTTCTCCTTTTTTTCTTTTTTTTTTTTACTATGAAAGATTAAAAAGTGATATCTTTTTAGGTGTTTGTTTCATTTTCTCTGATTAAAAATAAAGTGTTAGCTTTGGGGCCATTTTTCTATTGATAGGTTTATCTTTCTCTTAGGAATTCATAAGAGGAACTTTTAAAATGAATTGTATTTTTATTTTACTTTTGTTTGGAAACTCTCTTTTCCTTAATACTCTTTCCCATTAAAACTAGACCATAAAAACAAGACTTAGTGTTTCAGTAATGTCTATGAAGAAAACAAAAATTCAAATTCTTGAGTCTGAGCTCCAAAACAGTTACTTGATAGCCACAGTCGAGATGATAATCTCTGAAGTCATAAGAGCATTGAATGAAAAAGTCAGGTTCTAAGCCAGGAAAATATTAAGAGCCAAAACCTGACACATTTACTACATAAAGTTTATACTCGGTGGAATTAAAGAAAATGAAAGATGATAAAAGGGCCAATTCTCATTCAAAGTAAAGTACATAAAACTCACTCAGTGTCTGACATTCAAACAGATTTGAAGATCTGATTGCAAAAAGACTAGAATTTCTCTGTGTGAATTCAGCGCAGATGCTGCCTGACATGCGTACTGGGTCTCACACATCCGATGTGAGAATTCAAAACAGAATGGAAATGCCTACTGAACTATCTCAGTTAATTCCAAGAGTTGAGACCTTGGCCTTCCCTACAAGATGAAACCCAAGAAAGCATCAAGACTCATCTGAAGGCCCCAGACCCAGAAAGATGCCAGAGTATCTAACCATAAAATGGGCCCACAGGAGTCAATTACCTTCTTACAGCCAAAGAAATAGCTGTGCAGCTCAGGGGAATCTGTCAAAGCCATGCCTTCCTCAGAGTATGGATTACATGAACAATAAGCTGTGACCAATGTAAAACCAGCAGAGACGATAAATGTCAGCAGGTGTAGTGAGTTATAGACTGCAAAGGAAAAGTCTCATGTCAGCTGACATACACACCCTAGTGTAACACACCCAAGGACCAGACTGTTTTCCTTCTACCCGTGCCACGAACCTCGCCAACCACCTAGAACACAGATTCCCGCTGTGGAGGTTTGAACGAGAATGACCTCTGTAGGCTCATAGAGTTGACTGCTTAGTCACTGGGAATGGCACTGTTTGAAAGGATTCCGAGGTGTGGCCTTGGAGGACAGGCAGACCTGAGATGAGTTGTGTAAGTAAAGATTAAACTTCAATATGGGATAAAACAGCACCTCAAGTCGCCATAAGAAAAATGCTGCTTCTCATAATTGGTTGGAACAGTTGCTTAGGTACTTGAGAAGAGATAAAATTTGACTCATACCCCTCAAAAGACCTGTGCCCCTGCCTCTATGATCTCCAAGTAAGAACGAAAGAAAGGTCAAATGAACTAGGTATAGCGGCTTGTGCCTGGAATCCCAGCACTTGGGAGGTGGAAGCCAGAGGCCAACCTTGGCTACACCACAAGTCTGAGACCAGCTCTGCTTCATGATCTGCTCTCCAAAACCATCTGAATGTTTGGATTATAGGCAGGCACCACCAGGACAAAGCAAGCAAAGTCACCTCCCGACGTGTGATGTGGATCCCAGGCTCTGGCAAACACCTCACCACAAAATCCACCTCAGCGTGTAAATCCCTAAGTAAGGGTTTCACCGGTTTCAATCACTCTTTCTGCAAGGTATGCACCAGTGCTAAGACTTAAAACGGCTCCTAAAATGGAAACAAAGTAGTAAAATTGTTTGACAGAGAAATGGCCAGGTTCCAGCGAAGGCAGCCGTGGGGCTGTGGGTCAGAGCCCAGCGTTCACATAGAGGAGGAAGTCCGTTTTGCAATCTAAGGCTGAAGACTGGAAACATCTTAACTTGATATTAGTAATATAAAACTACCACATGTATAATAGTAATATTGTGTGAACCCCTCCCACTTTGTCCATTCACATGTTAACACGGCTCTACAAACAACAAAGGAGCATCAGATACAATGTTCAGGAAGGACTTGCCCAATAAGGTATGGGTACCCACGAAGTACATCCTTTCCCATCAGCCTGATAATCAACACAAAGAGAACCCCATCACAAAAGTGTGCTTTAAATGATAAAACTTATCTTTAGGGATAACCCCCCTGACACAAAATTAGCTATTTCTCCAAAAATGGCCCAGAATTTATGTTATAGGCCTGCAGAGCACAGAGCATTGTCGGTGAGAGCAAAACTTCTAATGTATGTTTTCTGTCATTGTACTGTTTTACAAAATAAAATGTTCCTTTTTTTTTTAACATCTTTTCTTGGCTGTCACTTGTGAAATTATTTGTCACAAGAGCCTCCCAGTGGGTTCTGTGGATAAGCTTAATCTACTTGCTGCTTTTCAGGAGAGATTCTTCTGTTCGCTGTTCTCAGCCTACTGCACACCCTCTGCAGACTGTCTGAGTGTATATACACATATGTGTGTGTAGACGTGTGTGTTACATACAATGTGCTTAACAATGCTTCCTCAGTTGATATAGAATAGAGACACATTGTAAAAAAGAAATGAGCCCTTTTTTCTATGAGCAGTTGTCTTGTAGCTTAGGAAAGGGATCTTTGGAACCCATGTCATTCACAGCTGAGTTACAGATTGGACAGTAACGCTTGTGATAACAGTAGTCTTCCCTAACTGCAACTGAAAGGGGAAAAAAATCACACATGAGATGGAAATCTGATTAAACTTACAAAAGCTTCCTTTTTAGAAGCAAGTTATGGTTTCTGCCTTAACCTATCTGGTATTTTACAAGATGCTTGAGAATTACTTTAAGCCCTGTTCGACACAGGCCCTTCGCTTTCCCAGTGTCTGCCCTTACCTAACGCCATCTGGCGTACATCAGCTTATTACATATCACATAACCTCCTAAAGAATTCTCTGTATTAGTTATAAATATTATAATACGGGTTGTAATAAATCATGAAATAACGCAAACCCCATCTGGAAGTCCTTTACGAAAAACCAATACGCCCTTCATGGATTCAAGCATCACTCATATGTCTATCTGATTGGCTCACTGAACATTTCCATTGTTTCACTAAGCATTGCCTGTTTGTCCAAATATGCCTCAGAGTTGATCAAAGTAGTCAGAGTCTGCATAAGACCCTAACGTTTGCATTTCCCAAGTGCCGCTCCATGTTGACCGCTCACACTGCCCAGCCTTTGGTTGAGCGACACAGTACGAACACCCCAGGTACGCTGGTAAAAAAAGAAACAGGTTTATAACGATCTATAACGGGGTTCCCTGCACCACAAAACTAAATAAATAAATAAAAGAACTGTATACCATCCAGGCATTCTATATAAAAGAAATAACTAGAATAACCCACTAAACATGACTTTGCCAAAGTAACCCCCTAAACACTACTTTACACCTCCATATCTCTTTTCTATTCCAGTACAACTGCCCGAGAGCCCCATAAAAGGAATTATTGGCACATTTTTAAACCACCCAAACTATAGTCACATGCCTTTCTAATCCTAGTGGGCTTGTCTTTGTGAAGTTCTCGTTGGTTTCAGCAGGACAGACCCCTTCCCAGAGTTCCTCCGGCCTTTCTCATCTCTAATGGGAGAAAGTGGCCTATCAATGAAGCAGGTAGCAACGATTACAAACACATCATTGAATATGAAATGGTGAGGGGCTTTCTGCGCTACAGACTGGTAATAAAAATCATCCCAGTGGGTAGGTGCCAAGTGGGCATAGGGGATCTCCTACAGACCCTTTCTGGAAACATGTGACCTATTGCCTGAAAGGCGGGAAGACCGCTGGCCACTCCTGACAGCAGGCGCATGCACTGTGCCAAGCATGTATGAGGCACACTGCATACATTAGCACCTCACACAAAGGTTTAAGTTTAAACATTTTCACCAGGCCTGACAGCACACTAATCTTAGCACTCAGGAGGCAGAGGCAGGCAGATCTCTGTGAGTTCAAGGCTAGCCTGATCTACAGAGAGTTCCGGGCCAACCAGGACCACACTGTGAGACCCTGTCTCAAAGAAACCCAGACCAAAAGGAAGGTGGTCAAAACTAAAACAAATTACCTACTGAAAGATTTGTAACACAAAAGAGTCAGGGAGACTACCCAAGGCCCCATCCACTTTGCTATTACTCTAATGTGCCCTTACCAAAAAGAATATAAATCAGCTCACCACCACCTAGTGTACAAGGAGAGCTCGGCTCGGCTCTGCTGTCTGAAGTTCATGGAGTTTTCATGATGAGCCCCTACTACCTGGGCAGCAGGAGACGAAAGTACCAAGAGTCACTTTGGTTAAAGCTTCCTGCAATCCAGTCATTTAAATGCTGCCTGGTGCCACCGTCAAGGTCTAGAGTGTGGTTTAAGCAGCATGACCTGGGCTCTAGGGAGTAAATGCACTGAAGTGGCTTCTTGATCTATGCATGAGGGAGAATAAAGGATCTTAAGACACCCCCATGATGCTCTCTTTAAACTGCTTGCTTTAAAGGATTGCGATCTTGGGGATAATTTTCAAAATAGGGCACTATATTAACATACACTATATCTATAGATGTATATCTGCACTCATATAGAAATAGATTTTACATAAGAGAGATGAAATAGGTATGACAAAAAGAGATGGAGGTTGGAAAGTTAGAGTTAAGAGCACTGTCGGCTTTTAAAGGGGACTAGAGTTCAGTTCCCAAGACCCACACTGTGTCCCACAACCATCTGTAATTCCAGTTCCAGGGGAGCCAGCATCCTCTTCTGACCTTCTCAGGCACCAAAGCCACCAGACATGCATGTAGTGCACATATATACATGCGGGCCAAAAAAAAAAGTACATACATAAAATAAAAATAAACCTTTTTTTTAAAGTGTGAGAGAGAGCAAGGTATAAATAGGTATATTTCCCTACTAGGCTTTCCCCTAAGGTAACAAGACTGATACTGATACTCCATATTTGCCTACTTGTGTGTCCACACATGCAAACACATGAAGACATATAAGTAGGGATTTTTAAATGATTGAACAAACTAAGCATATTCGCAATAACTTGCTTTTTCTTATTTAAAAATCATTAAAACCCATCAAAACAGCTAAAAATAAAAAGTTCCACACAGATATTAACTATTATAAGCACTTCAGAATTGGATTTATATAAATGGTGAAATGTGAATACTTTGTTAGTACTAAATTAAATGTAAAGTTGGTCACTTCCCTACAGGGAAATAAAGTCATAACTTTGGGTTATCTTCTTTACCATACAGAAAAAAAAAAAACTAATAAATGTAATCTCCCCCTAGAGTCCCACAGGGTAGCCTCTAGCTTTTTACAAGGCCATAAGATGATCGGCCTTAATCCACTGTAGGCATTGATGAAGCCAAGTGTCTTTACACTGGGGAGAAAGGCAGGACACCCTCAGGCTGACTAGACAACACTAGAGCAGGAGCCAAACGTTCTGCCTTATCTCCAAGTTTAGGATGGGTTTCCTAAGCAACAGACGATGAGTGCCCTTCTGGACAACAGATACACCTCCGGTTTGCTTCTCACAGCTGCAGTAAAACATTTTTGCAAACACTCCAACAGTCCCACTATTGATGGAAATGAAGGTTTGTCTCCAAGGTTCTGACCACTGCTATAATATCTTCATATACTTGTCTCAGTACAAATAATTCCATCCTGGAAAGCAGAGTCTTCCAAAGCAGGGACAGCCAAGCAAAGAAATAGATGTTGTAAGCTAACACTCCTTCATGCTGTCTTGTAAGTGCTGTCTTGGGATGTAGTTATATATATATATATATTGGTTTTTTGAGACAGGGTTTCTCTGTATAGCCCTGGCTGTCCTGGGTAGACCAGGCTGGCCTCAAACTCAGATATCTGCCTGCCTCTCCTGAGTGTTAGAATTAAAGACATGTGCCACCACGCCCGGCTCTTTTTTTTTTTTAAAAAACTGAACCTAGTTATATTAATCCTAACAATTGAGCACTGCTTCCTTCAGTGTGAAACGTTGCAGCCACCGATCAGCACTTCACTGGAGTCCTTATGCCGTATAACTCTCAGCCTGTACATCACATGCCTTCCAAGCCTACATGGGAAAAAAGGGAACGAGAAGTTTAGATTAGGGGCTGAGCATCGTGGTCTTACACACCTGATTCTCTCAGTTCTTTACCCAGTAACTCAGCTCTCACTGATTCCCTTCCCTAAGGAAATCTCTATGAAGTGAAATAGAAACATCACGCCCTATGAGACAGGTCTGTACTCCCAGAGATGAGGAGAGATGTACACAGGAGAATCCCTAGAAGCTCTCTCTAACCCAGCTAACCTAGCCTGCTCAGCAACAATCGGGTCCACGAGAAACCCTGTCTCAAACAAATGGGGAAGGCATTTGAGGTTGTCCTTTGACCACCACATATGTACACACACACAGAGGTACAGGCACATGCACATAGTCATGCACATGCACATACTAACACAGACGTGTGTGTGTGTGTGTGTGTGTGTGTGTGTGTGTGTGCGTGTGTGTGTGTGTCTTGACTCTAGGGCAGAGGTTTGAGGTTCGTCATGCACATTCCCAAGTCCAACAGTATATCACATGAGCACTCACCAGAATCACTTGCTGATTGAACATCTTAAGAGGCTAGCTCTGGTTTCAAGGGATCAACTCCAAACTGAAAAAAATAGAGGCCCTGCCAGCACAGTGGTATTACCCAGCCTAAGTAAACAGGAGTGATTTGTAATGTTCTGCTCCTATGGCGTCTTCTGGGTTTGAGATTTTTAATAAGGATACCACTTCAAAAACATTCCTGGTGGGTAGAGCCCAACAGCTCCGAGAGAAGATGGTGAATTCCCTGATGAAAGGCAGCCCACACTGTCCTTTGCATTTCTGGGTCACAGATCACTTCCAAAATCAACCCAGAAGCATACAAAATAAGCAATGCCCTTCCCAAGACACTCTGTGTGTTTTATATCCTCTTGTGGCTTTCAGAGAAACTCCCGAGAATCAACATGGAAAGTTCCAGTTGTCCGGCCGATGATCGGCAGTCTTGAACGAGTTTTTGCAAATGTAAAACATCAGTCTGGCAGAAGCGTTCGGAATCCTCTCCTTGAGCTTTCTGAGACGCACGGTATGCAAGTATCATCTGCAGTATCTGCATTGGTTATGCTCAATGTAATGAAACCGTTCTTCTAGCAAAATAAGGCAAGCAAAGAAGATTTAGCGATGAGTTGGAGAAGCACTCAAGACGCTAAGGGAGGATTTCGTGAGCTGCTTCCGGGGTTGCCCGTGATGCCTGCATGCGTTGCCATTGCGTGATACCCCATTAATATGAGTAATATTTATGTTTGTGTATCAAATCAAATTAAATTTCAAGTCTCATTTAGAAATTGGCCTGAAAGTTAAGACAACATCCTCAATATTTATGAATCCATTTGCGGGGAACTGAGATTCCGTTGAATTGTTTGCTGTCTCTTGTTTTTCTGCACTGGGCTGGTGAGTGTTTCTCTTCCTGATTTCCTTTATAGCCCATCTTGTCATGCTGCATTTACAGTGGGAGTGACCAGGGCGTGCATGTGTGCTAACAAGCTCATCCTTGTTGAGTGGAGGAGTGATAAAGTACCAAGTTATAAATGGGTGAGCACTTCGGGACAGAGGCCTTTGAAGGCCCAGGACCAACGCTTGGACCTTTGAGCCAATCCTTGCTGGCACCTGCACCCTCTCGACTCTTACCTGTACCGTCCCTTTTTCCGTTCCTGGCATCTGAGGATCGGGAGCTAAGCTCCACCGATTCTTTAAAACGTGGCATTTTTCTTTCTGCGTTTGGGCTACCTCACTCAGAGGGTTTTCTGCTTTTATTCATTTACCTGCAAATGTTTTATTTTGATTTTCTTCATAGCTGAATAACATCCCTCTGGGTGTAGGTACCCCATTTTCATCTTTCATTCACCAATTGAAGGACATGTGGGCGGTTTCCACTTCCTGAATTCTGTGACTAGAGCATGGCCGAGCAAGTGGCTATGGTAGGAGGTCAGGTGCTTTGGACGTTCGCCAAGGAGCAGTGTAGCTGAGCCATTCTGTAGATTTATTTCTAGCATTTTGAGGGATCTCCGCGTTGACATCCAGACTGGCCACACTATGGGGTATTCGCAGCATCACTGAGCGACTGTCCATTATCCCTGCACCCAGAAGGCATTTGCCGTCAGTTAGGTTCTCCATCTTAGCCATTATGGCTGTGGGGAGATGAAATCTGAAAGCTGCTTTGGTTAACGTGTCTATGCCGCTAAGGATGCTGACCCTCTCGGCTGTGACTCTTGCTCTCTTCTATTTCTTTTGAGACCTCAGAAGAAATTCAGATCTGTAGCCCGTTTTTGTCAGCTGAGCCACGAGCCTGCTCCAGTCTTTGCTTTCTGAGTTCTGTGGGCATTTTAGACATTAATCCTCTCACAAATGTATAGCTGTCCACAGTTCCCTCCCACCCCGTGAGCTTCTCCTTCATTCAGTAGATTGTTTCCCTTGTTCTATGGATGTGTCTCAATGCTGTGAGGTCCCGTTTGTCCATCATTGTCCTTAATTCCTGAACAAATGGAGTATTTTTCTGAAAGTTCTTCTTACACTGTCCTTGTAGGGTCCTGCCTGAGTTTTCTTCAAGTGGTTTCAACAGTCCTGGCTTTGCAGTGGGGTCTTTGTTTCACATGGAGTGGATTTCTGTGCAGGGTGATAGATATGACTCCAATTTCATTCTTCTACACTTGGCTGTCAAAGGATGCTCTCACCAGAAGACTGGTAAAGCATCACAAAATAGAAAATAAACCAAGAGTACAGAACTGTCTACAAAATGAGGATGGAGGTGGCTCTAATTGCAAAGGGAGCTCTTAAGTCTAAAGAACCAACAAAGATCCCCCACACTGTGAGACTTGCTGGATATTTGGAAATTGCATGCTTAACACCTACTGTACGCCAAGCAACATTCGGGAAATCTGTTGGTGTCTCATGTGAGTTATATTCTCTGGGATTTACAGAAATGAGCTGGCAAATTCAGGACAGAACATTGTTTCAGGAAGGCATTAGAGGTGAGTCAGCCAAAGGACCCTGGCAAGTGAGAAGAACTTAATATACTGCACTTTATCATGCGTAAGAGTTCCCATTGCTCAAAATACCATATGGAGAGAGAGGAGGCCACAGCTGCCGATGGGGAGAAGGGCATCTGCACAACCCTTAGACCAGGAAGGCCATCTAGACATTTTACACCTCTCGAAAATCAGTTGGTAGGGCCTGGTGAGTTAGCTGTTAGGTGCACTTGCCTCCAAAGACGTGAAGACCTAATATTGGATTCCCAGGACCCATGTTAAAAATGCTGGGTGTGATGGTGCACACCGGTGGTCTCTTCAATAGTGAGACAGATGTTGGACGCAGGTGGAGTCCTGGAAGCTCACATGTCAGCTAGCCTATGGGCCAATGTCTCAAAAAGTAGATAGTTCTTGCAGACCAGCACCAGTGGCTGTACACACACACACACACACACACACACACACACACACACAGAGGCATACATATGTGTGTGTGCATACATACAATTAAAAAAACAATTTTAAAAAATCCAAATAGAAGATGAGTAAAAGATACAAAAGGCATGCCATGAGTATTAATGTATCTAATAAATGCATAAAGAGATGTTCAAATTAGCCAGAAGAGGAAGGCAGTTAAGACTACATCAAGGTAGTTTCACAGGCCTCTTGGGATTGCAGAACCAGTGCAGAGACAACGCCTGACCTGTCACAGATCTTGGGACTCGTTGGCTCGGTCACCGTTTTTTGTTGCTGCATTTCTCTGCGTTTAAAATGTTTTATCAAATTTTGTGTGAATGTGCACATGCATGTGTGGGGTGTGTGTGTGTGTGTGTGTGTGTGTGTGTGTGTGTGTGTGTGTGTTTACATTGTCATACTAAGATGTGTATGTGACCTCAGAGGACAACTTTCAGGCCTTGGTTCTCTACTTCCTCCATGTGGTTCAGGCGACTGAGTTCCAGTTGTCAGGCTTGGGGACAAGTGCCTTTATCTAACCTTATACTTCATGCTAGCGTATGGTCAAAGCACTAGCAACCACCCTGGTTGGGTTACTTGCTACTGAGCAGGATTCATGAGGCACAGAGGAGTGAGAGACTCAGCACATGTTCTCTGCCTCGAGACTGGTCCCCCTGCACATCAAAACTGAAAGGCAGAGCAGACCATCTCCTACGTGGAAGAGAGCCTTCAGTTTGAGTGAATACTCATGGTTTGCTGGACATGGGAAGTGCCTGATGCTTCCTGTGCATCTCGGTGGGTAAGAAGGATGAGGGAGATCCCCATTCAGACATCCAAGCGTGCATGTAGGAAGCCAGTCACCAGCACCTCAGTGAGTCGGGGACAAAGCCAGATTCAGAACCACTTCTTCTAATTCCAAGACTGAAACTCCCCGAGGCCAGCTGCGCCTCTCCTGCTAACAGCTTCAGACAGCCTTTGGCTAGCAGCTCTACGGAAAGCTGGGCTGGCGGGGGTGGGAAGGAGAGTGATTAAATTGATCATTTTCACCTCTCATCATGTGGGTTCTGAACACTAGTTTGGACAGATAAACCTTTTGAGTTCGCATGTGGAAAACTCTATTGCCTGTGGACACTGTCTTTCATTAATAAAACACTGAATCCTTTCAAACACACTTGATCCCCACACGATCCTATGAAAAGGTAAGGCTGGCCTTGTGAAAAACCATTTATTTAAAAATGACACTGAAGAGGCTAAGTGGCTTGCCAAAGATGACATGGTTTCTAGTGGGGGCAGGGCTGAGATGAGGAGTCACATTCTCTACTGGCAGCCTGTTGTTCTTTTCCTGTGTGTGTGTGTGTGTGTGTGTGTGTGTGTGTGTGTGTGGTGTGTGAGTGTGCATGTGTGTGAGTGTGCATGTGTGTGTGTTATGTGTGTGTGCACATTTGTGTATGTGTGTGTGAGGGTGTATGTTTGTGTGTGTATGTGTGTGTGTGTGTGTGTGTGTGCACACACACGTGTTTGTGGTGTGTGCCAGAGTGCATGTGGAAGACAGAGGCTGATATGGGAAATATTCTTCAACTGCTCCTCCACCCTAGTCTTTCAAAAACAGTTTTCTCATTCAGACTTGGAACTCCCTAATACAGCTAGTCTGCACAGCCGGCTTTCTCCAAGTCTCCCATCTCTGCCTATCCAGACTGGACTTGGGACTGCATTGCTATGTAGGGATCTGAACCCTGGTCCTCTGACATGAATGCAAGCATTGTAACCACTGAGCCGTATTCCCAGATGCTCTGGTTAAATTCTCTGTTGCTGGGGTAAAGCACCAACCGAAAGCACCTTGCAGGGCAAGGGGTTTACTTCATCTTAAACTCCCATCATGGAGGAAGCCAAGGCAGGAGCTCAAGCAGGACTTGGTGACTTGCTTGCCATGGGGTGTGCAGCATGCTTTCTTACACATTTCAGGATTACATCACACATTGTGTTCAAAGTACTCTGCGCCCTCCCACGTCAATTGATCAAGAAACAGCCCACACCCACTTGTCCAATCTGAGGAAGGCAGTTCTGCATGTGGAGGTCTCTCTTTCCTGTGACTCTAATCTGTGTCAAGTTGACAAAACTAACCAGAACAACAGCCCAATATCTTTTTTCATTTTTGAGACTGGATCGCACTATGTAGCCCAGGCTGGCCTTGAGCACATGAACTTCCTGTCTCAGACTCATGAATGCTGGGCTTTCTGCTCTGTTTTGTTCATTCTTTTACATGTAAAAACACTTACATTATTAATTACCCAGATGGAGATTGTAAGCGTTGTGCATGATTCTCCTCTCTGATGAGCAACCCCAGCGATCACCACCCGTGTACGAGAGAGCAGGCCGACATTCTGCGGCTGTGCCCTGGCAGCCTCTCGCCAACCCCCTCTCCATCAGTCTATACTTCTGTCCATCACTCCCTTGCTTTTCATGACGCTTTAGTACATATCTTTATTTCTCTAAAAGTATGCTGCTTAGCTTCGTCCACAGCCTTCTGGAACTAGCTTTTCCACTCTGTGTTTTGCTTGCATGGTGTGTCTGTCTCTCATTTTTTTTCCCCTGAAGTGTGGGATTCTGTAGCATGAATTCCCTACAGCTCCTCCTCCTATTGAACATGGGCTTTGATTCCTGTTTGGGATGATCATAAACACTGTAACCATGGGCTTTTTCACCAACACCCAAGTTCCCTAAACAATGACTCTGAGACTGAATTTCTTATGAATAAATGTCTAAGCTTAAAGCTTTGGCTCAGTCACATTAGTTCGTAACTCAATTATCTGGTTTATTCTAAGTTCTGCCATGTAGCTAGTTTCTTCTCCTCAGGTTCATGCGACCCTCTCCATCAGCATTCAGGGTAACCCCTTCCCAAACCTGACTCTACCCAGAATCCTCTCTCCCTGCCAGAACTCCCACCTCCTATTTCCTGCCTAAGCTAATAGGCCAAAGGCTTTTTAATTGACAGGTGATGCTTCCATACAGTACTCAAGAGATTACAAACACAGTTCTACAAACAGCATCTCTGGGTATTCTTGGACACATCTCCTGAGCTACAGGTGCAAACTTCCCCCAGGTCTGAGGAAAGCAATGTTACCACTGGGTGAAAAGATTTACAAATTTTCAACATGGCTGCATGATTTAAGGTTTTCCAGGTTATGTGTCACCTTGTCCTTTAATCACGAGTGTGTTTCTGCTTTACCAGTGCCTGGCCATAGGAGGATAAAATCTCATTGTCGCTCTTTGTGTTTTATTGGTCACTGGTAGGGTTGATCTCTGAGTGTGTGTATGAGTGTGTGTGTGTGTGTGTGTGTGTGTGTGGTCCCTGGTCATGTCATTAGT
Source organism: Mus minutoides (assembly GCA_902729485.2). Taxonomy (NCBI): domain Eukaryota; kingdom Metazoa; phylum Chordata; class Mammalia; order Rodentia; family Muridae; genus Mus; species Mus minutoides. The sequence goes on along the minus strand of LR749619.1, from coordinate 2,564,213 downwards.
CCTTGTTTGAGTTTTTCTTCCCAATATTTTAAAAGAATGTGTACTTATCTGTCAGTGATACACCTGACATTTGTTCTTTACAGATTGAGGTTGGTTGAGATTACCACACTGCGGTTTTGAGTGTTTATTAAGTAGCAAGCAAAAGGAGAGAGAGAGAGAGAGAGAGAGAGAGAGAGAGAGAGAGAGAGAGAGAAACAGCAGCAAGCAAAACACCATCAAATCAGGAGTTTGCTGTACTGAGCACAGATGACAACAATTTAAGTCCTAAAATACAGTGCAGACTTTTGTCAGAACAGTGTTGGGTTTCTATACTCATGTGCACACTCAGATACGTCTCACCAGGACGGAAAAAAGTGGTGAGATCGATGGGAGACAGTTTTAACTACTTGGGTTTCAGGCTAATTAAAGCTTTTCAATCTAAGTTTTTAATAGAGAATAGTTAAAGACATAGAGAGTCATAAAGAAAAATAGTATTTCTAATTGCCCCAAAACCATCACAACTACTCTGTGTAAATGTATAAACATATATAACATTTACACATATTTTCATATACACATAGCACACTGAATTTTTATCTAAGGAAACATAGATCTACACAAGTTTTAATAAATGAGTAGTAATCTGTGAAATAAACAAATTAAAATTTAACTTGACATCACTTTTATTGCCCTGTATGTTTGAGTCATTTCCTGGTTTTCGTGTCCCAACTCTTCGATGGACTGCTTGAGATCTATGGCTTTGTTTACTTGCTCTGTTACTTCCTGGGTAAACATCTCTAGATGTGGTTCTGCTTCCTGTTCTATAATTTGCAAAATACCACGGTCTTTGGAATCACCCAAATCATTTAGTTGACTGAAAAAAGAACAGATCAAATTCTTCTGACACAGCTATCCCCACTCTGCTGGTCAATAAATTCAAGTATTCCCAAAGCTGTAGAGTTCCAAAGAATATTTAGCCAGGTGTGGACAGAGAAAGAACTCTCTAGAATCCTTTGGGATGTAGACATAGCAGTCTTCTCCCACAAGGAAAACAAAACAAAGACACAAAGATTCAAAGAAAACTATGCAAGACTATTAACCTGCTATTTTTTTGGATTCAACATGCTATGCTGATTATCATGTCATTTGTAAATGATGGTTCAAGCCATTCTGCTCAGATAACACATATTTCTCTTCTCCAAAGATGATGACTTATAGGCCTTCCCACTTGACTTTCTTTAAAGTAGTGTCTCTGGAGACAGGAAAACAATTAACAGGAGGCTGGTTTCTGGCAGGACAGTGTAGCCTGCACTGGCCACCACTTTTCTCTCACCCACCCTCATGTATAACTCTTAGGGAGGAAAAAAAAAAACAAGTAAGAGAATTATTCTCCTTAATCTTTTGTAGTTTAATTTGGAAGCATTCCTAGCTCAATATGGCAAAATAATTCAGGGCAAGTGAAAACCGTGATGTTGACCTTGACCAAGATTCAAGTAACTACTCATGGCTGGCTGTGACTGAAGACAGCGCCTGGCAGTAGGGCCAGCTAAGGAAGAAAGGCTTCTTCACCCCTAATTCCATCATGCGGGCCAGGGCTGGATAGTTAGATGGTTAAGGGGGTTGGGATCAAAGAGTGGGCTGGTATCCTATAAAGAACACCAAATGGGACTATAATTGCTTTGGCTTGTGGCCTAAGATCCATCGGTTCTGACAGTTGACTTGGAGCCTGTTTTCCCCCAGAAGTATGGTGCTCACTGTCCTGGGCTTTGAGGTCAAATAAAGGAAAAGAACATCTCCCCCAAACTTAAGCAGCCGGGGTACTAAAACTGGGTCAGTGTAAAGCTACAGCTCTCACCTCAAAGGGATGAGAATTTGTTCTGGGAGCTGGGAAGATGGTTTAGTGAGTAAAATACTTTCTATGTACACACCTAAGGACCTGAGTTTGAATTCCTAGAACCCACATGAAAGACCAAACATAGTACGAGCATCTCTAATCCCAGAATTAGATGTCTGTAGGAGCCCTGCAGACTGATGGAAGCAGAGACAGGAGCATTTCTGGAAACTCACGAGCCAACCAGGCTTGCATGCAAAGAAAGAAACATCAAGGAGACCCAACACCCAAGACTGTAGTCTGTCCTGACCTCTGTTCACATGCACCATGAAATGTGTGTACCCACACTCATACACAGCAGTGTTCCAACTGTTTCTATAAGTAACTACAAGAGTAAAACTCGGGGTAGTCAAACAAATATTACATGGACCTAGAGAGATAGCTCGGTGGTTAAGAACATGCTCTTGCAGAGACCCTGAGTTTTGTACCCAGGGCAGCATAAGACTCATGACCACTGTATCTCCAGCTCCAGGGGACCCAATTCTGAGTTCTGTGAGCACTCATACATGTATGTACATAGGCACACACACACACACACACACACACACACACACACATACACAGATATGCACATAGTAAAAAGTAACTTTTATAAACACAGCAGTCAAAAGGAGGAATGCTTCTGATGGTGGACATTCTTTTATATTTGTCAATGATAAAGAACATAACAGGTTTCAGCAGCCCATTACTTAATGTTATTTATATCTACAGTTTAAGTAGAGTTGAGAAACAACTGGCAAATCTGAAGTACCCCAGAGTCTATGCTGAACATTTTCAGCCTAGAGAGAAAAAGAGGAACATCAAGACAGAGGGAATGACAGAGCAGTAGAAAGCAGTGGTCCATGAGAAGCAAACCAGCCCACCAGCCCTGCAAGGCATGTAGAAATCAGCCACGCGTTCCATGGCACTGAATGTTTTCTATCCAAAGAGCCTTCTTGTAAATCTAATATTCATTGTTCTTATTTAAAACTCCAGAACCTGCCCATATTATTCTTTCAATCCACTTATAAGACAAACATATTCATCTGCCTTTTTGAGACTCCTTACACACTACATGTGTACCTAGCATGTTATTTACACACACACACACACACATATGCATAGCCTGCTATGCAGCCCAGATTAGCCTTGAATTAATAATACTCCTGCCTCTCTCTTGAATATTGGAATTACAGACATGGACCACCTGGTATGGTGTGTGTGTGTGTGTGTGTGTGTGTGTGTGTGTGTGTGTGTATACGAGCACACACATGTTCACACATGCCCATGTGCATGCCTGCCTGCCAGCTTCCTGTCTGTGTTTAAGTTATGTAACTATTTAATATTTAAAGTACTTTGTATGATTAAATAGTAATAGTATAAAGTGTTTAGAAACACAGAATGCTCATTAAATACACATAACCTGTAACCTGCATGAAAATGTTGTTACAAACACGCAAACATGCAGGTTTTATGCATGATTGAGTTAACAAACGATATACAGTATTTGCTATGAATTTATCACTCAGCAATGAACTTGGAACTATCCTAAAGCGGTGCACACAGCTTCTCTGTGCAATCTCATCCGAAATTCCAAAATCCAGTCTACAGACTCTGGAAAATCTAATAAAGGGTATGCAGAAGTAATTTTCTGTTATGGTACCTTAGAACTTTTGTGTTACTTCAGTATAAAGTAAGTAAATTAGGCTGAGGAGTTATTATCTTTATATAAAAGAATCCCTGTAAATCTAAGCCCTTTGTTTTTGTTCTTCCTTAAAAGGGTATCAGTCTAGCTCCAAATCCCTGCCCTAATTCCTGATATTGGCACAACTCAAGAATGCAAGCGACTTGGATGACTTTACAAACTGACTGGCAAACGCAATCTGAAGATTAGATGGCTTCATAGAACTAAAAGCTCCTTGGCCCGGCCTAATGCTTTTGAATTTACAGCCAGCAATTTTAGAACATTGATTTTCCTGCTACAGGAAGCCTATATATATATATATATATATATATATATATATATATATATATATATATATATTTCTTAGAATTTTAACATAAGCAATATGTTAGAAACATCAGTAGCAGTGTAGTGATCCAAGAGACCAAAGGAGACACAGTTGGAAGAGGTCTAAGTGTCTCACCAGGCTAGTGATGTCCTACCATGCACAGGGGGCTGGGTGGGTCCACAACACTGATCTGGAATGTAGCCGGTGTCAGCATTAAGCCAGCAGGCATGTTTCAGTGTGTGGAGTATGCAAGACATAGCATAGTCAGCAAACATCAGTTTGCAGACCCCACCTCCCACTGGCACCCCCACCCCTACCCTACCCTAACTCCCTCAAAGAAAAACCTGAATTTATGCATGTCCAACTTTTGGTTTGGGAGGTTTCGGTTTTGCTTTAAGATGGAGACTTGTTCTGTTTCCCAGGCCAGTCTCAAATCATCCTCCTGCCTCAGCCTAACAGGACAGCAGATTCCCGACATGTTCTACTGAACAATCCACGTGACGTTCTTTTGACCTGGTTTGGAATGCTAGCAGGTTGACCACCATTTATGTCTAAGGTGGTTTATCCTTAGTCCTGTCACGGTACTGGTCTATACAGTTAAGAAACAGGTTATAACACAGCCAAGTGAGGAACGCAGTGGATGTGTGGTAGATGATCTGTAAACAGATATCCCATACATAAAAGCATGGAACCCAAGAGCCGTGAATGTTTCATAGTACTGCCTTTCAACAGTTAGCCTGGGATGTCCCATCAGATAAAACTGAAGGGTTCATGTCCACTGTTCTCCAGATCCTTATCTGAAAGAATCCTCCTTGCCTGCCTCTTGGGCTCTCTGTGGCCTCCACCTTCTCTACCAGCCAGACTGGCATTCCTCAGGAGAGCACTCACCTCAAAGTGGGGAGCTGTCCAATGAATTGTCTCCATTCTCACAAATGAAAGCACTCTGCTGACAGGCAGAATCAAATAACCAGATGACAGATTCTTTTTTTTTTTTCCAAATTTTTTTATTAGATATTTTCTTCATTTACACTTCAAGTGCTATCCCATAAGTCCCCTATACCCTTCCCCCCACCCTGCTCCCCTACCCACCCACTCCCACTACTTGGCCCTGGCATTCCCCTGTACTGGGGCATATAAACATTGCTAGACCAAGGGCCTTTATTCCCCAATAATGGCCAACTAGGCCATCTTCTAATACATATGCAGCTAGAGACATGAGCTCTGGGGGTTCTGATTAGTTCATATTGTTGTTCCATCTATAGGCTTGCAGACCCCTACAGCACTTGGGTACTCTCTCTAGCTCCTACATTGGGGACCCTGTGTTCTACCCTATAGATGACTGTGAGCATCCACTTCCAGATGACAGATTCTCGAGTTATACAGCGTGTTTTGAAATCTACCTGACTTCCATTATATTTTCACTTAATGTGAAAAATGAATTCCCAAAGGCTGGGAAGGATATGTTAATATCATAGCTAACCAACTTGGAAAATAATGTATGTAAAAGCACAAAAATTTAGGGATATCAGCTTTGTTAAGCCGTGGCATTTTATGTTTTTGAGAAGAGCGATGAATGCCCTCTAGTGTTAGCTGGAATACATGTTGGAAGAAGAGAAAGATAAATTGTTTAAATAAGATTTCAAGAGGACTTAAAAATTGACAGACTCACACCTATAATCCCAGTGCATGGGAGGCTGAGGCAGGAGGATGAGCAGTAGAAGGCTAGCCTGGGCTAATGAGTCACAAGAAGGCATAGGCATGAAGTGAGGCTGTCTCAAAAGCAAACACACAAGTAAATAACTCACGCGTAATAAAATTTGAATAACTAAAGTGTTTTACATATTATAGTATATTGCTTAAATAATAGATATCGCAGTATTACATGCAAAGTGGTGAAGATCAGAGCAGCGCCTAAGAATTTTTTGGATATACATAGTGTACCCATGTGGCCTCCTTTCCAGCTAACACCATCCTAAAGCAGTTGCAAGAGTCATTCTCAAAGACCGCAGCATACAGTCTGTCTCAAGAGCCACTCGAGCTTCTATTTCTACAGTATAAACTCCACTTGCACATGCACCCAGTGCCCCTAAGGAGTGAGTATGCCCTTGTTGGTAATGGCCATGGTGGAGAGAGAAAAGAGGAAACTGATATGATTTACCTGGGGAGGTGCCAAACTGCAGTGCTCCAATGTGTCTTGCCTTAACTCTCTACACACCAGCAATCATTCCAAGAAGTCGTGGAAAAGAATAGGAAACACCAACCCCGCCGCTCCTCTTCTGTAGAACTGACACTTCACAATCTGAGGACCAAGGGATGGGCACAGAAGACAGCCTTGGCCAGAGACTAACCCGGGAATACAAAGCTTGGACCAAGCAAAGGGAGGGAAAGGGTGTTCCTCAGATGACCTGAGCTGACTCCCTGTACCCACCCAAGGCCTGTGCACTCCTGAGCGTCTCAGATTGTCACCCTCTTCCTGCTTAGATTGAGCAGAGTGCAATACCAAGTATTTCATAATAATGCCATACATTTCAGGATTGCATAAGATAAAAAGAAGAGTTGAGTGCTATCATTTTATGTTTTAATTATAAATGAGTAAGTCATGCAGGATGCAATATCAGGACTGTAGTCTTAAAATATAATTTGTAGCGATAAATTAACAGGTTTTTTAAAAAGGACTATGAAAGAACACCAAAAATTCTATTGGAGAAAAAAATGTTATTTATTGCTTGTCTACAAAGATGTCTACTTTCATCCCCTGCTTCGGGGGTCAGGCGGTACGAAATTATCTTCCTCCACCCTTGTTTTTCTGTTTCCTACGGGTCAGGCACTCAAGTTAACTCATAGTTATTCTGTCTTAACCTTTGACGTGTAATTAAATAACATGATTTTTTATTAGTAAATAATCCATACATGTTACGGAGCAGGAGGAAAGTAAGGTCAATATTTCTATTTAAATAATTGATTCGGAATATTTCAAAGAAATTTCTGAGTCAGGCTCACACCTTCCACCTAGAGGTGGAAGCAGAAGGAAGAGGAGGCCGAGCCCAGCTATGCGGTAAGTTCAAAGCCAGTGTTGCCTGCAGAGGTGGGGGATGGGGAGGGGGATGGGGGTGAGGGCTGGAGGAATGAGGGAGTAGAGTGCAGAAAATTCCTAATAAAAGATTAAGATGCCTATTTATTTTCTTTAGCAGATAATTTCATAAAAATAAAGTTAGCAATAATAATAAAACCTCAGTAGACAAATGTGCTTCATTTTAAGTGTTCTCAAGTGGGTTTGGGGGGGTGAGGGTTTTTTTTGGGGGGGTTGTTTTGTTTTGCCTTAAATCTAAGATGGATATTTGTTTCTCTGCCAGATACAGAAACAATCTAAAGAAGGCATGTGACTCATCCAGGTTTGAGGTCACCCAATAGCAAGGCAGAGGCTCTGTCTGAACTCCCCACCCACTCCCCGTATTGCTTGTTTCCACTGCCTCTCGATCTTATTTTCCTAGGGTCCTGTCACCATGTGGTGTCAGGAGACAAGCAAGAGTGTGTGCGGTATGATGCTAGACCCTTCTGCAGTTTCTAAAAGCTGTAACTACCGTGGCTTTCCTATCAAGAACCATAAACCTTCTTCTGCCCCATGCACAACACAGACAGTCCTCAGTGGCGATACGATAGCGTGTTTCCCATTTCAGTGATAATGGTCCAACGAATCTGTCTCTGTCTCCCCAGAGGAAGTAGCCCTTATGCCTAAGCCTAACAATCAACATGGCCCGTTGTGAGTTTTCGGAGATGACACCCATGGCTCTTCATACAAGTGTGTTGCTAGAAGGGTATTTGGCTAACCAAAAGCCATCGTGGCTGCAGTGAGGCAGAAAGCTATGTCAGAAGTACTGCCTGTTATCTGGGAGCTTCTGAGCCCACCGGTATCCTAGGGACACCTGCCCTTTCAGCACTAGCTACTGAGAACAAGGCAGTCCAAATCCTAGAATCTAAGTCTCCTCTCTTCACATCCCACTTTCCATATATCTTTCAGATGGGATCTCAAGATAGTCTTGCGTCTTAGAGAAGCAGGCACCAAAGCGGAGTCGAATATACAAGGATTCTGTAAAGGGAAATGTTTGCATGAAAAGAAGGAACTAAAAGTCCAGGACAGCTGTCCCAAGTGGACAGGGTCCATCTTGCCCCCAGGGTGCGGTCTATCTCTGCCCTCCTGTGCTAGGTCAGCAGCCTGGCGGGAGGCGTGACCTCACCAGGAGCCTAAGAAAGTAGAGATTTCACCCTACTTTCCTGTGTAATTTCCCCCCACCACAAGCAGTGCGCAGGGAAGGTGTGAAAGAGACGTCTCTAGAACCTTCCAGTATTAAAACAAGACACTCCCCCCCCCAAAAAAAGATAATTCGTAAGGTGGACTAATTCCATATGGTTCAGGAGCTGCATTAACAGCTTTGAGGTAGGAAGTGTAGAGGATTCCAAAACAGCAAATACAAATTGGGCATTACTTCTATAAACCACAAGGTGGCACTCTTTTGCTTTTTAAAAGCAAAAATGGGAATTTTTTTTCTTTCTTTCTTTCTTTCTTAATTTAACATGGGTTAGGCTGATTGTTTGAAAGCTCTTAAATCATCTTTTAAAATCACCTGCATGATTTCACATCGTATTTACAAACTACTTGTAAACCTGATTTTTCTCCCAGTTATCACAGACTGGTCAAATTGCAATGTTATTTAAAAAAAAAAAAAGCCACCAAGACAAAATAAACAATTAAATCACTAAAGTAAAGTCAAAGATAATATTACTTTTTAAATTAATTTTTTAGGTTGGCATGAAAAGTGGTGGGTTTCAGATCTTCAAGCTTTCGAGGGAGGCACTTTTTCAATTGCGTTGTCTCCCCAGCCCAAGCACAACATTCTTAACAACCTCTCTGTGCCCACTCCCCAAAGAAGGCAGCACACAAAACCCACACTGCAGCCGCTGGCCTGGACCAGGAGAAGGAACGTGTTAGAAGGAGGAGGATTTGTGCTGGGCTTTACGGTGCTTTCATTATGATCCCAGGGAAAGATCTTTAAAAAGAACATTGTAATTTTAAAAATGCCTAAATATAATAATAAAATCAGTGACTCCAGTGACAGGCCTGCTAAGGATGGAGCTAGAAATCCAGTTTTTACTCTCAGCTGGTATTTAATGGTTGCACAGACCACGCACGGGGCACAGTGTGAGATGATGCACGCGTGTCCTTACCTGCTTCCTGGCGCTGAGACAGAGTACCGACTGGATGAACTTGGGAAGGGAGGGTCTCGGGAGCCTCAGCAAGGGAATCTAAAAGCTGACGCGGTCTGGGAGATAGAAAAGACCCTGCCATGAAGCTACACTCCACTTGACCCGAGACGCCACAGAAGGGGAGTGTGGAACGAAATTAAATTTTAATTAAAATTTAAAAACCGGGTTTTAAGGAGGAATTTGCTCTTACAGGGAATGGCAGGTGAGAGAGGATGTCTAATTCTAAAACTTGAGTTTTCAGCCTAGCTAAAACAGCTCTCTAGGGGAAAGGTGAATGGCGTAGTTTGCTTTCTGCTGCTGTGAGGAACACTACGAACAGAAGCAACTTGGAAAGGGTTTGTTTGGCTTACAGGTTACAATCTGTCATCCAGGTAAGTCGAGGCAGGAACTCGGGACAGGAACCTGGAGGCAGGAGCTGAAGTGGAAAGCACAGACACACCGCTTACTAGCTTGCTTGCTTTCCTAGGCTGGCTCTGCCTGCTTTCACTTTCTACCCAGGCCGGTTACCCAGGGATGACGTCGCCCACAGTGGGGTGGGTCCTCCCCGGTGGGCCCGCCCACATCGATCAGTAACCAAGGCAATGCCCTATAGACATGCGTACAGGCCAATCTGATGGAAGCTATTTCTCAGTTGAGGCTCCTCTTCCAAGGTAACGCTAGATAGTATCAAGTTGACAAAAATAATCAAGACAGTGATCATAAAAGATCGGAGGAGTTTGTAAGAACCGAGTTGCCGAAGGTCTTCCAACAAAACTAAGAAGTCTTCGTTTCCTCCAAGAACCATGGAAAAACTCCACGGTGTGAGTTTAACAGATGCTATAACTAGCTTATGAGTGCTCACTATCCAAAGGAACAACATGTTGAAAAATCAGGAATATCCAAGCAAGATAAACAGATTTGACAAGATTCCTTTGATTTTTCTTATCCATTATGGGCGGGAAGATGGCTCAGCGTTGAAGAACTACTGACTGCTCTACGTGATGGCTCACAAGCACCTCCAACTCCAGTTCCAGGGGACCTGATGCCCTCTTCTGGTCGCTTCAGGTACTGCATGCACATGGTACACCGACACGTAGGCAAAATGCCCATACATATAAAATTAAAACAGTAATAATATCGGGATACAGGATCCACATTCAGTGCCAATGAGTTTTTCATGCTAGCTCATTTTGAAAATTTTGAGTCTCTCTCCTCTTGGTGTAATACCCTATTACCCCTGTACCCTTAAATGAATTACTGTATTAAAAGAAAGTGAGATTTCAATATTTCGCTTTCTGAAAAAGCCAATCACTAATTTCCCCAATACATTCCTAGTCAGGAGATTTCAAAAGTAGCGAGTCCAAGTTTGCTTCATGCTTGGGTGGTTCAAGACCCCTGCGCTCTGTAGGTCCAGGAGACAGTCGATGGCACACGGGGAAGTTTCCACCTGAAGGTCTTTTCAAGTTGTTATAACCTGCGCTTTTAAGTGTAGCATGGACATGAACAATCACAACTTCCTTTAAATTAAACAACAACACACACAACTCAGAGAGAAAACACCTTTGAAAGAATGGCTTCCTGACACCCAGAAACCGCTGTCTGGGCACCTTGTCTCTGGAGGTTATCATTAATCCATGTGTTAGATCATGTGAACAGTCCATAGCCATTTACTTTCAAGCTGCTGTTTCTTGCTAACATTTACATTATTCAGTTGATTTGTTTCACCCTGTGAAGAAAGGGTTTGGCTTTCATCAGTTGAAATGCTGTGGGGTTTTGGTTTTGGTGTTGGTTTTAGAACTGGCACAGTTTTTAAATTCATGGCACAATTTTAATGTAACCATATAGACACCTGTGTCCCATGCAGCCACTGCCTGGTGGCAGTTTATATATCCTCTCATTTCTTCAGTTCTTAGTTATGTGAATACATTGGCCTGGCCACTTAGACAATTAAGTCCTAGACATGCTAGGTATGTGTAGTCCTTACAGCAGAAGGGCACAATTGCCTCCAACATGTAGCGAGAAGCCAGCGATTAAGACTTTGATTTTCCTTTACCGTGCTATGGATAGAACCCAGAGCTCGGCGTGTGTTAGGCAAGTACTGCACCACTGAGCTGCTGGCCATTCACTGTCCTGGGCTGCATGTTCTCTCTAAGGCACGGGAAACACAGATGGCCACTGCAGTAAGGCTGCATGGGTGAGCCCGTGGTGGTTTGGACTCCAGAAGCAGCCGGCGAGTCTGGAGAAGGGTCTTGGAAGTCGTAAAGGACCCAGACTCCATCTGTTCTCCTTGCTTTGGTCCAGCTTTGGACCCCACAGTGCAACATCCAGATGTTGCAGTAATGTCTATTGATAAACCCTCTCCCATGTCAGGCGAGCAAGCCTGGCCCCCTCTTACTTCTCCCCTCCTTCCCTCTTTCCCCTATATCCCCTTCTGTTGTTGAAGACAAATTGTCTCTCTCTACCCCAGCCTGCCCTCGAATGGCCTGCCTGCCTCATCTCCATCTCCTGTGAGGGGATGACAGGCTGGCATGCACCACCACATACAGGCTAGTGAGCTTCCGTTTATTCCTTAGATGCTGTGGAGCCTGTCTTTAACCCTCCCACCCTCCACCCCCACCCCCCCACTCCTTTGCCCTTTCAGAACTCATCCATTCCTCATCCTGCTGAGGACACTGGCTGCTGGGGACCTCTGCTGAGTCCCTAATCACAGCCTTCACTGGAAAAGAACCACCTAAGCAAATGTTTTTACTGGATGCGAGGACCTCTCCTACTTGCTTCAGTACAAGACAACGCTGCGACACCATCCCATGTGAAGGACACGGAATTTGGCTGAAGATTTGTCTAGACTCTACTGTAGTTGAAGTGGTCCTCCTGCCCACGTGACTCTTTCAGTTCCCCTCCTCCACTCCCTGCATCCCCCCAATAAACTTCACATGTGGAAATCTCCGTCTCAGCAGCTTCTCAAAGGGTCTGACTGCCTTTGTTTTTTTAATAGTAAATGTGCTGATTGTAACCTCAGGAGATAGGTTGATTTGATGAATATATTCTACGTGAGGGTCCTTCAGAACTTTGTAGGAACTTGTGTGTGTTTGGGAGTGAGAGTCCCAAGTTTTATGGCTTAGGGGGGAAAAAAAGAGCCAGAAATATACAAAAGCAAGAAACTCGGGTGAGCTCGAGGTAGAGAAGCCCATGCCTGTGCTACAGCTGCCAAGCAGCTATTCCTGCCCACAGATCCAACTCAGGGGTGTCTGCTCTGTGGGCAGCTCGCCATCTGCACCCCTGGAAACACCCTGTGTCCGTTTTCTCTTGATCCATAGAAAAGGCACAAACCCGACAACTGGTTCTGAAATCTAGTGAAATTGGGGGCTTAGGGTCTCCTAGAACAAAGTCAAGGCTTCTCTGGGGTTAAAGCCCTTAAGGGTTATAGGTGGGTAAAGGGAATAATCATCTTACAAGTTTACACACATTGGCAGAATGTAGTTGTTTTGTGGTTGTGAAAGTTACGTCCCCCATTTGCAGGCTGGCACTTGGCCAGCTCTCTCACTCTCTGCTGCAAAAGCTGCTCACAGGTTCTCCATGCAGCCCTCCTTCCTCCCAGCCATCCAGGCTCCATAACGTTCTACTCAGTTCTACATAGCAACTTCCAACAAAGTTCCGAAAGGCTCTCACGCAGAATAGATTCGTCAAATCAAGGAATCTCCTGAGGTTACAATCAGCACATTTACTATCAAAAACAAAGGCAGTCAGACCCTTTGTGAAGCTGCTAAGGTGGAGATTTCCACACATTCTCCAACTGAGCTGGCTAACCAGCAGGCCCCAGGGATCCACTTAGCTCTGCCTCCCCAGGGCTAGAGCTACAAACAGGAGTACAGATAACACCTAGCTATTTTGACAGTTTCTGACTATCGAATACTCAAACTTATACCAGCAAGCAAGAGTTTTTTGTTTATTTGTTTGTTTTGTTTTGTTTTTTTATCAATTAGACATCTATCCAGCCCTCTCTGCTCTCCCTGGCCACCATAAGAGGGCTCTCTGCCTTTCAGGACTCATGCAACTAAGTCTCTCTCATAGACTAGTCTCCTCACAGCATCGCCTGCTGCGTGGTGAGGATTAGCATAACACAGGGGTGATAACCCATGCGTTTCCAGGCCCTGTGGATTACAGTGTGGTATCTCTGGGAAGAGGTGGAGAGATCCTGCTTATCACAATTCTCAAAGAGCTTAGCAAGCTCTGAGAGTCCTGTCAGCCTTCTCTTTCCCTGGCCCATACAGTTCACCTCTTCTGTGGCTTTCCTCAGACCTCTGCCTCAGCCTCCTGCCATTGCCAGCAGGTGATCTCATCTCTCACTTCACGAATGGAGGATGCTAGCTGTACCGTGTGCTTATACCAAATTGCTGCACACTGGATACTTAAAACACCAGAAATGTGTCTTTCCATCATTCTGGAGACTAGAAACCTCAAATGAAGGTGTATGAAGGATAGCATTCCCCTGGGGGAGTTCCAGAGGACACTTGGCTCCAAGCCTGGCTTCTGCTGCTTTGGTTCTGCTAGCTGCTTCAGTGTGGTCACTGACTGTCCCAAGAGGCTCATGTGTTTCAGGCTTGGCCCCCAAGGTGCCACTATTGGGGAACCTTGAACCCATGAGACTCTTTATGTGGTTGGAGGCTCTTTTAAGGGACTCTGGGACCTAGGTCTCTTCCTCTTTCTCTTCTACTCCCTGGAGGTAAAGTGAGTAATTTGCTTTTCCAAGCTTCTGCTGCTACTGTCATTTGATATCCCTAAAGGTCTGCCTGCTCATCAGCTGTGGCCAAAATAAACTTTCTTGCTTCATAAGTCGATTCTCACAGGTATTTGATGCTAGTTCTGGAAACTGACTGACACATGTACAGACCCACCACTCCATAACTGCTGCCCAACAGTGTCCCCTTTCTATGTACTGACATGCCCTTCCATGTCCTTCTTTTTCCTGTGTCCTTTATATTTATTTATATTTTATGTGTATATGTGGTTTTGCCTGCGTGTGTATCTATGCACAAGTATTTTGCCTGAATGCATGTCTGTGCACCACGTGTGTGCCTGGTGCCAGCAGAGGGCAGAGGAGGGCATCAGATCCCCTAGAACTGGAGTTACCAGTGGCTGTTACTGGGTGCTGGGACCCAAACCCAGTCCCTCTACAAGAACAGAGAACAGCAAGAACTCTGAATTGATGAGCCATCTCCCCAGACCCTTTTCTCTCTTCTTATAAAGGCTCCCCCAACTAATTAAGGAACACCCTAATTCAATATAATCTCATCTTTGTTACAAGTCAAAGACTATTTCCAAATTAGGATCCATTTGTGTGGGAGGAGTTAAGAAATCCACATGCTCTTTAGGGGCACGCAAATCAACTATGATAGCGCCAGAAGACCTTCCCTTCCACAGCTAGTAAAAGACTGCATGGTGTATAATCTGCACTGACAACTTGACTACGTTTAGAATCGCTGTGGAAACAGAACTCTGGGTGTGTCTAAGGAGTGTTTCCTGGAAGGTTTAACTGAGAAGGGGAGGCTGTCTTGAATGGGGGCAGCTCCATGCCATAATCTGGGATACTAAGGCTAATGAAAAGGAGAGTGTGAGCTGAGCACCAGCGTCCATGGCTCACCGCTCCTGCATGGGAAGAAGGTGTGAGCAGCTGCCTCCTGCTCACGCTGCCCCACCTCGCTCCCCAGGAAGCTCCGCAGCCTCCAACCATGACCCAGAACAAATCCTTCCTTTTTAAATTGACCTTGTCAGGTATTTTTGTCATAGCAAGGAAACACCTAGTTAATACAAAGTGAATATATAAAAGTCTGCATCTTGCCTATGTACATAAACTTGAATCATTATTATTTTATTGCCATCAAACAATGATCAATGATGTTTAATTTTTAATTTTTAATATTTGTTGTACTGTTTATTAATTATTAATAGCCTCCACACTTTTACTATAATAAATTATACTTTGATAAGCATCTCATTCTTTGTTTCCTTGGATCAGTTTCTGAATCCAAGGACAAACACTTCAGTTTTGGGAAACTCAGTTGAAGAAGCGCACCAGATGAAAGAGTGTGCACAACAGCCAGGAAACACTGCAGGTACATTGTGATAAAACCTCTCTCCAGGAGAAAAGACTTACATGGGATGACTTGGCTACAACGCAGGTCAAGCCCCATCTACTTGGGGGATTAAAATTAACCTATGATCAATTATTAGTCTGTATCTCCGACATCAGTGATATACCACATTTGAAAACACCTTCCTACTTCTCAGACTCATGCTATCTGATGCAGACTCCGGTTTGGGACAGAACCTGAAGTCACATGTGGGTCATCCTCTCTCCCTCCTCCCAGATCATTGAACTAAGCTTTTTTCTTCCTCTCTCCCTTATCTGTTTCCTGACCACAGGGTGCAAGGGTACATGCTGCTTTGGAACCAAGGGACAGCTGAGATTAAGTATATTTCAACCCTATCACCCACAGAGGATAAAAGGCTCATGTCAATCAGGTTTGAAATCACTCTTCACGTTGTACCCATGTACATGATTACTTGTTCTGATTTTTGCTTGTTTGTTTTGGGGCAGTGCCTGGTTATGTAGCCCTGACTAGCCTGGCACTCCCTACATAAAGCAGGCTGGCCTCCAACTGGTAACTATCCCCTGCCTCAGCCTCTGAGTCAGGAAAGAAAGGAGAGCGCCACCAGAACAGCACGCAAATGGTTAAAGTGTTTAAATTCCCACCCACAGGGGCATCTGGCTTCTCTTCTCAACTCACTCAGTCCGCAGCACAGCCCCAGGGCAGGCGCATCTGTCCCGCAAGCACCTCCTCCTCTTCAGGCTCCTTGGTGGCCTCAGGTGACAGTGTCCTTCCCTGGGGCGGCGCCTGGACACCGGTGTCCTAGGCTGGCGCCGCGTAAGGTAGGCAAACTCAGGGTGAGGCGCGGAGCGCGCACTAGGCGGCGAGAGAGCACCCCTGGAGCGCTGTTCCCAGAGCGGTCTTGGGGACGGCAGGCACAGAGAGGGGCCGCGCGTCACCCTGGCCCTGGGGATCTGGGCTGCGCTCCCAGAGCGTCCACCTGCCAGGACCGAGCGATCGCTCCCGCGGTCGATCCCAGGGCATACGGACCTCGGACATTGGGTATCCTCCATCAGATCCTCAGCCGAGCTGGGGACCCGCTGACACCCGCCGCCGCCCCGAGGCTCGCCCTCGAGGCGGCTCCCTACAGGAATGTTTCAAGGGGGCGGCAGGACCAGCATCCCCAAGCCTGCGCCCCGCAACCTGGAGGACCTGGACTCAGTGCAGCGCGTCCTGCTACACAGGTCAGTGTGGCTCCCGGGATGCAACCAGGCTGGGCGCAGAGGCGGGATTCGGCTAGGTGCTGGGCTCCTCTCCCGGAGTGGGTTCTGGGGACTCTAGCAGAAACTCTAGCCCAGTGCCAACCGGCTCTGGACTATAAGAAGCTAAGCTGTCTGTCAAGCTGCTCTGCACTTTCTGCAGAGATTTTGGGGGAAACTGGGAGCTTTGCCTGGACTTTGTGAGTGGAATTTGAAAGAATTCCTTTTTTAATAAATCTAATTTCGCCCCACCCTCTTAGCACCGCGGAACATTAACCGCACAGCATAGGAGGTCTCCTAAGGATGAGAACCCCAACTTTCCATTAGCTTATCCAACCCTATCTTTTATGCAAAATAGACGAACAAAGATTAAAACCCACTCCTATCGCAGGCAATGGGTTTGTTGATGAGAAAGGAATGAATCTAGGAGAACAAATTTGACTTGCAAAGTGAATGGACTGAACGCATGCATAGCAGTGAACCTTGTTAACTCGGAAGGCCCTGGCCTTAATGAGACATGATGGAGAGGGGGACTCAGAAGTAAATAAGCTTCTGGTGAACACGTTTGTGGTAAGGGAGAGGAGGTTTACGTGAGTTCTGTCATCTGTAAACGTTTCAAGTGACCCTTTTAAGTCTTTGTACAAAACCATATGAGCTGTATGTAGGAAGGGTGAGGGAGGAGGCCGCTTCATGCAAGGGGTTTTAAAGTTGGATTTCTTCCACTTGAGAGCTGTCTTCTGAAACTTGGTTTTCTGGACCCCACTCTCCACCCCGCAAAACAGCTGTTGCCATGTAAAATGAAATATTGTCAAACCAGGAGCTGAATTCCCAAGGATGATTCCTCCTTGCGTTTGATAACATTGCACGCAGTTCAGGAGCGACCCTGAGTAGAAGTCTCTGTAGCGCAGCACTCACGCTGTGAGGTTGGCCAGCCTGGGAAGGAAATCTGTTTTAAGCACCTGACTCCACTGCAACAGAATTTCTTCATATTTTTCTTGTTTGAAATGTCAAGTAGGAAAAAAAAAATCCAAACTTATTAACACCACTGGACTTCAAATGGAAAGCACAAGCCTGCCTGAATGAAGGGGAGGGGAAGAGTTTATACTCTAATCCTCAAACTGAGGTGCTCATATCAGAATCAGTATTTCTGGAATACACCTGCTCAACATTAGACTGAAAAGCCACTCCATCTGAATTACAAATAACAGCTCCCTTTTGCTGGGGCACGGAATCTGAAGCTAGGTTCGTCAGTACCACGGCTAACAGGGATTTCGTCTAAACAGCGTATGAAAATCTTTTTCAGCTTTGCAGTGCATTGTGTGTGTCCTATTATTCTGTATTTTATTGTCATTTTGTGTTTCCAAAACACTGTTTAAAAACTTGCCACATGTCAGTTTCTCTTCCCCTTGGCGAAGGTATATTTTCCAACATAGTCATCTTTTTAAATATACTTTGCTTGCATATATAAAGTTTTGT